>JAGTXR010000040.1:0-600000 GCA_022606575.1 Glossosoma conforme
TCTGGGGACCGTATTTAACTTTTAATATATATATCAACAGCCGTTCACTGTTGAACGTAGATCTCATGAGTCTCCATCTTTCTATATCTTCCGCCTTTCGTAACCAGCCTTTTCCGGTTATTCTTCTGATGTCGTTAGATCAGCCGGCGAGTATAGCGCAGTGATTAAAGCGTTTGCTTGGCAAGTCGAAGGTCGTGGGTTCAATCCCCGACGGAGATGATAAAAAATAAAAATATTGTAATTGATTTCTGAGCTCTAAAATATCACCGGTTGGTGTGAATTTTATCGCTCGCCCGTAAAATGTCAGTCATAGCCTGTCAATCAAAATTAGTAGTAGACGAAAGTCGTGTTATGAAGACCACCAATTCATAGTAAATTCCTGTAAAAATAAGGATTATGCGTGAATATCAGGCTGTAGTCTATGACGTTGGCGGATCAACACTCTACATGCAGCTCTTAACCTTATGTAGCATTGTAAGCTTCATAGAATCCACAGATGAGACTTCAGCATCACTAACACCATCTGTCGGTATTATCCTGTATGTGTTTAAATAAATAAAAAATACTAGTATTTTGCAGACGGTTGACCAAAACATTGTTTGCCAGTTCATGGGCGAAACTCCAACACTTTTTCTTCACCATCATCCTCCTGTGTCCGTCCACTGTTGAACACCTCCTGATCCTCTTCGATCCTCCGCCTTCCGAATCCAGGTTATTCTCGCTATTCTTATGATGGCGTCAGTCTATCTTGCAGAGGCCAACGCTCCGCTTGCCAGGTTTTAGACGTCACTCTTAAACTTTTCTTCCCCATCGACCATAGTCTCTTCGAAGGATATCTCACATTGCCATATTGCGTCAAACCAATAAAAAATATATTTATTTTAATTTAAATTTAATTTATTGTCTTTATTAGTTATTGAAAATTTAATAATAAATTGACTTTAAGCCAAATTTAGAAAAAATACATTTTAAGGTATTAATTACCTTTTCATTCATCCAATCTAATTAAGTTGAAATAGCAGAGCCTCAAACCATTTATTTTACTTGAATTTAATTTTTTGTATAATCTACTGAATCACAGATGCCGCCACATGATTATAACATTACTGTTCTCTACAAATTTATTATGATGTACGTAAGAAATATGTTTAAAAAATTAAACACAGTTACGATATTTGATTTGATCTTTGCAATAATACAATAGGGCTGTTTTTTTATTTATGATTTGTTTATATTTATGCATTGATTAAGATTAACCAAAAATATACGTTATAATTTTTTCAATCGTGAAAATAATGACTAAATATGTAAACATGCATGTTTATCCCTTATATGGCAATGATAGAAATTGATTATTTTATTAACTACTTGTTTAATGGTCTATTTTCAAAGGCGCTTATAGAAATGTCAACGTTTGTTTTTTTAATTAAAAAAATTAAAATTATTGTTAAACAAAATTCGTCTCGTGAACAATCTCACTCATAGTAGATTCCTGTGGATCATCCTTTAATGTCCGGTTATATACTGAATTCCTTTTGATCGACACTATACACTCAGCGCTTAGCCTTATGCAACATGCTAAGCGTCATAGAATCCACAGACGAGATTTCTGCATTACTATCTTTATCTGTCGGCATTCTTCTGTACGCGTTGAAAAAAAACATCTGCAGCACTTGAATTAAAGCATATTTAATATAAATATATATTTTTTTAATTTGACCGGATTTCGTGTCTGTTTTATCGTAAACTTGTAAAATAGAAGTCCGTTATATCGAGGTTTTACTGTACTGCACTTATGATAACGAAAGCTGTTTACAGCACAAGCTTAAGAAATCTGTTATAATAAATTAATAATAAGTTGAATACCAGTAAATCTAAAGATCCTGTGGGGTCCGATGGCATTTTAAAAATATTTCTATAGTACTACAGCCACACTCTATGCTAGTTCGTGGACTCTTGCCCTGAGCCTCCAGGTAGCCTTACCGGGAACCATCTATATTCCTATGTAGACCTCCTCTTATACAGGTGTTTTGGGATAAGCCAGATAATCTGAGCATACAGAACTGTTAAACTGAAATTTGGCTTATTCATATGCTCTAAATACCGAGCAGATATGATAAATAATAAATTTTAAAAATAATATTGTTTTTTTATTTGACCGAATTATATGTCCGTTATATCCGAAGTCTGTTAAATAGACGTCCGTTATATCGAGGTTGTACTGTACTACACTTTTGCTTACCGAAGTTGTACAAGTATAGCGTTCATAGTTACAAGTCATGTACGTATTAACATCCTCGTCACTTTGAATAGGTTGTTATTCAGTCGCGTGAGGGCATGATGAGTAGCAAGTCAGCAAAACAATGACTTTTTCAGAAGCACATTGACACATATATTTACAATAAACTTACAAAACTATGGCCTGATCTAGTCACAGAATTCAGGCCGAGCCACAATACAATATGCTCTCGCCGACTGGCGGCACACGACTGGCGTGCGCTCGTGATGGGCAGTCGCACCGCATCCCAAGTGGCGATCTACGTAACTAGTCCCGAAATTCCAATATGGCGACACATGCATGTCGACAAGCGAACAAAAATAAGAGACGAATGATTGTATTTAAAAATTATAAATTGGCAGTAAATAATTAATAATAGGTAAGGTAAGCTTTCCAGTTTTATGTGCTTATTATCGCGGTTTTCGGTACCGGTCAGCAAGGGTTATAACATGCTGATGTCAGTATGTACCGAAAAAGGCTTAACCGAATTGTATGTCCGTTATATCCAAAGTCCGTTAAAGAGGCGTCCGTTATATCGAGGTTGTAATGTACTGCAATATTGCTTACCGAAGTTGTACAAGTATAGCGTTCATAGTTACAAGTCATGTACGTATGCACCGTTGCGTGCGCGCACACTGGGTGTATGAGAGGAACGTTTGAAATTGGAATTTTATCGAACAAACAGTTGCAGGAAGAAGAAAAGTGCAGCGGTACGTGCAAAGTGCATGAAGGGATCAATGCGACCTCTCTATGAAATGTTATTTCTAAACTAGAGGCTTCTATGACAGCCGATACACGGCCACGAATCAAAGTTTCGAATGGATATTTTTTTCGGATTATATTTATTTTATTACAATATTTTTCAATACTCTAATCCTTCAAAGATGATTGTTTTAAGCCTCAACCTGGTTAGTGGTGAGCGGTGGGCGTTGGTCAAATCTCCTACATTCCTTCTAGATTTTTTTCCACCTACATACTGAGTTTAAATAAAGCGAGGTCGGTGGACGGTAGGGAAATTTTACCATGAAAATAGGCAAAAGTGGGCGCTAGGCATAAAAAGGTTGACGACCCTTGATCTATACCAATATTTAAATAAATTGATACACACTGACATCAGCATGATATAGTCCTTGCTGACTTGTACCGAAAACCTCGATGTACGGTCTAATTTCGATGTAATTTCGTCCCTTATTTCTGTTCGCTTGTCAGACATGAATGTGTCCGCTATGTTGGCATTTTTGAACTAGTTAGCCAGTCGTGTGCCGTTCGTCGGCGAGATCTTATTGTATTGTGGCTCGGCCTAATGCTGTGACTAGGTCGGGCCATAGGTTTGTAAAGTTTATCGTAAATATATGTCGATGTCTGTGTTATTAATCTGCAACGAATCCTGCCGTCACGCGGCTGAATAGCAACCTTTTTAGAGAGAGGAGGATGTTAACACATACAAATCTACAACAAATTTCATCAATTTTATTAGTTAATTATTTAATTCAGATTTAAGTCAAATTTAAATAGTTACTAAGCAAATAAATACAAACCTATTTTACTCCGTTGCGCAAATTTGTAATTCCTATTATTTGTAAAACTTAGTAGACTTTCAATGCCAAATTTGGATTGTGGATTTTGGGTTATAGAGCCGTTTGTGGTGAACTTCCTTGAGCTTAGCGAGACATCCAGTGCACCAGTTGTCCCGTGCACCAAATATACCGTGCACCAGACGTCCGGTGTGCCCCACGTCGTAACCGATGAGTCGTTGAACGAATTGTTTATCAACGAATGGTACAGGGAAAGTGGGATAAATGAGGTAATTGGTTAAATAATTAAAAAGTCGCATTTTAATTTTAAACATTGTTTTTATTTAAAAATAATTATAACTAACCGTTCTTTGCAATAAAGGTAATTTTTAATTAAAGAAATGATGACACGTCCGAAAATTCATAATATTACATAATGATAATAATAATTATAAACTTAATACAAAAATTCATTATCTATGTGTTGTAAGAAGTATACAAATGAGAAAAATAAAAAATAAAAGGATTTAAATATATTTTTAATTTTCGTGTATTTTTTTTTCTTAATTATTTTTCAATTTTTTCACGATCAATGCTTAATTTTACAAATTTCATTTTTTTATAAGAAAAATTACAATTTCGAGCCTAGACGTTTTACAATTTTAATTTATTTAATTATATCATACATGAATTTTACACGTTTTTTTTTTCAAATGATAATTTTGAAATCAAATATTCCATTAAAAAAATTGCCATCAAAAACGATTCAATATTTTTTGTTGTTACTTTTATAATATAAACTAAATAACAAAAAAAATTTTTTTTTTTTAAAAAATAATTAAATTACAAATTTGTAAAATGAAAATTTAATTGTTTTACCATTTTGTACACAGAATTTAATCGTAATAATTATTTTTAATTAATCCGTACATATATTTTTCACTTCGATATTTACTACTGAACACCAATTAGCATTGCATAATGAAATACATTAAATGAAAATAAAAATAGTTTATTTCAGAATATATTTTTTTGGTTTTTTTTTGTGAAATAAAATTATTCCGAAAAATTTCATTTTTTTTTTAAAATTGAAATTATTCTTTTTCCTGTAAGTACGAAGTGTTTTTATTTTTTTGCTGTAGACAAGGACATTTATTTTTTAAACATTTATTTTTGACTGACATTTTTTTTTTTATTACTTTTTCGACACTAGAACAGTTTGAAATATTGTTGATTACATCGTATATATTAATAATAATGTTACAATAATTTTGTAAGAATGAGACATTTATTTACTAATAGCGAGTGTAAACCTTTTTTACACGCCAACTTGCGTACCCGGGTGCGAAGGTGTTAAAACAGAGTAAAACATTAAAATAAATGAAAACAATTATAAATATAATTCAAATACTGGAATTCTCGAATACTCGATTACTCGAATACTTGAATACTCGAATATTCAAATACCAGAATACTCGAATAGACGAATATTCGAATACTGGAATACTCGAATAGTCGAATATTCGAATACTAGAATACTCGAATAATAAAAAACGCTTAAATGCGAATGCTCGAATTACTTGATTTCTCGATTGCCTGATTAATCGATGGCTTGATAACTCGATTGCTCGAATAATTGAATACTCTTTTTGCTAATTTTTCAAATTTTCATTGCAACCAACATTTGTGGTGGTTATAAGTTTCACATTGCCAGCGGCTCTAGCATATACAGAGATAATAGTATTCTCGTACGTATTCACGTGAAACGGGGGCTTTTAATATTCAGTGGAGGCATTTAAATAACAGCCTCGTGAAGAAAACACTTCTTGCGTTTTGCAATTTTCTTCAAATTTATTTCTGATGTGGCCTAATTGCTGGCATTTGTAGTGCATATGGAACACACTACGGCCGAATGGTTGAAGAGGCTCATTGTCACGCGAGCGATCAAGAGTTCAAAACCTTGCAAAGCTTCAAAGATTAAAAAAAAAGGTTAATAGTGGCTTGACCTTGCCATCAAAAAGGCATGTCATGGTGTATTAATAAGAGTGATAAAAAATAATTGAAAAAAAAAACGGACATGGATTACAAGTGATAAGTAAACGAAGCATCAAATCCACCAAGGTTCTAATCAAATTGTATTTAAATTTTTAAAATGCGTTGCAGGAAAAAAAATGCAATAAATAATGACTACTAAAATGCTCACGACCAGTATGTTAGTGCTCGAGAAAGTCCTGGCACTGCAGAACAAATACTTCAGTGCCCTTCCACACACAGCTTCAATGTGAGCATGAAACGTTAGCTTGCTTTTAAAGAATATGCCTCTGATGGATGATACTCGCGGGATGCCAATACCATTCATACTGTACCTATGGTATACCATCTTACAATTACGAGTATACGATAAGACGCTACACTTAGCAATATTAAATATCAGTTAGTTACGCGCACCCCAGTCAGATATATTATCAATGTCCGACTGGAGAAATCTGCAGTCGTCCAGGGTAACTACATCCAAGAAAAGCTTTAAATCGTCAGCGAACAACAACAACATAGCATGATTTATAACATCAGATTTGTCATTTATGAACAACGAGAACAGTAACGGTCCCAGGTTAGAACCCTGCTATACTAAGCAACATATTTGCATATCTTTACACATTTTCATTGAATTATCTGAGGAAATCTCTCCGTCAATAATCTTGCAATATTTTCCCGAATCTAAGATTTAAAACAACAACAAAAAACCAAATCTTTGTGATATTTTTATGTATTTTTTGTTCAACAACTGTATTCTCACGTACAATTCGCATAAAATGCACATATGCATACAACGTATATACGTTCACGTGTGCCTGATATGCGCGAAAATAAACTGCGAAAATGTGCACACCTGCAATTTTGTGCGGAATAAATATGCAAATTCCGTACGATTTATTCAGGATGTTGATACGTTCGTTTTTGAATTTTAAAACCTCACCAAAGTAATAATATGATGCAGCAATGGAAGTATGAAATAATTTACACCTTTATTGCGTTTTGCAGGTAATTCGTTTCGAATTTCGCATTCAATTCAAAAACAAATACAATAAGATGCTTTAAATTTTTTGGTGTAAGATTTTTTTTTAAATAAAAGTATATGTGAAAATGTGATTACATGGTCTTAAACCTTTCGCATCGGTCGGTATATGCCGTCAAAGATTCCCCGACCGTTGACATCGGTTGACGTGATATATCGTTTTGCTACTTTCAGTACTCATTGTGACATCTACGGTAGGAACTTGAAACTGTAGTCATTCCCTTTATCATCCTACATGTATTCTTTACAGGAATCTGTAAAGCACGTAAATAAATATCGTTAAGTTTCGTCACATGAGCGATTTTTCTGTAAACCACATGTGTCAATGCCACCACATGAATGGAGTTTTATAATGAACGTTTGTTATATATAATAGTTTTAAATGCATCATATGATAGGTAAATGATACAAGAATCAATGTGATATATGAAAATACGTCATACAAGTACATTTATGCTTCAAATACTAGTTTTAAGCAAACAAAATGGTTTGAAAAATTCACGCCGTATTGACAGTATAATTTGTATTCCACCGAGCCGTAACGAAAGGGTTAAGAAGATAGAAAAATGATAATTTTGAACCAAATTAAGGTTAATTTAACATAACATTTAACACTTTGAAATTAATTTGAAATTGAATTCTTTTAAACTCTGTTTTTCGCACTCTTTTTTTTTTGTATAGCCCAACATCTCTGTGTGATTTCCCAGCACAAAAATAATAATAATACACAACCTATGAAATAAATCAATAATATATTTATATTTACAAATTCCACAAACATTTCAAATTTGTTCTCGACATTGTTCTAAATGTTTCGTGTGCGCTTATTCGCTCAAGTCAACATGTTGTAGAACATTGAAACATAAAAAATAAATGTTCTACAAAAAAAAAATCAATAAAATCTTCAAACAATTCAATTGATTAAATAATAGAACGCCCGTACGAGGATTACCTTATCATCTATACTGTAAATTTTATGGCAAACGTTATTTATTTACTGGTTTGTATGTATTTCAAAACGTATATAATATAAGTTAAAAATGCTTAAGTCTATAAATACATATAATAGTTCTACAAATGCTTCAAAGAGTACTACTTTCTTACTTTCTTTCCGTGTGTATTAGCATTTTTCTAGTTCTGAGCTGCGCTTATAGAACTAGTCTTTTCTTCGTCGCAAAAGACCATTCTCTTATTCTAATTGGATATTTGATTATGTAATAATGTGATTATATTGATAATTAATATTAAAAGTTCTACTAAGTGTGTATTATATAATTGAAAACCTGGCTATCTTGACTATCGTAATCTAAACATTTATGTGTAATATATTTTTACTTATAGTAGTGTATTTTGACGTTAATAATGCAATAATTAAAATTAAGTATAATCATAATTAAACAACGTAAGAATGTAAATATAAACGTATGGAAAAATAGAACATGGCTCACTGTTTAAAATTAATATTAAATCTATTACTTTCTTTAATAAATAAATAATATTTTAATGGTTAATAATGATATAACTATAACAAAAATAAGTGTTAATATAAACAAGTAAAATAAAAACATTTAAATTCAAAAACTTCATATGCTTATCAACATTTAAATATAATTATTATAATTAAAAAAATATTGCAAATATTTAATTATTTAATTAAAAATCGATTAAGTTTACTTATCGTTTACGTATTTTCCTTGTTCGTGTGTGTAGGCCTTTCTTCTCGATCGTTTGTAAGTCTTAATCACTTGATTAAAATTAAAATTTAATTAATTAATAATAATGCGTTAATTATAATAATAATTATAATAAATGTAGTCATTAAAATAAATAAATTGTAACTATATTGGCTGTAATAAATATATGGCAACATGTTTCGAAGTAGTATAATCGTACATAAAAAATGTAAACTGTTTCCTATACGGGCGATTAAAATGCATGTTGATGTACCGGGAAATCACTTTTTTTTTAACATTAAATAAAACATTAATAATGCAAATTGTAAAAAAATATATACCAAAAATAATTATTTTCAAAAAATTAATTGTTGATTTCTGCCAAGGTAGTTTGAACACACTTTGAATGTTATAGTCTATCCAAACATTAGAGGCAGATTATTTTTTATTTTTTAATTTGATGTAATTTTTTTTGGTACATGTTTTTAAATATTATTTGAGATGTATTTAAAGATCGGGTACGCAAGTGTAGAGTGTATTACTAAGTCTTATAATTATTATAATAATATAAACATTTATAAACAATAATTTAATAGTAACCAAACCCGGTTCTATTGCCACTATAATTATTATCGTTAATTGAAAAGCCATTTTTTTCTTAATAAAAATGAAGATGGTACCCATAAAATCAAAATACGTTAAAAATTTCAAATGTTTGGTTCCGTGTTCCGATTTTTCATTGTTTTGTTCCAAGACGTTTAAAAAAATCTACACCACTTTGTGTACATTGTCGATTTAGAATTTGGAATAAATTTTTGAATTCAAATAAACAAATTCGTCAATAAAATTCGATTGGATCGTTTAAAAAAATAAATTCAAAACATTCGAAAACACTTACAAAAACAATGTGAATTCGAAAGTTTTTAATTTATTTTAAGGTCAAAAATGCATGGAAAAAATTCCATTTTTTTTTTAAATATTGCACTCTTTATTATTGCATATTTGTTTATTAAAGTACTCTTAAAATTGACCTTTTACGAATGCTTAAAGACGAATAAAAAATAATTCATAAATATTGATTTAATAAATCTGTATCAAAATTTTTGTTTCAGTTTTTATGGATTAAATTCCGGGTATTTCATTAAGAACACGTCGAGTATGTTTATATTTTTTTGTCTCCCTCGTCAAAATATCGTCAAAAATAATAATCATATGTAAAAAAAACAATAATTGAATATATTACACATTTTTTTTCTGTAAGTATTTTTAAGATCACTTACGCTTATAACTATAACATGTTATATTAGAGTTCTGTAAGTCCACGGCTTGATGAAAATCACCGTTCACATTATTTCGCAACACTATTCTTTTTTATTGCACAAGTTCTGAAAAAATCAGCATTTTCATTAGCACTTCAATGCGCGAACTGCTCGCACACTTGCTGAATTTTTTCTATACAATTCACAATTAAAAAAAAACGTTTTTTTTTTTCTAAATAAAACGTAAAAATTCATTGAAAAAAACGTTTTTTATAAGTAACAACACGTCGTTTTTTTTTTTCACCAAAAAGATGTCGACTTTTTTTTTCGATTTATTCTTCTTCTCTTTCTTCTTCTACAGTTATGGGAAACTCAATAAATACCGTATTTTTATAAATATATTCATTATGTTATAATTTTATTTTTAATTAATTTTTACACTGACCCATATTTCAAAAGGGGGAAAGAATATCATTATTTAATATTAATTTTTTTCTACTTAATTTTTAACCCTTTCCAAATATTACAATTTTTTTAGACGTATAACTATACAAGATACAAAATTTATTTCTCTAACGTTTAGTACCTACGAGTACCATACAAATCTGACAAAGAATAATTATAAAACGAACATGTTTTTAGGAACTATTATTTTGTTTTTTTAGCCTGTAGGTACTAAATATCATATATATATTTTTATTCGCCGAAGTGTATCTTTATAATGCTTTATTTTTTTTCCTGTAGCGTATTTTCGGGTCACACTGTACTCCAGTGATCCTAAATATTTATGCTTTAAAAAAAAAAACATCGAAATATTGACCGAGAGACTTATATTTTAATTTAATGTAAAAAAATCTAAATTTCTTCAATCAATAATGTTAGTTAATATCGTTTATTCAATATGGTTTCAGTTTTAAAAATCATTTATTTGTTTTTTATAGTTTGTAAAAATGATTGAAGAAATTTTGATTTTTGCACATTTTAAAAAAATATAACCGCTATTTGTTATTATTAATCAAAAATAATATATATTTTTTTGGTTATACTTATTGGTTTCCGTTTTTAGAACGAGATGTTTTTCTTTTTCGAAAAAAATGATTTTTCATTTTTATTTTCCGTGTTTCAAATGATAATTTAAGTTTCCGAAATGTTTTGCTGTTTTGTAAAAAAATCATCGAAATCATAAAAATTCACATAAGAGTTCATTCCAAACGATATTTGTAATATAAAATCATTCGTTAATGCGTTTGGGCTATTGCATTTTGATTTTACGGTTGTACATTAAAATTAGACATGTTTTTTTTATTATTTTGTGTCTAACTTTAATAATAATTAATATTATTTAAATAAACTATCAATTTAAAGTCGTTTTGATGATGCGGCGATGCTCAATTTTAATACCAAAAATGTATCAATTTTTGTCCTAAGTTTCCAATCAATTCTCGGAAAAATTGCAATTCAATTCTGGAATTGAATCCTTCGTTTTAAAGATGTTATACATTTTTTTTTATTGAAATTAAATATCGCCGCTTATTTTTTTTATATACATATTATTCCAAAATTTCTCCGTGGTGTTTTAAAATACATATTTTATATTATCAACTGACAATCCTTTATTTATTTTTATTTCGAACATTTCGTCGATTGATTTTTGCGTTTTCGGCAATCGACGAAACGTTTAAATTGGCATATTTCAAATATTATAAATGTATGTGTTTATATATATATATATATATATGCTGCAACTAATCATTGTTTAAATGTGTATGTTTTGTTTGTATGTTTGTTTGTTTCTGGGCTATATTGTTTATATAATACTGTTTATTCTGTATTATTGATGATGAATGTTTCTGGGCTATTGTATCTATATTTGCTGAAGATTAACTCAATTGTTTAAATAATTGTTTATAACAAGAAAAAGATAAATTAAATTAAATTCTTAAATATATATATTATTTATATATTTGGGCTATTGGATATGAAACATTGCCATGAATTACCACCATTCTTGTTAGAGAAACGGAGTAATGAGCAATATATTGGATTTTCTATGTTTAACGGTCAATTCTGCAATTATTACTTATATGTATGTTGGCCACCGGATGTCATTTCGGGTGCTTGTAAATAAATAAAAAACTGTCAAAGTGTCAGGTGGATTTGACACGTGGAGTAAAAGCGGAACAGTGTCGCCAAAAATCAAATGACAAATCCAAAAATACGCCAAAATTTTCCCAAAAAATTCCAAATTTTTCCAAAAAAAATCCAAATTTTTCCAAAAAGTTCTTTTTTTTAAATTTCGATTGTATTTTTTTTTTAATTTTGTTGCAACACGTGTCCGACAGAAATATAAAAGTCTCGTTTAATTAATCTTACATTAGTTTGTGTGGTTTTTGTGTTGTTATTTTAACATTTAATTATTTTTATTTTGACGTGATTGTTAATATTTATAATAAATACATTCTAATTACGTAGAGCTATAATCTCGGTCAATTTTTTTACATATATAAAAAAATTAATTGCATTTTGTCTCAATTTACACTATTTACAAAACAAGGATCGAGAATTTTTAAATTATAATAAATTTGAGTTCCGAAAAATTCTTGTTTACAAATTATATATTTATAAATTAAAATAATTTGGAGAAATTTTGTTTTTCAAATTTGATTTTCATACGGTAAATAAAAAATTTATTATCTGTAGTCGTATTTACATTTTTTTAAATAATTATTTTTATTTATATATTAATAATTTCAGTTCGCTTTGATGAAATAAAAATGGAAATTATTATTGTTGAAAAAATATCGTGAGGTGTTTTTGTTTTCGAAGAAAAAATATAATTTTATAAATAGTTTTTTTATATATATTTTCCGGAGGAACGTTAGATCCATGATTCTCATAATTTAATTTATATTTTTATATATATTTTTTAAAAGAAAGAATATTGTTTTATTTATCCGCACATTTAATTTGCTGAAGTACAAATTGTATTACACGTATTTCCTAATATTAATTTATGATCTATCGAACAGTTTAGGAACATTTCATTTTTAGTATCTAAAGAGGTCACCAAAATATGAAATAAATTTTAAATAAATGGCAAAATTCTAAGACTCCCCCAAACGTTAATATTTCACATTAAATTCGAGAAATGTCACAAATAATGATACAAAATGTTTTTTTATTAAATATAGATTTTTTTAGAGGATATGGCAAAATACGGTAAGAAACATTAAAAAAATAAAAAATAACAAAAATATTGGCACCTATTTTGAAAAATGTAAATAAAACGATTTGGCACTAAATATTTTGTACTCAATCAAAAATCGCTTAATTTTTTTTTCAAACTATAAATAATTTGAAAATCGGGAATAACGAAAAAATTTAAAAATCTAAATCTTACATATTTCTAAATTGGCGAGAATACGTTCCACGATGGATCTTACAAAAATCCATTTTTATAATTTTAATTTTAATTTTAATTTTTACAAAATGATTTTTTTAATTTTTATTATTAATGTACAGTTGACGCTAAACGTACGCTATTTACAAATATATATATTTACTAATTATTTTTATATCTAATTTTAATTTTAATAATATTTTCACGTCACATGTCTTCAACGATCGTTCAAGTTATATATATATATAATGTAAATCAATCAATGAAACGAATAAATAAAGTAAAAAAAAACTCTAATTGTTATATAGCCAATATAAATAAAATCAAATGATCAATATTGTGTATAAAGAAGGTTTGTATGTATAATATACTTTTATATATATAATATAATATATAAATCTATTTTTCTAAAGAACTAATTAAATCCAAAATCGTTAATTTATATACCTCACTTTACGAATGCCCAAAGTTACAAATTTTAAATCGATCACAATATTATACTTAAAAATAATATATTTTTTATTATTAACTATCGTTATTCACGTTAAAACAATATTTAAAATACATAATGATATAAAAAGGGCAAATGAATTCAAAATTCCAACACGGTACCCCCTTTCGTATAATATATTTTTTAATATTCATCATTCATATTCCGCAATCCGAACGAATTCGGATTCACCCCCGTCAACTCTATTTAGTTATTACTAAATGAACGCGCTTCGATCCAAAAAAAAAACAATTAAATAAAATAAAATAATAAAAAATTAATTGATTTTTATTCTGTTTTTATATAAGTGTTTGTAAACGAATAGTTCTATAGTATGGTCAAAGATTAATTAATGTAATTGTGCAATAATTTAATGTTTTTTAAAAAAAGTCGCGTTCCATTTAGTAATAACTAAATTTTCATGGTTGCTGTCCTTGATTTTGCAAGTTGTTGTGTTGATTCTGCTGCATCTGCGCTTGATGCTGGTTCTGGTGTCCCAATGAGGGTTGCTGAAGAGACGGAGAAGGAGAGTGAGACAGTCCGAATCCTAGCATTCTAGGATCACCGTGAAGCCTCAAAGCTTGCTCTAACCGTTGCTCTTGAGCCATTCTTAAAGCTTCACCTAGATCTGGAGACAGCCTCGCTGGTCCTTGCCCTTCTAAACCTTGAAATCCTCCGTTGTGTCTTGCAGAATTAGCTTCAGCTCCTTGTGCAGCAGCTGCTTGTGAAACAGCTAATCTTAAAGCTGCTTCAGCTTGACTACGAAGCAGTGCTTCTGCTTGTTGCATTCTTAAAGCAGCAGTTGGGTCTGATTGTTGGTTTTGTTGATTCAATTGGCTTTCTAGGTTGACCATCGATCGCATGGAATCTGCCATTGATCGCATCGTAGCTGCGTTCATAGCCGCTTGTGCAGCGCTTGGGGAATCGCCACCCATTGGCGGAGTTCCGCTCTGTTCCATCATTTGCTGCTGCTGTTGTTGGTGTTGATGCTGCAGATGCACATTGTGAGCGTTGTTTAGTCTCATTGCTGCTGCTAAACTTGCAGCAGCGGCTTGAACAGCAGGATCTACAGGTGATCCAAGAGCGCCTTGTACTCCTCCTTGCGCTTGTCCCATAATTCCAGCGGCTGCCGCTGCAATGGCTGCCATTCTGTTTGCGTTATGCAGATCTTCTGGGTTGTACTGTTGGTGGTGTCCATTATTTGTAGCAGTTCTTAACAGGTCTCCTAGTTTTGGTGGTCCGCAGTTGTTGTTGTTGTTGGGGGGAAGGTCTGATCCTGCGGATGACGGTCTTCCGGTGGATGAGCTGTCGGAGTGGGCTGATGGAGAGGCGCATAAAGAGCCGCTTCCTAAAAGGAGACCAGAACTGGAAGCAGACACAGCTGCTGCCAGGAAGTTTTCTCGTTCTCTTCGCTCTGCTGCTGCTCTGGAGAGGACGTACTGCGCGGCAAATTGATGCTTAGGTTCCATCCGCATGTGCTCCATGTGGGATAAAAGACCTGCAAGAGAACATCAGCAAAATAAGCGCCTTTACGTAAACACATATTACTAATGAATAAATAATTATGTCAAAAATTTGTCTTAAAATATTTCAGTAAAATTACTTGTATTGGAATTAAGCTGCAAAGTAGCACAAATAAAGATATTCATTATATTCTAATCACAAAGTTTTTTACTATTAGTTGATAAATTTGAAAAATCATTCCATATATTTCGCTTATAGTAAACAATATGTTTGATTGCTTATTTTAAATTGTGTCTTCTTCAAATTTCAATGAATAAGCATCACACTAAGCCATATTATTTGAATAAATACAATCAATGACATTTTCTTTCTTATACTACGATATATTCAATTTGATTTGTGAATCATGTTTTAAGATAGTTATCTCGATTCTAAAAAAACATTTACAGGGAAACTTTTTCCACAGTAAAAAAAACGAATTTCCTGAGTATGTACCGCTTTTATGCATGAAAACGGAATTTAATCCCAATTTTTATCTAAAAAAATTGAATTTCCCATAAAATAATCTCTTTCACGCGGTAAGGACAATTTTTCCGCACTCCAAAAAAATGGATTTCCCAAATACTTACCGCTTTCATGCGTGAACACGGCCTGGCAAACAGAGCACGGCCACATCCTGAGGCTGCTTGTGAGCTGAGTCTCCGGATGGCAGGCGAGATGCTTCCTCAGACTGCCCTCGTTGACGTAGTGCTTGCCGCAGACGGGACAAGGGTGATTCGCAGTCCTCCGCTTAGCTATATAAGGATCGCCACTGGGTTTCATTGGCTGCTGCTGGTACGCAGGGTTGGGGATGGACGTGGGTGGTGGAGAGACCATGGTCATCTCTTGTTGTTGGAGAGGGGCGGCGTTTGCGGAGCCGTTGGAGGCCACCGGCGCCGGGTTAGTCAGCGGGGACGGGAGGGTTGGGTAGACAGAAGAGAAAAACACAAGAGAGGTCAATGCGAGAAGCCAAAGCTGTTGTTAATAGTCAATGCAGCGTTTGTGGGGGGGTTAAGGAGGTTGAGTCGCCGATTTGAAGAACTGATCAAAATTTTCGTCTAATTTACATTACAGAAGTCATCTTTGTATCAACTAGAGATAACGTGTCTTAATACTGTTGCTTTCGGGTTTAACCGTGTGTGGCAAATGACTCCTTTCCAATATTTCGACCGCCATTACAGGGGTCTTCTTCAGGGTTGATGACAGTGATGAGTTGGTGTCCGGAAGAAGTTTAGCCGTCAGCCTAATGTACCTCCACGAGGTCATATCGAAAAATTGTGTACGGTGGGTATGTTCTAAGAAGCATACCTCCTCGAACGTCATATCGGACTGTGGTTGTCCTTGTTTGTCTGTACTGGTTTTTAAGTGTGTGCTAGAGGTGGAAGTCATGCTATTTTTCCAATCAAACCGTCATCCCTGTTGATGTTGATGGATGTATTTTGATTTAAAATCTCTTCCCTTAGGTTTTACATAGTTTTTTTACAACTATTTAAATACTCTTTTTAAAAATCATTTCTTAAATCACAATATTTTAAAGTAATAATTGTCAATTATTTTTAATATGTACTGCATAATTATATATGTAATTTATTACGAAAATATATGCCAATGTGCATAATTCCTCTTGTCACGAAGCAAAACTAAACGCGTATTTTTTTAAAAATAAAGTTTTTTCTTCAATTTTTAATGTAATTTAATTTTTAACTTAGTATTCTGTTTCTGATCAGTTTTTCATAACGACAAACAGTGTTAATAAAGGTATTCAAACAGAACAAGGACATAAAACATAAAATATAATCCCGCGAATCCCGAAAATTGAAATTCCTTTTTTATGGTTCATAATAAAAATATTTAACATCAGTTAATCATGTTAGTGTTGCCAAAAAGGAATTTCTTGATGAAAGTATTAATTTTTTGTTAGAAAGAGCGAAAGCTACCCAAGGAAATGTTTTCGTTTAATAACAATAAACGGTCACCCAATAATCGTTAAAATAAAAGCAAAATTGGAAATTGGATATTAAATGAAAAAAGGAAACTTACGTATTTGAAAATAATTATTTTTTAATTAAAAAAAAATAACCATTTTATACATGATTAATATTTAAAATTAACGAATGAGAAAGAAAAATCTTTATTGATAAGTTTATAAATGATATTTAATTTTAATATTAATTTATCAGAAACAAAAAATATTTACGTAATTTTTAACTTTCTTTCGCATTGTTGTTTATTTAAATTAAAAGCCATTTATGAATTATTTTATTTATTAATGATTTAATTTTTAATTGCTTTTTTAAATATTTAATATATTATTTATTTTTGGAATAAAAAAAAACCAATAAATATTTTTTTACAAATGACTTTTAAAAAAGGAAATCACAGCAAGTTAAAAAAATGTTCAATACAAATGATATATTTTGGTAACGATACTTTGGTTACTGAATACAACGTATTCCATTTTATTATATATATATATATATATATGAACATGTGATATTCCAACACCCCGGAAAATTCAAAATTCATTTAAAATTCGCATGAAACATTTGAACAGATTCAAACATTCAGATGGTTCATGCGAAAATCAGTAACTTAAATCTAAAATGAAATTCGTAGAATAATTTGATTCAATGAATTGACATATCATAATTATTAATGTTTTGATATTTTATAAAAATTGATTATATTTGGAATTAAATTATTCACCACTTCATTTACAATTCACAAAAATGTACTTTGTCTCATCTGATGATGTTGCTATTACAATATTTAAGTAAAATATTTTTTTGTTGTTTCAAATGTATGATGAAAACTTTTTTATTTTTGATGTTATATAAATTTTTAAAAGTGTTTGTGATGCGTTAAAGTTGAATTAAAATAAATCGGTGGTCAATTTTAGTTTTGAAGTTGTTTTGAGAGCAGGATCAGAAGAATAGTACATTAATGTATACATGGTTGAAACAAGTGTTTGGACAAAGATCAGTCAGTTTCTGGGCTCTGCCGTCGCTTAAAGACTTACTGGCAACGCCTGATGCATTAGGGTCCTTGTGGGTGTTCTTCATGTGCTCCATGAGGGCCTCGCCCCCGAAGACGAGCTTGTGGCAGATGGGGCAAGGGGTGGCCGACGGGCCTCCGATCATGAGCGCCGCGTGTTGCTGCAAAACACCAAGGTGGAGCTGTAGCTCCTGCGTCCGGCCAATCAGAACGATTGGTCACGTGGTGGCGTTCGTTGTGTTGTTGTTGTTGAGATGATGTTGGGTGTGGGTGGAGGGTGGCGCGCGCGACGAGGGACAAGAATTTCAATCAATATCTCGCAAAATCAAGAATTTATATACAACACAGTTTGCTACATCAAGAGTTTCACCATTCGCTCGTCTCTAGACCAAGAAGCTTTCACTACATGTACACATCATCAAGATAATCAGATTGAGGATCCGAAGACAAAAAATCTGCATTAAATAAATGGAAAATCAAATTCCTTACAAATGTATGTTGTAGGAATTTTGGAAATCAATTTTTCCATATATTATTTTATGATTCTGTAAAATTCAAGTGATTTGAAATATTTGAATTGTTCTTTTTTTGAATCATGCATTAGGAAGAGGCATATTTTCTTGAAAACGTTCGATTAATCACAACAAAACTACGATTACAAAAATACATATAAATTTAGTTGCCAAAATTGCTGGCAATTTTTTGTATGTTTGTTTGGATGGAAGGAAGAAATAAAAATAATCAAAGAGTATATTTTATTGTATTTTTGGGATTGTTCGGATAGGATGCAAATTAATAGAAAAAATATTAAAAAATAAATAATCACGTTAAGTAAAAATAAAATTATAAATAGTAGTTAAATTAGAATTATTGTTAATATTTTTAGTTTCGTGTGTAATGCTAGCGTTTAACGACTATTTTTCAATGTTTTTTAAGCAAATACGTACATAAGAATACAGTCAGATGGTGATGCAGATATCTCATCTGTGCATTCTATGTTGCTAACCATTTTGCACATGGCTAAACTATGCATGCAGAATGTAAACCGCCAACGCCACAGACTACGATTCTGCATTTAAGCATCATCCATTTTTACAGGAATTCACTGTGAATGGGTGGTGTCTACAGGAAAACTTTTGTCTACTTTCTCTATTTTCTCTCATAGGTGATTTTCAAATTCTCGCCAACCGAGGGTATTTAAAGAGCTTAGGAATCTATTTGTTCTAATCTGCGTCGGGGATCGATCCTACGATCTTATAAATGATAAGAAAATAGATGAGAAAAACGTCATAAAATTTAGTCTCCTTCGTAGTATCAATCCGGTAGATTGGTTTGCAGCAACAAAATCTTGCGTCTCGATCTTCACTTTTTTCGACCTTTGCAATTTATCTCAGCATAAGAGCTGCAACTCATGTCCTCGAACACTTGCTGCAAGCACTTCCGTCTAGAGCGCTCTCTGCAGTTTTTACCCTCAGCCATTCCTTCCACAATGTCGTGAAGAAGACCATAGTGGCGCATGATGTGACCGATCCATCCGGCTCGCCTCTCCGATATGGTTCTTACTAGGTGCCTATCTTCTTTTGATTATGCTGAGAACCTCATTGTTCGTGACGTGATCTCTTCAGGAAATTCCGAGAACTCTTCTGTATGACCACATCTCAAAGGCCTCTCTGAGATTGTTCTTATTAGGTGCCATTCTTCCTTGAAAAATTTAGTGTTTGGCTAAATATTTGAATGTGAATCAATTGTTGAATTATTTTTCTTACTGAATTTATCTTTTGTTATTCCAAATGGAAATGCTCCGCACTAATTATTATCTTTTTAATTTATGTTTCATGATATAAATTTAAATGATTTATCTACGAGTACTTAGATTAGACTTTATCACGAGCATAAGAATAAATAACTTGTATTCCACTCATGAGAGTGTATCTGGGTCAAGAAGAAATGGCTTTAATATTAAAATTATCTCGACTTGTGTTATCTGATATATAAAATGCTAATTTCAATTCACTTATTGTAAAAATCAAAAATGAATATATGTGTTAATAATATTTATAATTTATCGATTGATATGCAAATATTAAGTAATTAATTTAACATTTAATGATATTTAATTGAGTGATGTTTTATTAATATTAAATAATTATAAAATTAATATTTATATTCGTAGAATTAATTTTTTGATAAATTTAAAATTTTAAATATTTTTCTTTAGCTTCGATATTTCCCATCATCTGGGGTCGGCTCTCCTTGTTCACATTAGCCATGTCTGCCTGTCCTGCACTGCATTCTCGGTCAAGCCCAGAGTTTTCAGATTCTTGACTACAGTTGCAGTCCAGGTTGCTTGTGTTCTTCCAGGTCTTCTCCTCAGCGTGGGTATGTTAAGGGCTTTCTTCATCATGTGCTCCTCATCTCTCCGATCAATTTAAAATATTAAATATATAAAAAAATTATAGTTTGTTTTAATATGGACCATCTTAAACAGTGTTAGAACAACTGTAGAAGCTCTAGAAGCTGAAAGCGTTTTCATAGTTTTTAAGTATGCAAAAAAACGTGATTCATATTACAGCGAAGGAAAAAGTATTTATTTATTTAATATTTGAAAAAGATCTCAAAGCGAAAATCAGTTAGAGCAAAAATAAGTACACTGCAACTGATGATGTAGTCCTAGCGCGTTCTTTGGCAATCGTGGCTTAAGTTTGCGATACAAACGGCCTGGAATTCGCTGACGGAGAGCATAAAAGAGCTGATAATGGAAGCATCCTTCAGAGGCAGACTCGAGACTAATCTTTTGGCCTATAGAGGCAAATAAGCGCTTTTGGAATGACATTATGGACATAAAAAAGCGCTTTATAAATGTTGATATAAAATATGAATTATATAATAAATAATATATGATTTTAGTATTAAGTTTAGTAGTATGCTTATTTTTTTATTTTATAGTAAAAAATAATATATTTCTTAGTTTTTTAAAATTGAGATTCTATTGTTGGGGTGTGTTTATGATAAGAAGAACCAAATAAGAACTAAAATTATGTAAAGAAACGAAGAAGATAAAGAAGGAGTGTGGTCCGGGAATACATACATGACTGACCTTGGACGTGTGAGTCCGAAGGCTGCTTTCTGTGGCGAAACCTTTCCCGCAAATATTGCAGTGGAAAGGTCTATTTTTGGCCCTTTCAACTTGGGCATCGTGGTTCCGGAGGTGCTGCTGAAGATTGGACAACTGGATGAAGGCTCTGCCGCAGTCCGGGAGGTGACACTTGTAGGGACGCTCGCCTGGAAAAGAAGAGAGCAAAGAGATGAGAAAATGGATAAAAGTTGGGGAAAACGGATTTTTTCGGCAAATTTCTGGTGCTGGAAATTCTTCGATGATCACTTTTATTTGCTTTAAGCATTGCAGCATCTATTTACGAATAAAAACGTTTTTTTTTTGACAAAATAGATGGAATTTAAAGTTTTTTAATGTCTACTGGTAGTTGTTCTAAGCATTGCAACATCAATTTTTGACAAAGTTGCTGGTACTAGAAATTCTTCAACGTACTGTTTGTTTATCTTGCAGCATCTTCATTTCTCTTCATTTTATGAATGTTTTAGAGAATAATGGAATAATTCAAATTATGGAAATTATTAAATAGACTTATCGAAAAACGTTATTAATAGTTATTAAGATATAGAAATCTTGTGGTCTTCTTAAATATATGTCTTGGAAAATTTGTATAAAATTCCATACACATTGAATTTTGGTTAAATAATTTAAATAAATAAAAATGTACTGTGTTTATATTGATTAGTTTAAGTAACTGTTGTTCACAGCAATGCAATCCTAGTTTCATGTAATTTGTACACTTTTTCAGTTACTTATTTAAAAACTCGCTGGTGACTATGAATTAGCGTTACATAAAATGATACATGTTAATAATAAATAAAATAAGGTAGAGTAATATTATGTATTTAATTATTTAAATTTGATCTCAAAGTGAATGCTTGAAGTATAAAAAAACACACAAAAAATATCTTGCAACATTGCGAATGTATTTGTGCATTTGAATGTATTTTTATTTTTTTTCAAAAACTGCAGTTGTCCTTTAGATCGTCATTTTTTGTAGAAGACTTTTCTTAAGGTCTGCTTAAAATGACAAGCGCTAGTTCTGCTCACTATACTGTTGGATCACATTGAATGGTCTGTTGGAACAAAGGGCTTTTCAATTTTAGTATGACTGCAAAAATGCATAATGCATACGTCGCAGATAAATGCATTGCTCTATACTGGTGACAAGAATAACAAGTGTTGCACGCGCTCTTCCTTGAGAAACAAATGCAAAGAAGTATCGTCTTCTCGATCGTTATTGAGTGGACTACATAATTCATGCGTATGAAGAATAAATCATGCCACACTCTATTTGAATAAGTATAAGGAATCACGTTTTAAAGAGTCATTAATATTTGATGAAATGTTTTTGCTCCAGAATTGAAGACAAAAATTCAAGAATTTTGTTTGCCAAAATTCTTGGAAAATTGTGGCTTAAAAGAGTCACAAACAATGCCATTTTTTATGAAAATATAAACAATAATTGATTGTGTAATAAAACACAATTTTCTAGAAATTTGACTTGGCAATTTATTGATATTTTGGCAATTTTAAATCTCAATTCAAGATTGATAAAATCGTTCTTTGTCATTTTCGTTTTGTCTTTAATGTAGTGTAATTCTTGCAACTCAGAAAAACTGTAATACAGAAATATGAAAAAATATACACCGTTAAATATTCTTCAGTGAATGACTAATGAATTGTACATTTATAAGTTTAATGCTATTCAGTAGTGTACAGAACGGTCAAAAAGAATAATTCATTTTGTAAACTTTTAGCATTCACTTTGAGACGTATTCAAATGATCAAAATGAATTAAAATTCATTTTTAAAGTTAAATGAAAAGTTGCGCTGTTAAATGTGAATCTGAAAAAAAAACAATTTCTACAATATACTTAAAATTTAACATGCAAAAGCCAATGACTGTAAAAGTTTTTTTTCTTGAAACAGAATATTCTGCTGCTTGAATTCTCGCATCTGAAAATTTCATCTTCTTTGTCCTTGGTTTCTTCTCTAGGATTGTTGTGGATTCTTTAATGACATCACTTGGAAGGCTGCAACCCTGGAATTGGAACAACTTAGTCAAGTTAATGTTCCATGTTGAAATAATCCGAGAAATTCTTCTTAATTCTGATGCACCGATCCCAAAGTATAAAAAAATACAACAGACAGCTAAGATCAAAAAGGTGTTTTTTTTTTTTTTGGAAATATCGCGATTCATCAATTGTTTTCTGATTGATTTCGTTATTTTTTTAAAGCGATGAATTTAAAATTTTTGATTGTCCTTCCAGAAGATCAAGCCCATTTTTCTTCCATATCCATATGATGATTACATCAACATCGGATTACTAAACCGATAATGCAACTTTGGATTTTGCACACCAGTTTCATTCGTTAGTTTTTTTTGGCATGTTGCATCATCTCTTTGGTATCCGACGGACTGTTGGAAGCTTATGGACTTGCCTGGATGGTGCGGGCGAGTGTACAGTACATTATCATTAAGGAAAATCTCGGATAAATTTCACATACTGGTGGAACAGTGTGGTTTATTCTTCGCCTTCTGGACTTGAGCGTCGTGGTTGCGCAGGTGCTGCTGCAGATTCGACAGCTGGATGAAGGCCCGGCCACAGTCGGGCAGAAAGCACTTGTAGGGACGCTCGTCTGAAAGACACAAGCGACAATTCCAACGTTACAACATTGGTGCTTTGGACACAACAACACACTGCACTGAGAGCACACATCAAACAAATCTGAAAAGAGCATCAGACACGAAAAAAATAATTTACAATTCTTCTTCTACAGGCTTTAAAACTTCTTTAATTTAAATGTTAGTATTCAATAAATAATAAATATTACTCATTCTAAAATATGCAGTTTTAAAAATTAACAAAATATTCTCAATAATGTTTTTTCATATCATTTTCATTTTCATTTTGAAAAATAAATAATTTTAATAATTCAAATATAAAAGTTTACTTGTGAGACACAAAATGAATTTAAAATACTTTTACATGCACACTGAAAACATTTCTGAAATATTGAAACCATATTATAGAAAAATTAAACATTATATCAACAGTAATAAACAATTTGACACATATATAAAAATCTGTTCAAAAGTGTACGTATTATTTCGTTGAATTAAATCGTTTATTTTGTAGTTTTGCGATGGACTAACGACATTAGAATAATTGCGGGATGAGGCTGAATGCGGAAGGCAGAGGATGAAAATGACTGTAAACTCAATCAGGAGGCCTACGTTCAATAGTGGACGGTCGAAAGCTGATACTAAAAATTGTATTCTTCTATACTAAAATTATCGATCATTACTTTTTCTACTACTTTTAATGATCTTTACTCAATCTGTTTGTTGACGATTCAACATTGCTTGTGCGTCACCAATAAGACGAGACGTTTGTTTTAGACAACGGACGTTTTATTTACGGGGTAAAATATCTAAAATTCAATAGGCATTCTGCACTCTATGCTTTGTAATCTAAGTACAAGCTTGCTCGTCTGCACGACTTATCTGGCATGTGCATAATATGCCCAACAATATTGAAAACATGTTGTATTTAGAACACGTTTTTAACATATGGTCACCGCATTTTATTTATGTAAGCACACGCTCAGGACTCTATGATGATCAGTCTTCTTCGTAGTATCAATCCGGTGGATTGGTTTGCAGCAACAGAATCTTGCATCTCGATCTCCATTCCTCTCGGTCCTCCGCAACCCTTTTCAGCTCAGCATAAGCGCTACAATTCATGTCCTCGAATACTTGCTGTAAATACTCCCGTCTAGGGCGCCCTCTACAGTTTCTACCCTCAACCATCCCCTCCACAATATCGTGAAGAAGACCATCGTGGCGCATGATGTGACCAATCCATCGGGCTCGCCTCTCTGAGATGGTTCTTATTAGGTGCCTATCTTCCTTGATTATCCTGAGAACCTCATTGTTCGTGACGTGGTCTCTCCAGGAAATTCCGAGAATTCTTCTGTACGACCACATCTCAAAGGCCTCTAATATAAGCACCATGTCTCACAGCCGTACATTAAGATGCTCCAAACAAGTGTTTTGGCAAGTTGCTTGCGGAGCCCTAAAGTAATATTCTTTGACTCAAGAATTTTGGCTTTTTATTGAAAGCTAGCCTTGCTTGATGTATTCGACTGTTGACTTCTCTTTTGTTCTGCCATCCCAGGTGATCGTACTTCCAAGGTATACAAATTCTTTTGCATCTTTTAGGGGTACTCCTAGCATTGATATGTTAATTTTCTGCTGCTCATTGCGGCTTACTCTCATAACTTTGGTTTTTGTGCTGTTTATCTTCATATTGTAGTTGGAATTAAATATGTTTTCCATGGATGTCAGCGCTTCAGTGAGTTCATCTTCAGTTTCAGCAATCAGAGCAATGTCGTCAGCAAACCTTATCATATCAATCTTTTGGCCATGTATTTTAACCCCCTCTCTATGGCCCATTTTTTCCCTGATGTAATTAATTGCATTTTGTATGTATACGTTGAAGAGTACAGGCGACAGAGAGCATCCTTGTCTCACCCCTTGACGTATTTTTGCTTCCTTTTGGACATTTCCAAGTGATATTATGGCAGCTTCTTCTTTGTAAAGTGAAAATATGAGTCTTCGTTCCTTGTATTTGACTCCAATTTCTTTCATTACATCGAAGAGCTTCTCCCAATCTACTTTATCAAATGCTTTTTCAATGTCCACGAAGGCAATATATGTATCTTGGTCTACTTTTATCCTCTTTTCCAAGATCATACGCAGGGATAAGATTGCTTCTATGGTTCCCATTCTTTTTCTGAATCCAAATTGATCGCTAGTGAGAGTCTTTTCTATTTTTGGTTCAATTCTATGTAGGATTATGTTGGTCAGTATTTTGGATGCATGGGATAGAATACTGAGTGTTCGGTGTTGTTCACATTTTGTTGTTCCGGGCTTCTTTGGCAGAGTTACAATTAGACACTTTTTGAAGTCTTCTGGCGCTATTCCTGTATTATAAATCATCTGAGTCATTGTGAACAGAGCATCTAGAGTTCCGGTTCCTGCCGACTTTATTAGTTCAGCTGGTAGGTCATCAATCCCTGGTGTTTTACCATCTTTGAGCTTTTTTAATGCGAAGTCAAATTCCTTTCGGATAATTGGGTCTCCCAAATCATCGGCGTCCACATCAGTTTCGTTTTCTATCACACTCTCAAAGCTGGTATCATTACTTCCGTTGTAAAGTGTTTCCAGGTATTGTTTCCATCTCTCCCCTATTTGTGTATCCTCAAACAGTATTTTCCCGTTCTCTGCTTCTATCGCTTTGCCTTTTCCAATTTTCATGCCAAAGAAATCCTTTACTGACGCATATGCAGTTTCAATATTTCCTTTTTTCATGTTGTCATTGATTTCTTTGCATTTTCTCTGTAAGAATGCTTCCTTAGCGATTCGTGACTCTCTGTTTATGCTGTTTCTCAGTGCTCTATATTCACTTTGGGCCTTGTCATTGGGGCTATTTTTGAGTAGTCTCCTTTTTTCTATCATGTTAACGATTTCCTCTGTTATCCATTCTTTCCTTGCCTTAGGCTTATCTTTGCCAATGACTTCTTCTGCTACATCTTTTATTTTTTTTTTATTTCCTCCCAGATTTCATTAACATTTGTCAAAAATTTTTTTTTTTTGATGATCAGTAAGATCAGCTAAACATTACATCTACAAATAGATTTTTTTAAGCTTACGAAATCAGTTTCTTATCTAAAAATATTGTCTTCACGAATTTCTGCCGTTCCGATTCGTAAGTAATGACTCCTAACTGATGTCTGCCATTTGCAGATATTTTTTTTATAATTCCTAATGATTCACATGATTGCATCAAATAACTAATAAATTGTACCGAATTTCAATTATTTTTGAAGTCTTTTAACATTCACTTTATAATCGAGGATTCTAATAATTAACATTTATTTAGTCAAAATATCAGGAATCGTGTTAAATATTCTCGATTATAGTAACTACTAGTACAAAGGTTGATACCAAATACTTGTACAAAATAGCAAAGATTTAAATTATTTAAACTTATATTACAGCCCAAAAAAATGACTCAGTTCAAAGAAGAGCAATTCGTTTGATAAACATTGACACTCTTACGTCTAACCTGCAATCAATGGAATACAGGCGTAAGATTGGTTCACTTAGTCTTTTATACTGTTATTATCACGGTCGCTGCTCTTCGGATCTTAAAGAAAAAAATCCTCCTGCACCTACGCACAACCGACAAACTCGTCTTACACTTGCCGAACGCACGGTTAACGTGTGTCAACCAAGAACTGGCAGTTTCCAAAGTTCCTTCCTTAATGCCACCGGTAAGCTATGGAATGCTCTTCCAGCGTCTGTGTTTCCTCCTTCCTACAATCTGGATCACTTCAAGAAACAAGTATATATATACACTTGCAATCTCTCTAATCCACACACAAACACGAACACAACACACGTTACCGGCATGCAGCGTCCAGCCTTAAGCGTCATAGCGTGCACTGGTCTTGAGCGGCTGTGCTCTCCTGCATGCGATTACATAAAAAAAAAAATCTAGTAAAAAATATGTTGGTAAACAGTCAGGGATCGTGTTAAATTTCTTAGGAATTTTGACTTCTATTACAGCGATTGATACCAAATATTTTGTATATGCATGCAGCAATTTCTATCATTTTAACTTGGATAAAAGCCTAGATTTTAGTTAATATTTTTATATGTAGTTTGTTCAACTTTAAGTAAGGGATCGTGATGAATTTTCTCGAGTATAGTGAACACTCGGCCGAGGTTTAAGAGTATACATACGGGTACGTCGGCCAGCGTTTTTAGCCTGCCTTACTGGCGAGCGCAAAAATAGCTGTCATTTTTACTCCTTTTGCTGCAAGTTTAACGACCTATCCCACTGCTATACAAGTTATGGTACTCTCTCGGCGAGAGCGAGAAAAATTCATCCGGGTATGAAAGCTCGCAGGGTATTACGAGTATTATACTATTTATAAGATGCATTTGTACTTTTTACATACATTTGCTGAAAAAATGTTTTTTTTCTTAAAATAAATATTTTAAGGCAACATTTTCAGATTCAAAAGTGAAGGAGTCTATCCAGAAAATCGGAGGCATCCTTCAGAAGTAGACTAAAGACCCACCTTTTTACTCAGAGAGGCAAAGAAGCGCTTTTGGAATGATCATTCGGTCATATATATAATCGTGTCGGAAACAACAGGGTCAGATCCTGTGTGCCCAGAAGTGGGCGACGTCGATGGCGTTACTTCTGGCCATCATCAGGTCTTCCTGGGTGCAGCTATTCGGGCACAGCGCACACTCCAGAAGGTGTGGTAGGGTCTGCTCCACGCCGCAGTCACATTCAGTCGGTCCGCTGTAAAACTGCCAGGCCCTCATTTGTGTCCTCGTCTTGCATACTCCGGTCCGAAGTCTGTTAAGGGACCTCCATATATTCCACCCTTGGTCATGTCATATTCGGTCATAAAAGAGCGCTATACAAATAATAATAATTTTTTTTTGGCCAATGATAAATTTAATTAATCGGCAGTGATTATTAAGCAAACGGTCGGTCATAAATACCTTAGTTTAATATGTACCAATTATTTATGTTTAATTTTAATAAATGAGTTACAAAAATATGTAGTGAACCTTACTATATTCTTCATTAAACTAAACTGTTAAATATACTACGAGTACAGTATTTAGAAAGTAGAAAAATATCAATCAACGGTAGAAAAACAATAAGTTGGCAGGAAATATTTAATAAATGATAATTGATAATAGGTTAGGTTAAGTTTACATTTTTTATGTTAATTATTCATTCGTTTGACATTAATTTTTAAGAATATCAAATATATTGCTGCCATTTTAATTTTATAACTGACATTGAGGCTATCAACTGACAATACTTGGTGAAACTGCATAACTATATTTTTTAATTAATTTTAATTTAAAAAATAATAATTTATTGACGATGGTCTCCAGGGAGGCCGAAACATGTAATCGTTTATAAAATAAATGTGAATTAAAACTAAATATTTTAAATTTGTTAGATTTTAGATGCAGTTTCAGCAAGTATTGTCAGTCGATATAAAAATACGATAAATCAAAAAATAAATTATCGAATATTTTTATAACTTAAGCTGGAATGGACTTTTTATAAAATTATTATTTATTTATTTATTTAATATGTGAATTATAATTTTAATTATCATGTTGGTATTCCACGTTGTTAGATGGCATTCTAGTGGATCTCTGGCAATATTTACGAGAGTACAACGCGCTCTATACATTTAATAAAAGATTGCATATTGCATATAACGTATTATTACTATTATGCATATACTAGAATGAACTGCATTTTTGTATGCACAAAGTGCATAGACGTTTTAAAGCGATCGGCAACCTTTTAAAGCTTTTTCATTTGAATTATAAAATAAGTGCTTACGGTTGGTATAGCTTAGAGACAAAGCGTTGGCATACCATAGTGAATGACATCGAATCGATTATCGATAACGATAAAAGTATTTTTTTTTTTTTTAAATTTCTAAGCTCTATTAGTAGATATAGATACGAATAGTACGGTTGGCGAAAGTCATTTAGTATTGACACCAAATTCATCCTAAAATTGGATGTTGCGTGAATATCTGTTGGACGAATGAAAGCTTTATCAGTTCTCTATGTGTAAGAGTATGCTTTTATACGCTGTAACTGATGAAGAATTTATTGATGGGGAAACTGTAGTCTAACAGCAAGTGATTAAACAGTACTCGGTGTGATCCACGTTAAGACAATAAATTATTATTGAAATGGATATCATAGTGAATGTTTTAAAATAAATAAATAATTCACTTATTTACTGGATTGTGTTTACACTAATTATGTATCTTCTAGGGCAATTGTGAAGAGCTTAGGAGATGTATCATCTTGTCATATATAGACGAGTATATATATTTTAATGGTTCTCGATCGCCGTTCCATTTCTTCTCGTTCCTCTTTATTTTTCTCATATTCCTTATGGTCCTTTGCGAGCGAGACAGAGAAATCGTTCTGCGCACGGTGCGAGAGGGATGAGAGTATGCATTCAGTACGGCGCCAGAGAGGGACGGCCGCCTGCGCACGTTTGCAGTCAATGAACCGGTCGGTCCGTCGACCCGCCGGCCTCTTCTTCTATTTCGAAATAAAAATAGCGCGAAAATCAAATGGGCGCAGAAAAACAAGATGGGTACTCTTTCGCGCCGAGAGAGATCGAAATCAAAAGGAGACGCCATAGCATAATTATTTAAATGCAAATAATTAAAAAATAAACTTTAAGTTCCTGATTGTAGGAATGAGGAAACACAAGAAGAGCATTCCAAAGCTTACCGGTGGCATTAAGGAAGGAACTTTAGAAACTGCCAGCTCTTGGTCGACACGCATTAACCGTGTATGTATGTTCGGCAAGTCTAAGATGAGTTTTTCGGTCGTGGTTATGTGCAGGAAGTATTAGTTCTTTTAAGTTCCGAAGAGCAGCGACCGTGATAATAACTGTAGAAAAGACTAGTGAACCAATCTTACGCTTGTGTTCCATTGATTGCAGGTTAGACGTAAGAGTGTCATAGCTTATCAAACGAATTGCTTTTCTTTGAACTGAGTCAATTAAGTTTAGAAGGTATTTTGGGGCTACAATCCAAAGGTGACTGCCGTATTCAATGGTATGTCGGATTTGTCCTTTATATAGAAGAAGAAGTTGTTAATCGTTGAAATACCTCAGTGATCTATATAATACACCTAGATTTTAGGAAGCAAGACCGGCTTTACACTTATTTGACATTATTCGATATTGATAATCCAAGCATGTTGATGGAGCTTGCCTTTGGAAGAGAACAACCGTTGAAAGATACAGGATCCATAGCAGTCTTCTTGGTGGAGAAAGTACATGATTAGGTTTTTGAAATGTTGAAACTGACGAGGTTGAGGTCGCCCCATCGTGAAACCCTTTCAAGAGACATGTTCATCTTCTTCACTAGAGATTCCCTAGCATACTTAATTGACTCGTAATATTTGACATTATTCGAGATTGAAAATCCAAGAATGTTGATGGAGCTTGAAGGTGACTGCCATGTTTCAGCAAGTGTTTCATTTATTAAACGAGATCGATCAAATTTGATCGGTAGTTTGTGATTTTGACTTGGTGCAAATAGTCGCCACAAGCTGCCGCCACATATCTGTGAGCTGGCATAGATTTTGCATGATTTTTTCATACATTTTCCGCTTTTAAGACTCTCCGTATCTTCGTTACCCTCTCGTTCACGACCTATCCAACGAGAAACGTATAACGAACGTCTGCGAGTCGTATTTTTGTACAGCGGATTCTTGTATCCTGTTCCAAAAACAACATTAGCCGCAATAACATCAGCATCATCATCGCAATCAGCAATCCTGACATCACTTTGCTTTTTTACGTAAACGCATGCAGGAGAGCATAACCAGTCAAGGCCATAGCACTCTATGATGTTCAGCCAGAGTGGCTGAATACGCTACATCTGGAATGGGAAACGTATGTTGTGTTTAGGTATATATTTCCGGCGGGTATAGCTCAATGGTTAAAGCGTTTGCTTTGCAAGCCAACGCTCCAGGGTTCGTTCCTCGATGAAGATTGATAAAACAATAAAAATGTTTTGTAATCGATTTCAGAGCCATAAAATACCCCCGTTTGGTGTGAATTCGATCCCTCACCCGTAAAATGCCAGTCATAGCCTATCAATTAAAATTTTTGGTAGACGAAAGTCGTCCCGTAAAGACCACCCATTCATAGTAAATTCCTGTAATAATTAAGTATGACGCATGAATCTCGGGCTGTAGTCTATGACGTTGGCGGATCAACACTCCACATGCAACGCTAAGCTGTAGGCAGCGTCATAGAATTCCACAGATAACTTCAGAATTACTATCACCATCTGTCGGTATTCTCCTGTATGTGCTAACATAAATAAAATTGACATGTTTCTTCGTCCGTTATATCCGGAGTCCGTTAAATAGATGTCCGTTATATCCGAAGTCACTTAAATAAATGTCCGTTATATCGAGGGTTTTCCACATAAACCAACATCCTATTAGTTATTTGAGGCATACATGTGAAACATTCTAAGAAAAAAAAATTAATAAATACTAAGGGATTATTTCTTGAGTTTTATATCGTATAAATAAATATTTTTTCAATATTCATCAGATTAATTGAATAATTGAATTTTAAATAAAAAACAATTACTTTAAATTCCTTAATTTACTGTTCGCGTAGCTGCGTTATAATTTTAATTATTAAGTTACATTTAATTATCAAATGCAGCGTGATTAAAATTAAATGAATATTCGAAATAGTAGGTGTTTCGAAATTAATTAATTTATTACAAACACATTATCTAACGAATAACAATAAAATATATTTTTAATTTTGATTAATTTAATTTTTTAAAAATTAAATTAATATTTTTTCAATTTTTTATTTTTTATTTACACATGTATGAGAATACCGACAGACCATTAAGGAAGATAGGCACCTGGTAAGAATCATCTCAGAGAGGCGATCATGGTGTTCTTCACGACATTGTGGAAGGGACGATTGACGGTTGAAACTGCAGAGGGCGCCCTAGACGGGAGTATTTGCAGCAAGTGTTCGAGAACATGAGTTGTAGCTCTTATGCTTAGCTGAAGAGGGTTGCAGAGGATCGAGAGGAGTTGAGATCGAGATGCAAGATTTTGATTCTGCAAACCAATCCACCGTATTGATACTACGAAGAAGAATAGAATACCGCAATTCGGTGATGAATATATTTTATATGTGGATTCTATGACGCTTGCTATTTTAAGTCAGCCATTATTGCAATGTACTATTCGTTAATTGTACATCGTAAGCGTGATTCTCGTTAGATCACAGAAGTTAAGCATCATTGAACGCGGACCAAAACTTGGAAGGGTTACCGCCTTTTGCTAACAGCGTGTCATTGGATTAGCCCCACCTCGCGAGCGTGGGGCTAATCATCCAACCAAAAAAATTATCTTAACAAATAACCCAAAATATGCCACGAATACCACAACAACCGTCTCTTCGGGTCCTCAGAATTCTATCGTCGGGATCCATTATGTTCCTAAGTGAACCATCAAGTACAGATCAATCTTAGGACAAGTTATGTGTAATGGCAGCTGACAAAACTGTTTTGCGACAATTTGTGTGATTGATTGATAAAAAAAAACACAACTTTTTTTACGTTTATAGCCTCGTTGTTGTCATGACTACAAACGATACTGCAAAACATTGCAATTCTTACATCTTATACGAAATATAGTAAAACGTGAGATAGATTATTACAGATGATTAATTTTGTATGACTCTTTCTCTTTTCACTTGTGCATTCTTGCCTTTTGTTATAAGAAATTGCCCAGTCAAATAGTAAAAAAAAAATCATGTAAATCCAAACGAGTCTAGGCAGATGGTAAAAAAACTTAAAAAAATCTTCTGTAACGAAAAATGGCCTGAGAAATAGTATCAAAAAGTGAAAATAAATGACTTATAACCGAGTCTTTTCAATTATGTAGTATAATATGGATATTGGGCTTAGCCGTGTGTGGCGAATTATTTCGATTCAATATTTCGACCGCCATTGCAGGGGTCTTCTGGCCGTGAAAACCTAAGAAGTTATTTATGAAGTATATTTTAAAAATTGAAATAAAATATATTTTTGCTGATTATACTAATTTATTTAAATTATTATTACCAATTCGCGAAACTAAAATAAATTTACGATAATTTTCGTTAATTCCGTTATTGCATACATAATTCCGATGCGTCGGACTCTCTAATTCTGAATTATACAAATACAAATTTAATTGCACCCCCCCCTAATTTTCACGGATCGGCAGACGCCCCCTTGTCCACTGCGTCCCCCACTTTGGCCCCCCATTTTGACCCCCTTTTCGGGAGGGGTGGGGGGAATAATAATGTTTGATGGGGAGTGGGGGTAGTTCGATGCCCCCCAACTATCGATGATTCCAAATTCAAAATGGCCGCTATGTTTGTAATCATGATGGCTTCGTGATGCTCTAATGACGACGCACATGAAGAAATAAATAATTTTTTTTTTTTTTAAATATACCATACAAAAAGATCATGAAATCAATCATCTATTTAAACTCTTTAAATACTCTCGATTGGTGTGTATTTGATCCTTCAACCGTAAAATGCCTGTCATAGCCTACTGATTAAAATTGGTTGTAAAAGAAAGTTGTCCCGTGAAGACCACCCGATGAGAACACCGACAGACGATGATAGTGATGCTGAAGTCTCATCTGTGGATTCTATAACGCTTACCATCTTACAAATGGTTAAGCGCTGCATGTGGAGAGTTGATCCGCCGAAGTCATAGACTACAGCCCGACATGCACGCATCATTATTATTATTACAGGAATTAACTATGAATGGATGGTGTTCGCGGGACGACTTTCTTCTACAACGAATTTTGATTGATTTGAACCGGGGGTATTTCAGAGCATAGAAATTGATTATAAAAAAAAAAAAATCTCCGTCAGGGATCGAACCCACAACCTTTGGTCTGGCAAGCAAACCCTTTGAACACTAAACTTTACCCGCCGGGTACTTAAATGAATTGTTATGTTGCTTAAAAAATGAGTATACAGCTAGTATGTTTGAGAAATATTTTGCTACACTTGTAGTTGTTGTGGCTTAAATTTTTTTTTTTTATATAGTTTTCTTTAATACATAGCTGTCTAGACTCTAAGCGTATAGGCATGGTCTAACTATGTATGTTTGTTGTATGAAGGGGTGGTTTTGGTTTCAATCGGGATCAATGCAAAATGGAACATTGTGTCGACTACTCTATGCTATACCTATATACTCGTATGTATTAGTGTTTAGTGTATAGTAGGGGTAGGTGGAGGCAGAAGACTAACTATGGGGAGACTCGTACAATGCAACATATTGGGTTGCATATTGGCCTTCATGCAGCAGTGTATAGACAACTGCTTATGATGATGATGATACAGCAAAACATCTTAGGCATTCTTTCGTAGAATTCGATGGTTTTAATTTGTGAGGAATGATAAGGCGACAGAGCGAACAAGGCAGCCTTTAATACTACAGTTGGCTAATAAGTAAAGATGTATTTATTTGAAACATATATGCCGCAAGAGAGCATAATCTATAGCTGTCTTTATTCAATTATACGTGCTCTTGCCTTCTTTGGGAACTATACATGGAATGTACTTGGAGGAGCTTTAAGAGTGAATACTTACATTGCCCCGAAAGAGGACCTAGCCCTTGGACACGACCAGGAGTGGAATATAAGGAGGTCCCTTAACAAACTTCGGACCGGAGTATGCAAAACGAGGACACAAATGAAAGCCTGTCAGTCTTACAGCGGATCGACTGAATGTGAATGCAGCGTGGAGCAGACCCTGTCGCACCTTCTGGAGTGTGCGCTGTATCCGAGTAGCTGTACTCAGGAAGACCTGATGATGGCCGGGAGTAACGCCATCGACGTCGCCCACTTCTGGGCAGACAGGATCCGACCCTGTTGTTTCCAAGACCATTAAATATACAAATAACTGAGCTATTTGGAAAGTTATTTGATTCACGATAAATAATCTTCTCTTTATTATAAAAAAATTGTTAAAGTGCTCGAAATACATAGAAATTTCTGAAATTTCAGTTAGTGTAAAATTTTCAGTCGCATTTTTACAAATAGTAAGTATTCTTGTTCTCTGTTTCCTTTACTCTCCTTTACACTTTTACGCAAAGTTTTTTTTACAGTTTTCAGGAATCTCTCTTAATTGAAAACGTGCGGCCTTACGCCCCCCAAACGCTGACTTTTTGCCCCCCTTATGCGGCCCCTTTATCCGCGGTGAAACTTTCAGCATTTTAAGACTTTTTAGAGATTTTTGAGTACACATTCTAAACCCCACCAGGTTAACGTGCAGGTATCCAGAAACATCAATTAAAGCCAATTTAAATTTAGAGTTTTTTATTTTGTTAATTTGAGCTGAAATATGTTTTCAATACTATATTAATCACTATTTGTGACTGTTTCACTAATTTAATTATGTAAACTAGAAGTCTAGGATTTTATAATCGTAAAGACACTTAACAGTATGGGTACCATGAGCCCAAATATGGGTCCGCTGCGGGAAGCCCGCCAGTGCCGTGAGCACACCGGTGCGTTATTAAACTGTATATATTCGGTCAATGTTATAGTTTGGGTCTATAGAGACATCTATCGTCTACCCAAAAAAAAAATGGTTAAAATTTGACACCGTTTAGGGGTTCAAATCTTCGATAATCCACGAGGCGTTGCATATATTCAGGGTCATGCCATCTAAAAGGTAATCGCTGAAATGACATGTACTTCTAGTGTAATCACAGATTGTTACATGTACTTCTAATGTCGCAAGAGAGCATAACTGAAGATGCTTTGTCAATAAGCCCCCAGGTTTTATTCGTCTTAAAATATACTTGGAAGCTATTATATTATACTAATATACATTAAATTTATTATATAGGGTCCGCCATCTAACGTATTTTTTTTCAACTAGTGGTTATTTTGTGAATGGTAACATTTAGCTCATTTCTGATTTGACAGATAATTAGTTTTATCCTTCCGCTGAACGAATATGGTTGTGTATACGCTTGAACAACGCTGGGAAATATTGCGACATTACTTTGAAAATTATGGTAATGTTGCAGAATGTGTGCGAAAATTGCGTACGGATTTTGGAAGAAGAGAATCACCGTCAGCTCCGTATGTTCGTTATCTTGTGAAAAAAGTGAAAGAAACTGGCATCCTCATCGATAAAACAAAGCGTGAACAGCCAAAAACAGTGCGTACACCCGAGAATATTGCTGCTGTGACAGAAAGTGTGCATGAAGCACCACCAATGGCGCTCCCATGCGGCGCGGCCATGTTGAACGAATTTTTGTTCACAAAAATAGAAGAGGAGGATATTGGCAACATTCGGTTTCAACAGGATGGCGCTACGTGCCACACCGCCGAAGCTACACTCGATGTTTTGCGCCCTTTTTAAAAAAAAAAAGTTATTTGGCGGATCCTTTATTAGCATTTATGTGGCTCGAATTAATTAATCTTTTTTTTTTTATATTCCCTTTAGTCACTGGTTCTTTAAAGGGCCGTGGATCATCAGTTGAGAACCTCTGCTTAAAGAAGGGATGAAGAGGACCTCCTTTATTATTATTCAAAGTGTGGCAAATCGAATGGAATCTGCCGGAAATTGGATTAAAGCCAAAAGAAGAATATTTTTTCGAGAGCCAAAAAAAGAGCGAATTTCCTTGCAAATTAATCGGACGACTTAACCGACAATTAAAACTTAAGAATAATGTTACAATGAAAAAAAAATGGTGAAGCACTAAATGATGGTTGTGATTGAAATGTCTTTAAGAACATTATAGAATACAGGTTTTGAGAGAGTCTAACCTTCGTAAAATAATGTTAATTAGAAAACGCTTAAATATGGATTATATAACGTTTAATTTAGCTAAATTGTACTCTTTACTCAAGTGAATTAAGCAAGATCGCTGTCTAAATATTTACTAGAATCCGAGCTTATATAAATGTACAATAATGACAAATATATACTAAGTATTAGTTATTCGGGGCATACAAGTAATACATTACAAATTGTTATCAATTTTAACCATTTAGGTAATATCTCAGGGATCATGATATATATTTTTAAGTAATGTACGGAAGACTGTCGTGAACATTTTCTAGTACATTGTCTAATATATACAAGGATATGTACTTCAACTAAATTATGTTAGTTTCTATTATCCATATCTTGTTCTAACACACCCGAAGATCCACCTGGGAATATATATGGTTTTTAACGACATCCAATGCAGGAGCTTGGAAATTTGTTGAGACGACACTGTATTATACGAGGCATTTTTTTTGATGATTTTTTCAAGGAGATCGGATTATAAGCCCGACGCTCCCGAGATGATTTGGTATAAAATAGCAGCTCAATCTCACAAACGACACGCGGTAATCATCACAATCGATAAGACTGAATGCATCGGAGGCATATTTTGTGTGTGTGTGTGTTTTTCGCGGTAACCGATGCAAGATTTTGTCAACGCCTAACGTTGCTTAATTTCTGTGATTCAATAAGAACCGAGATGACAGTGTGACATTGTAGTTGGTTCGCTAACAATATTTCCTTAAAGTAATAAAATGTTATAATTCCTTGCAAAGTGTGCCAAAAAAGGAGAGCAAAAAAATACATTCTCCGTTATCTTTTACAAGAGAGAGAGAGACTTTCGTTAGGCGTTTTTATCTTCGTCTTTAAAAGAAGAACTTTCTCGAGAAGAGATAAAAAGATATGCCCCTCTCCCCACTGCAACTCCCCCATTCACCGTTTGCCCTTTTGCCCCGCCGCTCACATAACTGTTTTTTATCTCCAAGTTTTCTCTCTTTTCACTTCTCTCTGCTTGTTTTCTCCTTCTTTTTATCACTCCCACCCTAGCCTTCTCTCACACACAGAAGTAACTAAATAGGTCACGAATAAAAATAAAAAAAATATTAAAAACCTAATATCGGTATAAGTATTTAATACCGACATCAGCATGATATAGCCCTTGCTGACTGGTACCGAAAACCTCGATTCGAGACCTTCGTCTCTTATTTTCGTTCACTCATCAGACACACATGTGTTGTTATTTTGTAATGCCATTAGGAGGACTAGTTATATAGATCGCCACTTGCGGCGCTGGGAGTCACCGACCACGGCGCACAGTCAGTTGTGTGCTGACGGCGGCGAAGTAATATTGTGGTTGGCCCGGCCTGAATGCGGTGACTAGGTCTACGCCAAAAGTTTGTAAAGTTATCGAAATATATAAATCGATGTGCTTCAGAAAAAGTCTTTGTGTTGTTAATCTGCTTCTCATCCTGCAGTTATTTTTTCTTTAATTTTTGCACTATTCATGTCCAATAATGTAAGCGGATCCGCCAATGCTCTTCCGGAAAAGTTTGGTGGTTTTTTCTTCTGGTTTTCTTTTCCCTTTTTTCCACCGACCGCCGGAACCTGGAGTTTTATTCGCAAAGTAAATACACTTTTAAATGCCGGCAAATTTGCTCCGAGTACAACTTTTTATTTGCTACATTTTTTGCACAGTTTATTTTTCTCGTCTAAACGGCGCACAGCGTTTGAGAGCCTTTAAACGACCAAAGAAATTTATTTAAATGTAATTTTAAATGTAATATAAAAAAAAAACGAATACAATTAGTGATATTAGGATGTGCGAGAATTAAAAAGGTGATTTTATAAAAAATAGATCAAATTGTAGTGAAAATGATCGTTTGCTTTTAAGCAGGAGTTTTTTGGATAGCGCTCTTTCGAATATGGTTAGTGCAAAAAGTAGCATTTATGTCATATTGTATTATTGAAACTAGAAAAAATGCTTAGCAAGCAAATCAAAAATAATTATATGTACTTTGTTTGGAGAAGATGTAATTTATATATAATCGTGTCGGAAACAACAGGGTCAGATCCTGTGTGCCAAGAAATGGGCGACATCGATGGCGTTAATCTCGGCCATCATCAGGTCTTCCTGGGCGCAGCTACTCGGACAGATCGCACGCTCCAGAAGGTGTGACAGGGTCTGCTCCGCGCCGCAGTCACTGCCAGGCTTTCATTTGTGTCCTCGTCTTGCATACTCCGGTCCCAAGTCTGTTAAGGGACCTCCTTATATTCCACCCCTGGTCGTGTCCAGGGGCTAGGTCCTCTTTCGAGGCAATTCAGGTATTCCCTTCAGTTGCGCTTCTCCATATGTTGAGCTGCAGGGTGGCCTCAGGTATCTCCAGTTCAGTTGTCGGCTGTAGGTTAACTTCTTCTTGATATGAACTTAAATGTGTTTATAATTTGAAAAAATAAATAAAATAAAATAATCATATAAATAGCACGTCGAGCACTCTGTATTCAAATAAATTTATTCAAAATTCGCAGAGAAAAAATAAAACAATTAAGAAATGTGAGAGTCGCGAAAAAAAGGGGAGCTTCCGTGAGAAAAGAAAGAATGAAAGAAAGAAAGTTGGAGAGAAGAAGGCGAAATTTCATTAGGCGAGCGGATCTGCTAAGTAGCAGTGTGAGAGTGGGCGGTCGGGCGGGGGAGTAGGTCGAGGTGGGGGTAGATAAAAGTGAAATATGTTTTCTTATTTTTCCCACCGCAGCATCTCTCCAACCCCTCCCTCGCACTCCTATAGAGGAAGCAATGCGAAGAAAGATGGGACGGTTGTGAGAAATTATGCGAAAAAAGTGCATCTCCAATAAAAACTGGAGTATACGAGTATACTTATTTTCATTTTCACCAAACGTGTCATACAGACATCATGTATATATAGTTATATTAATAAGAACGCCATATTGTCAGATCTTCCGTCATTTTTACAAGCTGTTACTTTTAAGCATAAACTTCAATGGGAGAAGAATGCCAGTAAAAGTCGACATAACACCTACGCCACTTGCCAACTCCAAGCAACCCGGTGTCACCAAATCATTATTGTACAATGGATCTTTATTTCAGGGTCACCAGAAATCCAAAGGAAACTCATACTCAGAGTGTCTCTGAAAAATATTATCCGAAACATATGTTTCGTGATTTTTTTCATACGATATAATACACAGTGATGTAGTGATATTTATTTATGTTTTAACAGGTAACTTCTTAGGTTTTCATGGCCAGATTTGGTATTGTGCCTTTTGGTTTTAGCCGTGTGTGGCGAATTATCTTATATAGTATTTACAGGTGTTTTTCAATACTTATCTATGACAAGTAATACAACTAGGTCGAAATAAATTGTCGAAAGTAATCGAAAGGTGCATATATCTGGGATGAGAAGCATTCGGGAGACTTAAGTACATTTTTAAAGCGAAATTAACGCAATGTTTTAAAACTAAAGCGTTCAACCAATGCTTCCTCCCAGTATTAGACGCATAAGCGTGGAATCTAACAGCATGTATTACACGTAAAATAAAGGTCACTCAACGTGTTATGGAGATATCCATAAGAAGAGTGTGTGTAAAAAATCTAATCCGAAACGAGGATTTACGAAGAAGAACTCATGTAGTGGATGCTACCAAACGAATAGGCACACTCAAGTGGCAATGAGCAGGACATATCTGTCGAAAAAACGACTGTCGAAAAGGAAGAAAAGTGTTGTAGTGGCGTACAAGGACTGGTAAACGGAGTGTTGGCCGACCAAATGCAGGATATAATGACGACATGAGTAGAATGTTGATGTACGGCTTTGAGACATGGTGCTTATCTGAAAGTGATAAAAAAAGACTAGAGGCCTTTGAGATGTGGTCATACAGAAGAATTCTCGGAATTTCCTGGAGACCACGTCACGAAAACTGAGGCTCTCAGCATAATCAAGGAAGTTAGGCACCTAGTAAGAACCATCTCGGAGATGCGATCACATCATGCGACACGATGGTCTTCTTCACGACATTGTGGAATAGATGGTTGAGGGTAGAAACTGCAGAGGGAGTATTTGCAGCAAGTGTTTGAGGACATGAGTTGTAGCTCTTATGCTGAGCTAAAGAGGATTGCAGAGGATCGAGAAGAGTAGAGATTGAGATGCAAGATTGTGTTGTTGCAAACCAATCCACCGGATTGATACTACGACAATGAAGAGTAGAATAGTACGAGTACTCTGTATGCGAAGGGCTAAGGATCGTGAAGAATGGAGACTAACGTGAGAGGTCTACGTTCAACAGTGGACGAAAACATGCTTATGATGATTGAAGATATGAAAACTATATTTTTTTATTTCTTTATACATTTTTTTATTATTTGAAATTGTAGTCTTTTCTCATCCAGCGATACCCATTCCTCTTGAATTTACTTTATTTTATTTTTACCCGAAGTGTTTTCCTCGGCTAATTTTTCGTTTTCTTCTTAATTTTCTTCGGGAACTAACACACAGGCGATGTCCAACTACACAGTTACTTAAACAGGCGACCCCAACACAAGAGCAGCGGTCCAAAAAAGTCCGATAAAATAAAATATTATATTTATATACAGGTAGAATCATAAGATTATTACTTTTACTGACATTGACACTTCCTCAAGTTTAATTATGATATTTTACGATTGCATTAAATTGTTACATTTATTTTTAAATATGAGCCATTGTTGTGGTTTTAATTGATACAGCTTGATATAGCTGTCGGTCTTTGGCAATCGGGCTTTCAGCTACGCTGCACCAATGGCCTGGAACTCACTACCGGAAAGCATAAGAGAGCTTAAAGCGGAGGCATTCTTCAGAAGCAGACTCAAAACCCACCTTTTTACTCAGAGAGGCAAAGAAGCGCTTTTGGAATGATCATTCGGTCATAAAAGAGCGCTATACAAATACTAATATAAAAATAATAATAGCTCTTTTAGGCTGATTCCGTAAAGTCTAGAAAAACTATGTTTTGTCTCTTATTTTTGTTCGCTCGCCTGACATGCACATCTATTAATGTTAGTTTTAATTATTTAATTTTACACGGCGTTTGCATACGCAATTTTTTTTGTTATGAAAGTTGCTCTATTTCATGTTGGTGTAACTGTCATCTATAATTTGCTTTTTTTGCCGCGACCATTGGCGGCGCTGCATGACGGGAAATGTCATAATTATTAAATATGCATTTTAAAAATATATTTAAGTTTTTATTTTTTTATATCCCTGAAAGTATACAATGTCGGACGCACTGTACAATAAATTTCTCGGTATTTTCTTTCTCTAGTAATTTATGGGCGAGAGAAAGAGACGGCTGCACGCCCTCCCTCCGCCTCTTGAAGAGGACGATGCATCCTCGGGACAATAAGAGAAATGAAATACGATCTAAAGAATATTACATTTTCTGGAGAGGAGCAAAAAATAAAAATGTTGAAATTCGCGAAACGGACTCTTGAATGAAAATAAAATCGCCAAATTGAATTCGAAATTAATTTTTATTTTTAAAAATGCTCTCTCTTATCATGGGTTTCAAATGAGAAATAAAATATGAAATAAATATTATTTATTATCTTTTGGATTACGATTTTTTTTTTTGAAATATACATGATCATTAAAATAAATCATTAAATTGAAATCATCCGTTTAATATTTCTAAGCCCTTTCGCATGGGTTCGCGATATATGCCATCTAAGATTCCCCTACCGTTGACAGCGGGAGCAATGATAAAGGGTCCGCCATCTAACTTTTTTTTTTCAACTAGTGCTTATTTCGCGAATGGTAACACTTAGCTCATGTCTGATTTAACAATTAATTATTTTTATCCTTCCGCTGAACGAATATGGTTGTGTATACGCTTAAACAACGCTGGAAAATATTGCGACATTACTTTGAAAATCAGGCCATTTTTCTTCGAAAATGAGCAAGGAGTGGTCGTTACAGTCAATGGCGATCGTTATCGGGCCATTTTTGTTCACAAAAATTGAAGAGGAGGATATTGGCAATATTTGGTTTCAACAGGACGGCGCTACGTGCCACACAGCCGAAGCTACACTCGATGTTTTGCACCCCATTTTCAAAAAAATAAGTAATTTGGCGGATCCTTTATATCGTTTTGCTACTTTCAGTACTCATTGAGACATATACAGGTAGGAGCTTGGAACTGCAGTCATTCCCTTTATCAACCTACATGTATTCTTTACAGGATTCTGTAAAATATGTGAATAAATATCGTTTGGTTTCGTCAGAGGAGCGATTTTTCTGTAAGCCATATGTGTCAATGCCACCAAATGTATGGAGTTATATAATGAACGCTTGTTAAATATAATAGTTTTTTATGCATCATCTGATAGCTAAATGATAGACGAACCAATGTGATATATGAAAAAGGCCAGATAAGTACATTTATGCTTCAAATACTAGTTTTAAGCAAAAAAAATGGTTTGAAAAATTCACATCGTATTGACAGTATAATTTGTATTGCACCGAGCCGTAACGAAAGGGTTAAAGAAATATTTAGTATTTTTAAAAATAAATAATGTCAAGAAATAAAATTGTTGGAATATTTATATAATAGACAGTTAAAACATTTAAATAAAAATCACGATAGCGTATTTCTTATCTTATATTGAAAAATATTCTTTATAGGCTTTGAAAAATAAATTAAATTAAAAATGAGAACTAATTTATTAAGATTTATTTCTTTTGTGATTTCAATCAATTAAAATTCATGAAATACAATAAAAAAAAAAGTGTCATATATAAATATCGTATAACGTTTTCATAAAAATGGATGATTAGCCCGACGCTCCCGAGGTCTGGACCATTTAGTCCTAAGAGACGGTCTAACTCAAAATAACAACACGCAAGAAACCGTTATATGAACAATCGTCGCAAACACTATATGTATAGACAGAAAATATCTTTGCTAAAATAAAAAAATAAAAAAGTGAGTTATAGCATGGTTGATAGTTAACCTTATGCACGATTGCAGATTAAGACAATTGCGCTTATCCGGTAAACCAAAACTGCAATTATATATTCAAGAAAAATGCATAGTAATGGATGGTATGTAGTACTTGATGCAATCGTGATGTACGCATGCGCACTTGACCGGAAATGGATGGTGTGCATCGGAAATGCGTATACCATCTGTCAGCAGAGTCGAGAAACAGACTGTCCATCTTCAAAAGTGTTTGGGACAAAAAAATGGTATGAAAATATACCTGATATTATTAATGCACTATATACGTTTTTAATAACAATGTAACTTTATTCTTCTTCGTAGTATCAATCCGGTGGATTGGTTTGCAGCAACAAAATATTGAATCTCCACTCCTGTCAATCTTCTGCAGTCCTCTTCAGCTCAGCATAAGAGCTACAACTCATGTCCTCGAACATTTGCTGCAAATACTCCCGTCTAGGGCGCCCTCTACAGTTTTTACCCTCAACCATACCCTCCACAATGTCGTGAAGAAGACCATCGTGGCGCATGATGTGACCGACCGCCTCTCTGAGATGGTTCTTACTAGGTGCCTATCCTCCTTGAATATGCTGAGAACCTAATTGCTTTGTGACGTGGTGTCTCCAGGAAATTCAGAGAATTCTTCTGTACGACCAAATCTCAAAGGCCTCTTTTTTTATCACTTTCAGTTGCGGAGGACCGAGAGGAGTGGAGATCGAGATTCAAGATTCTGTTGCTGCAAAAAATCCACCGGATTGATACTACGAAGATGAAGCGACAGTAGCCTTGATGCGATTGATCGATAAGAATGGAGACTCATGCAGGAGGCCTTCGTTCAACAGTGCACGTACACAGGCTGATAATAATGATGATTATATTTTTCGCAATCATATTTATTTCATGATTTGTTATATACATGAATAGTCACCACTTATTTGAATTAAATTATTTTTATCAAATTTTAAAAATTATATTTCTTGGCTCTTATGGCATTCAAATATGAATAATAAGTTTCAAGATTTACGCGATATCGAAACACAAATAAAAGAGTCGTATTGCATAAGGGCCCAAGCTGACAATACAAATTGCTTCCTCTTCTTCGAATAAAGGTTGTTACACAACCGAAAATAATAATGCAGAGACAAAAATAAAAGAAAGGAGACAATGAATTAATGCAATCTGAAAACAATAAATTTTATAGCGGAGTCTCTTTTTTATTTTTTATTTTTTTCCGTCTCATTTGATTACTTGAGGTAAATTTTTGTATCCCAGCAGGTGCAATGAAACTTTCGTATGCAGATAATTGTGTCGGTGTTTATATATCAATAAAGCAACATTGATTTCGGATTAAAACTTGGATGGGTCACCGCCTGTTGCTTACGGAATTTAGTTGCTTGGAATCAGCCGCTGCTGTGGATCAAGAGATCCTGCGATCCGATCTAATCTGATTGATGTTTAATGAGTTTCGTTGAGCCGTTCATTAGGACCAAATTGTCTCGTATTCGGAAGCATCGAGCTAATCATTTGACAGCATAAAAAATGCGAATTACAGGCACACAAATATATACTTCCTTTTTCACCGTTTCTTTAATTCTTAGCATTTCTCTTCTTAAACTCTATGTTTCCAGGTGGTCCTTTAGGTGCAAAGATGCCTTAGGAGAGCGGAATTTGAATTGTAATTGATACAACCAAGAAGAGGCAATTTGTAGTAGCCATATGGTCCACGTATGGAACGAACAAAACAAGAAGATACAGTGAATCTTATTACAATTTTAAATTAAGATTAACATTCTACCTGATTTTTTAATTGGAACTCGCTTGGAGAAAACCCTCCCTGTACCGTCCTGTTTTTGGAGACCCAGATGGGGACCCGTTACTGGACGGAGCGCAAAAAGCTACACGTAAGAGAGTGGCTGAAGGCCTTCCCCTGATTCTAGGTGCATCAGTTAGATGTGAAATATACCTCAGTCTAAGGCTGCGATGTTAGTATACTACAGCGCGTCTCGAATTACCTTCTTTGATAACACGGTGCTTACCATGAAATACGTAGGAATTGATAAGGAAATAGTGAGGTTGGGAAATGGATTCTGGAGAATGGCAGACATCAGTTAGGAGTCATTACTTGCGTCTGCACTCTTGCAGAAGCGCTCAAAAGCAGCGTAATTCCGTTTGTTAGCAACGAAGTCCTGGTTAACTGGAACCATTAATTTGGTCCTAAAAGACGCCTCAACCAACAAACAGTACGCGGTAAGCAACATACATAGCCCCCCAGCACACCTCGATCTTTTTCTTACATCCTTTTCCTCTTTTGTCGATGGTATTGTCTTCCTAGATCTACGTGATCTCTGACACGTGTCATCTTCTTCTTATTTTATATTAATTTTAATTTTTTTATTATCTTCTATTTGTATTTTTTTGTACCTTTAAACTTCGATTCTGGGTTTGAAATTAAATTAATTAAATGTCAATACATATGACAAACATATCCATTGTCTGTCTCTATTCTGTGTTATATTGCCTCTTATTTTATCTTATATTTGTAACTTAATTAAATTATTTTGTTTAATATATGTATTACTTGAAACTCAATTCCGTTAGTAAAGAAATAAACACACGGTAACCCATGCACGTTTTAGTCCGCGTCCAATGTTGCTTAACTTCGGTGATTTAACGAGAACCGTGCTTACAATGTGTTATTGTCTATTGAATCTACACAGCGCACATCACACAGATGTCTTATTATTATTTTTGAATGAATTATTTTTCTATGCAAGCATACATGTTTTGACCGTGAAATAGGGCGCCCATTTTTTTATTAACTTTTCAAGGGATTGTCCAGGGGATCATTATAAATGACCCGGAGTACAGCTGCCTTCATCCCGGCTAAGGGGGACCCCGTGAAAGGGTTAAAAATTAAACAAAGAAAAAGGGTCAACCGGAGCTTATAATATTTTTGAACTTGTTCCGTTTTATAATCAACCAAAAAACAGGCGTAACGAAAATCAATTTGGAGAGCAAATTTAATTTAATTTTAATTTATTTCAAGTAAGCGCATGATGCATATAACTGTCGATGATCGACAGGCATATATAACTGATATAGGCAGTACTTAGAAAACTTCAGTCTCTCCTTGTGCACATTCGCAATGTCTGTCTGTCCTGCGTTGCGTTCTCGGTCAAACCCAGTGTTTTGTAGATCCTTGTTTACAGTTGCAGTCCAGGTTGCCTGTGGTCTTCCAGGTCTTCTTCTCAGCGTGGGTATGTTGAGAGCTCTCTTCACCATGTGTTCCTCATCTCTCCTTATCACATGTCCATACCATCTTAGGCGGTTTTCCCTTATCTTTTCAGGTATGGCGGTCACCCGAAATGAACACCGAATATGCTCATTTCGAACTCTGTCCACTCTAGTCACACCGCACGCCCACCTCAGCATTTTTATCTCTGCCACATGAATCCTATCCAAGTTACGTTTCAGCGGGATCCAATACTCCTATCCGTAGAGCATAGCTGGCTATTTATAAAACTTCAGTACATATTGAAAACGAAAATTCCGCAATCTTTTTAAACTAAGGCGTTTAACCAATGTATCCTCCCAGTATTAACTTATGGCGCAGAGACGTGGAATCTAACAGCAAGTCTTACACATCAAAAATGTCACATAACGTGCCATGGAGAGATCCATGAGAGGAGTGTCTCTAAAAGATAGAATCCGAAACGAGGATATCCGCAGAAGAACTCAAGTAGTGAGGCTACACAACAAATAGGCACACTCAAATGGCAATGTACATATTTGTTGAAGAGATGACGGTCTATGGAGAAGAAATGTGTTGAAGGGGCCACTAAAAGAACTGGGAAATTGAGCGTTAATTGAATGCATGCAAGATGGACTGACGATATTAAAAGAATTGTGGAAGTAGTGTAGGGCTGAAGATCGGTAAGGATGGAGACTCATGCGAGAGGACTACTTTCAACAGTGGACGGATACAGGCTTTCCTCTTGTCGCGTCCTGTTTTTGGAGACCCAAATGGAGACCCGTTGCTGGCCGCACGCAAAAAGCTACTCGTTAGAGAATGGCTGAAGGCCTTTCCGTGATTATAGCACACAGGCTGATTATTATGAGTAGTATATGGTATTCTTCACGACATTGTGGAAGGGATGGTTGAGGGTATAAACTGTAGAGGGCGCCCTAGACGGGAGTATTTGCAGCAAGTCTTCGATGACATGAGTTGTAGCACTTATGCTGAAGAGGACTGCAGAGCATCGAGAGGAGTGGAGATCGACATGCAAGATTTTGTTGCTGCAAACGAATCCACCAGATTGATACTACGAAGAAGAATATAGTGATCTGAGACGTTTTGAGGTTGCGCCCTTGACCCTTTAGATAGCTCGCCGTGTTATTACGCCGTACGTGACCTAGACTCGAGAGGGTTGTCTCTGGCAGCCTGCAGGCGGAAGTGATCCAGTGAGGGAAGCTAATGAACGGTTACCGGCCGCCGAGGGTTTAACGCGGATGAACCCTTTCCCCGGCTAACAATAACCGATGACCGATTTTTTGCACCCAAAATGTGGATTACCCTAGTGCCAATCAAAACTATTGTATTATTAAATTTATTTTTTAAGAATCTTTGAACGAGTTTTCGATCAAAACCTATTATCATTAACGTCGGTATTTCAACGATAAACAACTTCTGCTTCTATATAAAGGACAAATCCGAACTATCCTTGAATACGGCAGTCACCTTTGGATTGGAGCCCCAAAATACCTTCCTAACTTAATTGACTCAATTCAAAGAAGAGCAATCCGATTGATAAACAATGAAACTCTTACGTCTAACCTGCAATCAATGGAACACAGGCGTAAGATTGGTTCTCTTAGTCTTTTCTACCGTTATTACCACGGTCGCTGCTCTTCGGAACTTAAATAACGAATTCCTCCCGCACCCACCCACAACCGACAAACTCATCTTACACTTGAACATCCATACACAGTTAATGTGTGTCGCCCAAGAACTGGCAGTTTCTAAAGTTGCTTCCTAAATGCCACCGGTAAGCTTTGGAACGGTCTTGTAGCGTCCGTGTTTCCTCATTCCTACAATCTGGATCTCTTCAAGAAACAGATAAATACACATTTGCAATCTCCTCAACCCACACACAAACACGAACACAACACACGTTTCCCGCATGCAGCGTCCAGCCTCCCAGGCTGAGCGTCATAGAGTGCACTAATCTTGACCGGGAGTGCTCTCCTGCATGCGTTTACATAAAAAAATCACATTAAATAACATTAACAATATATTTATTTCCATTCTAAGCAATAGAGTGAGTGTTGAGTCTGGGTTGAGCCATCCCTTAGAAACAAATGGTACAGGCTTTAAGAGTGTCAGGCTAATCATGCGATTTCCTTATACTCCTGATTTAAAATATCAAAATAATAATCAAAATATGCCTCCGATACTACAGCCCTCGGGTTTCAGCTCTCGTGGTAGATAGTTCACCTTAGATACGTCTGTTGAATCTTGGCTTCTCACCAAGAGCCAATGCAGCCGTAAAATTAGATTCGAGAGCAGAATACTGGAAATTCGATGGTTTGACTTTGTGAGGAATGATAGGCTGAGAGTGCGGACAAGGCATCCTTCTATACTACAGTCTATCAAGAGTCGAAGGTGGACCTGGTTAGGACACGTACTAAAAATGCCGCAGGAGAGCATAAACTACAGATGCTTTTTGCTACCTGAGCTCTCGGCGCCCTGGAAGATCTTCGAGAACTATAAATGTAACCAGGTGAACTCACCTGACAACTGACAGAATTGAGTTACTAACACAAATAATGTTCCAAATAATAATTATATTTAGATTTCAAGTTACTGAAGCAGTTAATTTAACTGTCATTTTTAACCAGTAATTATTTAACAGTATTCCATTGTATGTAACTTTTAACTTATTGCTTTCGATTCGTTAGACATCGTTTGTTTAATATTAATTAATCAAAAAATTAAATAATTAAAAAATTAATGCCTGAAGGAATTATACGTGTGTTTCGATACAAAGTGGAAACTACAATGGATTAATTAATACTTTTGTTTCATTATTTTCTATTTATTTTCGTAAGACAAAACAAAAGAACCCTATCTTTATTTTGAACAGCGTTAAGAAATTGATTGTTCTATTCGAAAGTATTCAAAAATGAATTGAAACAATAGTGAATTCTTTTGATTTTAATAAAGAAACGCATGCGCATGAGAAAACATTATTTGCTTAATACATACTTTTTAATAATGTTTTATTTAATCAGAGTATCAATCATTATAATACGCTAAGCTCACGATGAGTTTGTGTGAAGTGTTAATAGCTCTATTTTTTTTTTTAATGTAAGCACATACAGGAGAATAATGACAGATGGTGATAGTAATTCTGAAGTCAGATCTGTGGAATTTTATAACGCTTACCATGGTGCGTATGGCTAAACGCTGCATGTGGAGTGTCGATCCGCAAACGTCATAAACTACAGCCCGAGATTCACGCATCATTCTTATTATTACAGGAATTTACTATGAACGAGTGGTCTTCACGGGATGACTTTCGTCTACTACCAATTCTTATAAATAGGCTATTACTGACATTTTACGGGTGATAGATCAAATTCACGCCAACCGGGACTATTTTAGAGCTCGTAAATCGATTAAAAATCTTTTTTTTATAAATCTCCGTCGAGGATCGAACCCACGATCATTGGCTTGCAATGCAAGCGCTTTGACCATTGAGCTATGACCGCCGACTAGATGCGGATGATCAAGAAGAATGGAGACTCAGGCAGGAGGCCTGCGTTCAACAGTGGATGGACTCAGGTTGATGATAATTATGATGATAGAAAGCAGATGGTCTTAATTTGAAATGGCTAAATTTTAATGGATTCTATGACGGTTTAAAGCGGACCGTACAATTGATATAAATCATTTCGGAATTGACTATTGTCATACACGGTGGTAAAAATTCTATCTAATTTGTCTATGGATTTATTTCGAACTACAGTGTGACCAAAAAATAATTCCTGTTTATTATATGATTTAAAAACGAAACAACAATGTACTCAAGAAAGTATAGCTTGATCCTTGAGTATTTACCGAAATACAGGGAGCGGAAAAAATATAAAACGAATTGGTTACTTGAGATTACGGGAAACCGTCAGATCTTCTTGCCGCTCCCTGTACTTGATATTTATTATAATTTGTAATGTTTGACCGCAATGACTTATAGTTTGTACTTTTTTTCAGTGATTTAAAGAATCTCTTATAAGCACGTATTTAGTTAAATTTAATTTATTTAGTGATAGCTAATTCTCGTGAATTTAACATACAATACAGGCGGTTCTCGTTAGATCACCTAAGTTGAGCAGCATTTGTTGTAGACCAAAATATGTATGGGTCACTGCTTGTTACTAAATACGTGTCGTTGGTTGGGACCAAATGGTCAAAGCCTCGTGAGCTTCAGGGTAATCGTCCGATATCTTTAAAATTCCAATTTACAAATCATTCAAAATATGCTTCAGATACTACAGATGCCGTCTCATCAACTCGCCTGACTCTTGCTCTGTAGTATCTAGGGTCCGCCAAATAACTTTTTTTTTAAAACAGGGCGCAAAACGTCGAGTGTAGCTTCGGTTGTGTGGCACGTAGCGTCGTCCTGTTGAAACCAAATGTTGCCAATATCCTCCTCTTCAATTTTGTGAACAAAATTTTGTTCCGAAAGGTTCAATTGTTGAGAACGACGGTGAATTGATGTTGATGGCGCTTCACGCACACTTTCTGCCACAGCAAAAATATTCTCGGGTGTACGCACTGTTTTTGGCTTTTCACGCTTTGGTTTATCGATGAGGATGCCAGTTACTTTCGCTTTTTTCACAAGATAACGAACATACGGAGCTGACGGTGATTCTCTTCTTCCGAAATCTGTACGCAATTTTCGCACACATTCTGCAACATTACCGCAATATTTCTCAGCATTGTTCAAGCGTATACACAACCATATTCGTTTAGCGAAAAGATAAAACTAATTATCTGTCAAATCAGACATGAGCTAAGTGTTACCATTCACGAAATAAGCACTAGTTGAAAAAAAAAACGTGAGATGGCGGACCCTTTATATATGTTCCCAAGTGGATATTTGCGTACAGGTATGTCTTGGGAAAAGGCATGGACAATGGCAACTGATAAAACTGAGAGACGATAATTTACAGTAAGCTTATGTTTTAAATATATTATGAATATGAGAAAAAAAGTATGTAAGGTAATATATATTTAATCATCATCATCATCAGCCTGTGTCCGTCCATCTGTTGAACGTAAGCTTCCCGTATGAGTCTCTATCCTCTTCATTCCTCCACCTTATAGGTTACTCCCGCTTTTATTCTAATGTCGTCAGAAAATCTTGCGGGGTGTTGGCCAACGCTCCATTTGCCAGTTCTTTGACGCCATTCTAACATATATTCAATATAACCACTTAAAAAAAATGCTATAAATCTATGTTATATTTATTTTAGGATTATTTTTAAAACACCCTATTAGCATATAATTTAAAAATTACGCTTAAACATTGCGCAATATTTTTTTTTCTACCAAACAATATGTGATATAAGAATACGTTTTAACACATTGTTTGGGACGTCCGGCGGGACCCCAACGTCCCAAATCTTGACGAGGGCCATCGCTATAACAATGGTCGAATACGGTCCAGAAGGGGTTAACGAAAAAAAAGGTAAACAATACGATAGGTCGGCAACGAAAGGGTTAAATCCTGAAATCGAAATTTCGATCAGCAGCTGCAGAGATTCGAGATTAAAAATGCAATTAAAAATATATTATCACTTAATTTTAATTTTCGTAATCGGATATCAAATAAAATAATTGAACTTATTTATTTTGTGACTAAATGCGTTTCTAATCGGTTAGTTTAAGCTTTAATTGTGCTTACGAAAATTAAAAATAAATTCTAAATAATTGAATAAATATATTTTATTTACATCGAATATACATAATTTTATATCGACAGGAGTGTACAACTGGGATGGGCAGCATTTGAAAAACTAAAGTACATTTTCAAAGCAAAAATTCCGCAATGTCTAAAAACTATGGCGTTTAATCGAGCATCCTCCCTGTATTAATTTATGGCGCAGAGACGTGGAATCTGACAGCAAGTCTTACCCGCTTGGTGAAAACTCCCCTGTCCCGTCCTGTTTTTGGAGACCCAGAGTGGCTGAAGGCCTTCCCGTGATTCTAGGTGCATCAGTTAGATGTCAAATAGACCTCAGTCAAAGGCTGCGAAGTTAATATACTACAGCAAGTCTTGAATTGCCTTCTTTGGTAACACGTTGCTAACCACGAAATACGTGGGAATGGATAAGGAAATGGTAAGGTTCGGAAATGGGTTCTACAAAAAGTAGACATCAGTTAGGAATCATTACTTGCGTCTGCACTCTTGCAGACGGATGCGCAGAAGCGCTCAGAAGCAGCGTAATTTAGTTTGTTAGCAACGAAATCCTGGTATCCTCTGGAGCTGATGCCGGCCGGACCACTTCAGAGCGCAATCCTCACAGAGTGGTGCAGCGGACAGTTCCACAGAACGTAAGGTGCGTCCTGCGGAGAGCTGCCGTCACATGGGCACTCTGCCTGGGATGTGGGATTCAACTGTCCAAACCTGTCGAGGTAGCTCCGGATGAGCCACTTTGCCGCCATTCGTTCACGAATCATCACGAGGACCATCACATCCAGCTCTAGTGCGCCCATGACAGCGCCAGCCTCGGCCATGACCGCCACACTGCCGTTGGCATTCAACTGTCGGCAAATCTTACCCATAAAATAAAGGTCACCCAGCGTGCTATGTAGACATCCATGCTCGGAGTGTCGCTAAAAGATAGAATCCGAAACGAGGAAACACGCAGAAGAACTCAAGTAGTGGATGTTACACAACGAATAGGCACCACTCAAGTGGCAATGGGATTTTACCTTAATCAGAAGAAACGATAGTCATTTGAATGAAATAAACTTATATTTAATATAATATTATTCAAGATGATTAACCCGACGGTCCCGAGTCCTGGACCATGTGGTATGAAGGAGTGATTCGATCCAAAATCTATACTATAGATGTAACCGTTGTATAAAAAATCACACAATAGATATTTACAAAAATCTTAAGAGAAACGTACGCTATAAGAGGGTTTACCATAGAATTGAAGGAAAAGTAAGAGTTTTTTATTGCAATAATACGAAAAAATACAGTTTGTAATTATGATAATTCGTTGCTAAAGGGTTAAATCATCTTTTCTGCATTCGCGGTGTATCTTTTAAATCAAAGCGGACCATTTTTTGTTTTGTAACCCCTTCCGTGATTCATTCATTTGCGCGATCCATTGTGCTTACGGGAGCACCTTTCGTTTTTTTTTCGTTAACCCTTTCCTCGGCACCTTTAATTGTAACAGTGCCATTGTTGTCTAGTGGACGGCCAAAGGGTTAATTTACTGGTTAACCCCCTAGCCGCCCGGAAGCAACAGGAACAATCGAAAACGATAATTTACAATGTCTTCGTAGAGGTAAAATTAAAAAAAATGTAACATACTGTGGGAATAAATATGCTGCAGCTTGTATATTGCCAAAGTTCGTATGTTCGATTCCGGATGAAGATTAAAATAAATATGTATATATATATATACATATATATATATATATATATATATTTATTTCATTTGTAAGCTCATTAAATAGCCACGGTTTGAGTGAATTTGATCCTTCAACCTTAATACAGCAGTCATAGTCTATTAATTAAAATTGATCGTTGAAAAAATGCGTCCCATTTACACGTTTCAAGCCACGTAGGTCACCGGTGACCTACGTTTTTTTCTCGAACAAACAGTCCCCGTACGCCAGCGGCTACATTTCAATTTATTTATATACAGAATCGAAATTCCAATTTTTTTTACAAATATTTAGAAACATAGAGTATACATAAGTATACAATAAATAGAGAAAATAATAAAAATAAAAATAACACAAAAGAATAAGAAGATGACACGTGTCAAAGATCACAGAGATCAAGGAGAACAATACCATCGACAAAAGAGGAAAAGGATGTAAGAAAAGGATCGAAGTGTGCTGGTAGGCCATTTATGAGCGACATTGCCATTGAATTTTTACATTGAATGTGACCTATATGGCGCCTCTAAGTTGAATACATTAAAAACATTCTTCGTAGTATAAATCCGGTGGATTGGTTTGCAGCAACAGAATCTTGCATCTCGATCTCCAGTCCTCTCGGTCCTCCGCAACCCTTTTCAGCTCAGCATACGCGCTACAATTCATGTCCTCGAATACTTGCTGCAAATACTCCCGTCTAAGTTTCTAAGATTTATGTACCATTACTTGTCAGCATTCTCCTGCATGTGTTTTTGTGTAAAAAAATACTCAGGATTCATGCTAAAGTACGAAAGAGCTTGGTAAATTACACACTATATGTGCCCATAATTATGAAAGTGTTGTAAGTAAATGAAAAAAAAATTAAGGCATTGTTTTCAGAGTACTTTCTCGTTATACAAGTAACGGGCTTTGGTAAGCAACACCAAACGTGGGTGTAAAAGTTAGTAGTTTAAACGTTAAAATTTGGGCTTTTTGACTCCTTCGCTGAAGGTCGCCGCGTATACAGAAAAGGCATAGTAGTTGGACTCCGTAGCGATGAGGTCAACATATCCAACCGGTACAGGCTTCTGTTGGATTACGCTAAAGAGCCTTTCCCTACTTAAATCTAATATTGGACAATGCCACAGAACGTGTTCAGCGTCCTGCAAGGGGCTACCACATGGGCAGTCTTGAATTATCAACGAGGCTAAACTTGAAGAGTTTACCCTTAAAATTGCCGTGACCAGTCATGAATTGAGCAGTGCAATGGTTTGAAATAAGTTTAAATTTAAATTGTTTTGAATTAATAAAATCTTCATCCAACATAAATTAAAAAATGTAACTATAGCATTTTATGCAACATGAAGTTGTCACTTTCGTTGTTTTTCAACCAACAGCAAAGCACAAACCTTTAAATATCTCAGAACGAATGAAACATGACTTTACACCACTTTCATAAGCATGGTCGCGTATAGTGTTTTAGTTATATAGACTGTCGGAAAGTAATATTAATTTATAAAAGCTTGTGAATAAATGATGACTGATTGAATTGAATATATATATATGTAAACATACTCTGAATATATACTATAGAAACATCTATCGTTATACGATGGTAAGAATGGTATAAATACAATTTATTTCACGCATCCGCTCAGGCAGGAGACAGTCGAGTGGACTAGGGTAATGAACAAGAGCAAAGGTTGGTTCCAAGGCTCGTGGTTCGCATCCCGCCTCTGCCGATATTTTTCTGAATAAACTGATGCGTATATAATTTGAGGAATAATTGTATATATTTAATTACTTTTAGTTATATGTTCTTTTGGTATGCATGCTCCCTAAGATTTGCTAATAAGTAATCACTAATGAAAGAGGCGAGAAAATGCTACAGGTACGTACTCGGTTCGGTGTCTTTTTTTTGGGCGTATTTTTTGGGGGGCGCCAAAAACGGCTCTTCAAATATTTGCCCCTCGACTCGTGAGATTGCGAGAGTGGGGCGAAAGAGGAGGAAAAACGCCCCATTTCTTCTATAACGGTATCTTTATTCCCTTATTTCTGACGGACGCAAATGGAGGGGGCGCCAAGGTTTTTATTTCCAATTTGAATTTTCATTATGGATTTTCAATTAACGTGCAGACGGAAACGATAATAAAGAAAGGGAAGACTGAAACGACTGCCTGTGAACATTAATGTATTGGCAAAAAATTGCTAAAAAACAGTTAAAAAATTGCCAAAAACTCTAATTACAAAAGTTATCTAATTGAACCTAAGAAAAAATACCATGATCATCATAATCATCAGCCTATATCGGTCCACTGTTGAACGTAAGCCTCCCGCGTGAGTCTCCATGCTCTTCGATCCTCCGCCTTCTTCTTATGTCTTCTTATGTATGTACATAAGAATCATGGTCTTTTGAAAACTAGAGTACATTTTTAAAGCGAAAATTCTGCAATGTTTAAAAACTAAGGCGTTTAAGCAATGCATCCTCCCTGTATTAACTTATGGCGCAGAGAAGTGGAATCTGACGGCTAGTCTTACCCATAAAATAAAGGTCACCCAGCGTGCTATGGAGAGATCCATGCTCGGAGTGTCGCTAAAAGATACGAAACGAGGAAATACGCAGAAGAACTCAAGTAGTGGATGCTACCCAACGAATAGGCACACTCAAGTGGCAATGGGCAGGACATATCTGTCGAAGAGACGACGATCGATGGAGGAGAAAAGTATTGGAATGGCGCCCAAGAACTGGCGACGAAGCATTGGCCGACCCCCTGCATGATGCACTGACGCATATGAATAATAGCTGGAGTGACCTGGATGCGGAAGGTGGAGCATCGAAGACGATGGAGACTCATGCGGGAGGCTTACGTTCGACACTGGACGGATACAGGCTGATGATGATGAATCAATTCAGTTATATAATAGTCAGGAATCATGCCAAATTTTTCTTGAGTAAAACAACACTTTATTATTCGATATATAATTATTTTTATTAATATATTAGGTGTTTTTTTTTGACAATATTTTCAATGGGATGGAAACAAACCGGATGTCATTACTTTTCGATTACTATGAAAGTGCGATGTTACAGACGCTGTCATGAGCAGTTAAGGCGATGAGGCGCACATAAGTGGAGCAACGGAAAGGGGTTCCATCGGATTGATGGGCAGCAAGGGGTTAAACGGCGGGTGTGAGGAATGTAATAGAATATTGGGTGAAAAGAGGTTTTTACTCTTTAATATTAAGTATACCTAAAACAAACAATGATAATACCACATATATGCGTATACGATTTTAATATTTTTTACGGATTTATTCATTTTAGCACTTCTGTGCAGTGGCTACAATTTTTCAGAAGGGACTCTTACATGACTTATCAGTTGCAAGCTGAACATAATCTGAATGAACGCATTATCAAGGATACATAATTGTTCTTTAGTGTTATACGGGTGTAACGCGGGTTAAGGTAAGCGCGAATCTCGTTTAATGATAAAAGGTAAGCAACATTGGATACAGAATGAATTTCGGATGGGTCACCGCGTGTTGCTTACCACGTGCCGTTGGTCAGGTTGAGCCGCTTTTTAGGAGCAAATGTATAGACCTCGGGAGTCACTGCTGATCATCCGATCATATAACTGCCAACTCTTCACGTCATATATGTTCCCAGGTGGATTCTTCAGGGTCAGAAATGACCGAGGATAAAAAAATAGACAATGGCAACGGATAGAGCCGAGTGGAGGCAATTTGTGGTGACCATATGATCCAAATAAATAACGGACTAATTAAAAACCGCAAAAAAATGAAGAAAAAAAACTTCCTAATTTTAAACGTTAATTTTCAAAAAAATGTCTTCTATTAAACGTTAATCAAAGAGAAAAATCATATTCAATTAAAAATAAACATTGCAATTTTTGTAAGAACCAATTTAATTAATTAGGCAAAAATAACAGAATAAAGAAACGATATTCGCCCGACGTGAAATTAAAGAAAAAATAAAGCAAAAGTTAAGAAAGAATCTTAAAGCGAGAGCGAAATTATTCCTAATTGGCTACCTCCAAAAAATTATTCCGATTCCTCGGAATGATCTCTCAGACTTTTATCATTTTATTATTGGAACAGTCTGTCTTTCTTTTTCTTTAATTCCGCGTTCTTTTCATTTTCTTTTCTTTTCCCCTTTTTGTCTTTCGTTCCACGCGGTAATTATTTCAATCTTCAATAATTCTTTTTCAAATATTTTCCTTCGTTTAGCGAAGAAAATAACAAAAAGAAAAAAAAAAACGGTGAAAGACTCGCCCTTTATTCGTGCGATGTCTTAAGGACTCAAAGGAAAAATATAATAATTATTTATTTATATATTTTCGATTTGAATTTAAATTTTATTTTATTTATTTCATTCAGAAACATTACAAATACAAATACAAATATATTTAATACGATCCTAAAATGAGATATAATACAAGATAAACAATTTTTTATGGACTATTATTAACAACAATTATTAAAAAGTCCCGAAGCTCGCTAAACAGAAGACTCTACGAAATTACTTTGATTAATAAATTCGTGGAGCTCATGTCGAACTGGGCTTCTCTCAAGTGGAATATATCAATATTCGAGAGGCGATATGGTCGAACAGTCTGATCACTCTCCCTAGACCCATAGTCTCTGAAAGGTTAGTATTACTTCTAGGAAGAACAAACAATCTTTTATGTAAATACATACAGGAGAATACCGACAGATGGTCATAGTAATTCTGAAGTCTCATCTGTGGAATTCCATGACGCTTATGGCTAAGCGCTGCATATGGAGTGTTGATACGCCAACGTTATAAACTACAGCCTGAGATTCATGCATCATCCTTATTATTACAAGAATTTACTATGAATGGGTGGTTTTCACACGGGACGACTTTCGTCTACCACCAATTTTGATTGATGGGCTATGAATGGCATTTTACGGGTGAGGCATCAAAATCACACCAACCTGGGGTATTTTAGAGTTCAAAAATCAATTGAAAATCTTTTTGTTTTAATCTCCGTCTGGGATCGAACCCACTTTTGGCTTGCAAAGCAAATGCTTTGACTTAATATACTCAGATACATGCTATATTTCCTTCGAATAAATATATATATTTTTTAAAGTTAAAGTTATAACGTTGCGTCTTTGGGCCAAGAATAATATTTCCACCCTTTTCTCTTGATGAATTTTCTTTTTCGTTTTTAAGCGTCCCCCTCCACTCCACTCCCTTACACTCCCCCCACCCCGCCAACCCGGGACCATCGAAGCGATTAAAAACCAATTTGGGAACAATCGGGACACACTTCTTTTATTCCCGAAGAAATTATCGCAATTGGGGTGACTCGAGAACTCTCACTGCAGCGACAGTCCATACTAATCCGATCTTTTAAGATTCTTAATTACAGTTGTAGGCTATGGAATGCTCTTCCGGCATGTATGGCATACAAGAGTATTGTGACATCTACGGTAGGATCTTAGAACTGCAGTCATTCTTTTTATCAACCTACGTGTATTATTTACCGGAATCTGTAAAGCATGTAAGTAAATATCGTTAGATTTCGTCAAAGGAGCGATCTTTCTGTAAGCCAGATGTGTCAATGCCACCACATGCACGGATTTATATAATGAACGTTTTTTTAAATAGAGTATTGCTTTATGCATTATCTGATAGCTAAAAGGTACAAGAACCAATGTGATATATGAAAATATTTGAGATTTTATGCTTCAAATACTAGTTTTAAGCAATAAAAATGGCTCGAAAAATTCACGCCGTAATGACAGTATAATTTGTATTCCACCGAGCCGCAACGAAAGGGTTAAAAATATACATAAGTTATGTCGATTTATTTCGAGAAGTAATTTCATCCTAGTTATATTACTTGTCTCTGATCATCCTGTATCCGTCCACTGTTGAACGTAAGTCTCCCGCATGAGTCTCCATCCTCTTCGATCCTCCGCCTTCCGCATCCAGGTCACTCCCGCTATTCTTCTTATCTTGTCATTCCATCTTGCAGGGGATCGGCCAATGCTTCGTTTGCCAGTTCTTGGGCACCATTACAATACTTTTCTTCCTCATCGACCGTCGTCTCTTCGACAGATATGTCCTGCCCATTGCCACTTGAGTGTGCCTATTCGTTGGGTAGTATCCACTACTTGAGTTCTTCTGCGTATTTTCTCATTTCGGATTTTATCTTTTAGCGACACTCCGAGCATGGATCTCTCCATAGCACGCTGGGTGACCTTTATTTTATGGGTAAGACTTGCTGTCAGATTTCGCGTCTCACGTTTCACGCCATAAGTTAATACAGGGAGGATGCATTGGTCAAAAGACTTAGTTTGTAGACATTGCGGAATTTTCGCTTTAAAAATGTACTTTAGTTTTCCAAATGCTGCCCATCCCAGTTGTATACGCCTGTCGATTTCTTCTTCTTAACTTCTCAAAGAAAACGACAGGCGTATTGTCTCTGATAAGTATTTTAAAATACCTGTTAATGAACAAATAAATTTTGTTACATCACCTGTATTCTTCAGTATGCAAAAAATCTTGAAACATCATACGTTTAAAAATAGCAATGACTCCCGTTTAATGAATATTTATCAAGTAACCAACTTGAAGGCGTTCCCCGTACAAGTATACACCCACTGCATTTTTTAATTTCGCCTAGGTGTGTATACCTATTATATACAGTTTTCTTATTTACCCGCGCCTTATGTACCCGCCTCGAGTAAATAATGCACAAAACTGCATTGTAAATTGTTGCTAGATGCATATAATTAGTCGGTTCAGCCGGGCGTGGGGTTTTTTCCATGCAAGCACTCCCACATGGGCAGAGGAGGGAGTGCATTCGAAGTGCAAGCAATTGCATTGTACATTACTAAATGAATAAAATTCCAAGATTTAAATAAAAACTATGTTTTTACAATTTTTTTTCTTAGTTTCTTACGGCTAGGAGAGCGATCTAAAAGCAGGAACGACTCAGCCTTGACCCGCTCGTAAGCACGGTAGGACTCAAACAAATGCCTGCTTAGAATATTGGGGGTGTCTTCGTTTGACTTTTTTAGGACACGAATTAGATGTGATGAGAGTGTAGACATGGCAGCCTTCTATAATGCAGTCGTTCAAGACGCGAAAGTGGACCTGGTTAGTGATGACATCAGCATGATTAACCCCTTGCTGACTGGTACCGAAAACCTCGATATGCAATCTTTCGTATCTTATTTCTGTTCGCTTGTCAGAGATGAATGTGTCCGCCATAAATTGCCATTTGTGACTAGTGATATAGACCGCCGCTTGCGGCGCTGGGCGAGAGCCCATCACGAGCGCGGCAGTGGTGTGCAGACGGCCGAGAAGGTCGCATTACGGCCGGCGGCATGTCATTCCGCCGGAAGTGTGTAAAGCTTATCGTAAATATATGTTCATGTGCTTCTGAAAAAGTCTTTGTTTTGCTGACCTGCTCCTCATCATGCCCTCGTGCGACGGAATAACAACCTTTTGAAAGAGAGGAGGATGTTAGTACATTAACGAGTATATGTACGAGTATGTACATTTTTTTTCAACATATGTAGCATATATAATGTGATATTGATTATAACAACTTAGCACATCTGTTTTTACTAGTAAGACTGGATTTTACGCCTTAAACTTACATAACACAAGAGGATAATTAAGTCTCCGTGATGATGCGCTTATTCAGATTGTAATCACTTGGAAACTGATAAGTTCACTGAGAGTCTCTTCTAAGCAGTTGTGGCCACAGTTGTGGTGGAGAAAGAACCTCTGAAAAAGAGATTAGAATCGCACTCACGGGTTAAAAGGAGATGAAAGATAGATTGTCTCATCGAAAATATGAGTAAAAATGGTAAATGCATAGAATTTTTTGAGGCCACAAAGTCTGCATGCCTGATGGGGCTGAGACATTTTTCTCGAATTGCGTGGAAAAGGACTCCTCTTTAAAATAAAATAATTAATGCGAAATTCATCGTTGGGGAAAGGCACGAAATGCACTTAAACTTAAATATGTATACTACATAATTAAATGTTTCGCGGTGCATTTGAAGCATGTTAACAGCGCACTTGTATTCGGTAAATAATGCTTTGCAGTGATATTAACAGAATGAACGAATTTTGTAAAAATATTTTTTTCTGTTTAAAAATATTATATTAGGTAATGGTCACCCTGCTGTTATGCATTTATCTTGCAATGGCCTAGTACGAAGTTTTCTAAAGCGGTCGGACACATTTTCATGCATTTCGCTCTTTTCCGCATTAATAAATCACGCGTGTGAAAGAGATGCTCATATGTGATTCAGACACGCTCGCAACAGTGTTATCTAACACATGTTGAGGGTACGCATACGATTAAAAAATCGAGACCATTAAAAAAAATAATCACATGCAGGAGAATACCGAGAGACGGTAATTAATAAATCTAACTTGTGGATTCTATGACGCTTGCCATTTATTAAATATGGCTAAGCGCTGCATGTTGAGATTTTATTTGCCAACATCATTGAGTTCAATCGCATCATTGATATTTACGGAGACTCTCTATGAATGGGTGGTGTACATGGGATAACTTTCGTCTACCACCAATATTGATAAATATACTACTACTGATATTTTACAGGAAAGGGATCACATATGCATCAAATATTTATGTGGCTTAATAATTGTTAAAAAAAAAATCTTCATCGAGGATCGAACCTTTGACCTTAGGTGTGATAAGTTAAAGCTTCAACCTTAAGCCATACACAAATTGTGTTTGTTTGTCATTTAAACGCCATAGATTCAAAACCCAGCTAAGCTTAATATAAAAAATTTTTATTTATTTATTTATTTATATACAGAATCGAAATTCCAATTTTTTACAAATATTTAGAAACATAGAGTATACATAAATATACAATAAATAGAGAAAATAATAAAAAAATAAAAATAACACAAAAGAATAAGAAGATGACACGTGTCAAAGATCACAGAGATCAAGTAGAACAATACCAGCGACAAAAGAGGAAAAGGATGTAAGAAAAGGATCGAGGTGTGCTGGTAGGCCATTTAGGAGCGACATTGCCGTTGTAGCAAATTGAGTGCTTGAAGCTCCACAAGCATCAACTGGGATCAAAAACAATGGATGGCTACGAGCACGGGTGTACCTATCTGGAACATAGAAGTTAAAACATTCAAGAATCCCAGGGTTGTAAATTGTTGAATAAAATAATTTTTATTAAATCTATGCTCTATAATGCCACCGGTAGGTTTGAGCCACCCCTTAAGGATAAAAAATATTGTCCTAGGCCTTCGGAGCATCAATTTCAACATTAGATCTCCTTAAAAACGCTGAGTATTGATAACGCAATTATTTCTTTGGTACTACAGCCGCAGTCCATGCAAACTTGCGAGTTCTTAGCTTGGATGCTCTTAGAAACTATCTATGATCCAATATAGACTAACCTGAAGGTATATAAGTGTTCTGGGATAAGGTATAAGCAATTTGAGTCTACAGGACTGTAAAACGGTAATTTTCAGTTCATAAGCTTCAAATATGGAACAGATATGTTAAAATTTTTATCAAAATAAGAAATTAATACGTGAAGAAAAAAATCAAGTCACAAGAAGACGTAGATTCACACAGTCGTCCTACGCTTGTTCAATCTTTGCATTCTCAAGTGGGCTTAAGGGTGCTTTAAAAAGGGGGTTAGTGGGGGGGTCTTAAGATGGGGGTGGGGGTGCGTTTACGATTGAGTGGAAGATATTGAAAAACTTGGCCGTCGTAGAAAAACCCATTATGGTGATGGATAAGGCGAACTTTCTAAAAATAATACACTCTCTTATTAGATCGATAGCTTGGGAAACGCTTTCTTTCAATCTAATGTATTATCAAATAATTATGTTTTTTTTCTTTACATGTGAACGCATGCAAGAAAATATACTTCTATACGAGTATCATATGCCAAAAAAATCATATATATAGTACCATGTGCCTTATACTTAATCCTTTCGAATCGGTTGTCGATATATGCCGTCAATGATTCCCCGATCGTTGACATCGGTTGACGTGACATATCGTTTTGCTACTTTCAGTACTCACTGTGACATCTACGGTAGGAAATCGGAAGTGCAGTTATTCCCTTTATCAACCCATATGTATTCTTTACAGGAATCTGTATAGCATGTAAATAAATATCGCTAGGTTTCGTCACAGGCGCGATTTTTCTGTAAGCCACATGTGTCAATGCCAGCACATGTATGGAGTTACATAATGAACGTTTGTTAAATACAATAGTTTTTTATGCATCATCTGATAGCTAAAAGATAGAAGAACCAATGTGATATATGAAAATAGGTCAGGAAGTACATTTATGCTTCAAATACTAGTTTTAAGCAAAAAAAATGGTTTGAAAAATTCACGCCGTATTGAGTTATTGAGTATAATTTGTATTCCACCGAGTCGTAACGTAAGAGTTAAGAAAATGTAGCATGATCCATGAGCCTATATACAAGTTAAAATAGCACAAATGTTTATTTTATGTTTATAATTTTAAATTAATTTAAATTCAATGTTTAACAAATAAAAAATATTTAGTTTTGATTCACATTCATTTAAAGCGATTGCATGTTATTGAAGATGGTCTCTAGGGAGGCCAAAACGTGTAATCGCTTAAAATAAATGTGAACAAATAAAATAAAAATAATAATAACAAATATACTAGTATTTATGCATCTTGTGTATCTCATCTAAGTATATATCTTGAAATAAGTTTTACATAAGGGGGGGTAATGTGAGATTTATACAGCAAAAAATTACATAGAAAATCCATTATTCTTATTATACTTGTACGTAAGTTATGTCCCTTAAGGGTAAGGATTTTAATATTTTTCAACGTACTTAGTTTGGCTAATATAAGGAGCGTCTGTAGCATCTCCTTTTTGGTACAAGTAATGATTTTTAATGCGGTTTTTCAATCCCCCGGACGAGTTAAGAGGATTAACGTGTGATATTTAAAAAGGGAGGAAGAAAAAGTCTCGAGGGATATGTCAAAATTTATACCTAGTAGTTTTGAATTTATTCCATTAATTTTTCAATGGGTATCACTGAGAGATTTATCATCATCATCGTCATAGTCTGCTCACATAACTTAGTAGAAATTATAGTGGTAGATTTTTTAATCTTTTGAACCAGATTCAGCGCCTTTTTCGTGGATTTATTGATCGATTTTTGATTAACAGAGACTGTTAAATATTAAAAAAAAATTATGTATCGGATATTTCTTATACTTTCTAACGGTTCCGCCGCATTTCGTCCCCAGACAATTTGTTTTACGACTCATCGGTAACGACGTGGGGCACACTGGACAATTGGCGCACTGAATGTCTCGCTTACCTAACCTAACCTGATGTAACCTAATTTATTTCGTTAACGAGACTTATGGATCTATGGACTCTACGATCACTGGACAAATCCTTAGGTTAGCTTAGGTTAGCGAGACAGACAGTGCACCAGTTATCCCGTGCGCCAAATGTCCGTTGCATCAGACGTCCAGTGCGCCCCACGTCGTTACCGATGAGTAGTAGAACGAATTTCTGTGGACGATATGTCGTGACATCCTTTTGATTGTAATTCGATATAGTTTATATAGTAAGTTAGTTTTGAAAATAACAGCAGTAGAATAAAGCTGTTATATTGCTACAAAATGCATGTAAAGCTCATGACCGCTGTAGACGTCATGTGTACTTATGACATGGTTTTTGCTGTCACAAATCCTAACAATTTGCGATGCGTATTCCGACACTTGTTCTGAGTGTGAGGTCATTGACACTAAATGTGTCAATACATTTACATCGTCACACTTACGTTAGTACTTCAATAACGAATTCAAATATAAATATATTTTGTAATATCGTTGAAGGAAAAGAAATAATAAAAAATTGTTTACTCAGTGAATGGGTTAGTCGGATTTTTTAAGTAAATCGGATGATCAGCTCGACGCTCCCGAGTCCTGGACTACTTTTTCCTAAAGGGCGACTCAACCCGAAAACATATTCTTTCATTTTCCATGTCCACTCTATTTAACTGGAGCATACAGATCACGAATTGCCGCCACAAAGCTTTGTCCTCACCGAATCCCATGTCACCTCTGCCTCCCGTAGCTCCTCCGAGTAAATTCTGTATATAGTTCCCAGAAAACAAATGTATTTTTTTTAATTGTTTTTTGGTTGAGTGCATTTAGATTGTGGAATGCACCCCTGTTGCGAGTGCATTTCAAACCACACCCCTAACACACACAGGCGCGTCGATCGCCACACACGCATGCGCCACGACGCGAGTGTGCGTGAGCAGGCTCGCGCTGTGATTGGTCGAGGGCTGAACGCATCGCGCCACGCGATCGCGAAAAATGCAACCACCCCAACAGGGGTGCATGCCAATAGGCCTATTGTATGCAATAGGCCTATTTTATGCAACACCAACTACACACATATGATAATACATGTATTTGCAAAATTGTGTATTAGCGAAATGCATTCAATACCTACACACACACGATCAATACATAAAAAGGTGGATCATTCGGATGCTGCATAAAAGCATTAACTACAGCTGTCTTTTATTTAAGCCCTCGGACTCTCGTCGTACTAGAAAGCTGTCGAAAACTATACGTAGAATGTACTCGGCGGAACTGACATGAAGTGAATCATATGCTTCAGTTAAGGAAGTAGATGTGATGATGATTTACTTTTAAAAACTTTAATTTAGTAAAGAACACTGCAAATAAAAAAAAATGCAATGTTTTGTTTAATCACATAAGTTAAGCAACATTTGGCGTGAACCAAAATTTGGATTGGTCACCGCCTGCTGCTAGCCACATGTCGCTAATTTTCAAAACGAATGTTTTTCTTTCGAGATGCTTTCGAGTCCTGGCTGATGTCTGCTATCTGCAGAATCCATTTCCCAACCTCACCATTTCCTTATCCATTCCCACGTATTTCGTGGATAGCAACGTGTTACCGAAGAAGGCAATTCGAGACTCGCTGTAGTATACTTACTTTGCAGCCTTAGACTGAGGTGTATTTGACATCTAACTAATGCACCTAGAATCACGGGAAGGCCTTCAGCCACTCTCTAACAAGTAGCTTTTTGCGTGCCTCGTGTAACGGGTCCCCATCTGGGTCTCCAAAAACAGGACGGGACAGGGAGATTTTCGCCAAGCGAGTCCTGGACTATTTGTTACCAAGGAGTGGCTCGACCTGACCAGCGACACGCGGTTAGCAGCAGTAAACGTAGTCTGCGCCCAATGCTGCTTAACTTTGGTGAGCTTACAGCGCTTAGATGTTCATATCTCTGGTCAAATAAATAAATTTAAAAAATTAAATTTCAAATACTTTCATTCGAATAAAAATGTTCAAACTGCAACGCGATTCGAAAACAAAAGACATCAGATAAAAAGAACTTTTTTCTTTATTTTTTTTGAAAACTTCTCGCCTCGGAAAAGAATAAAATAACAAATAACCTCTGAGTGTTCTCTCTCCCTTCTACCGTTCTTTTATTCTTCTTACCGTTACTCACCGTTCCCTTTCAATGTTTTCCTGGAGCATCGTTTTCTCTTCTTCAGTTCTTGTTCTCTTCTTTTTATATTCTTTCCACGTTCGCGTCTCTTTCTTATTTTATTTTTATCGCTGAAAGAAGATTTGAAAGACAATGGGAATTTCGCCTCAAGCTCTCAGCTTTCTTTGTTATAAAGAAAATAGTAGATTTTTTTATTTTCACTTTATTACTTTTAAAGAGCTTGTTTTTTTTAAATACGTCTTTTTATCTATCTTATAACGCAAACTTTTTTATGTATACACATACAGGAGTACACCTATCCCCCGATTTACACGGTACTTGTTTTACACGTTTTCGCTTTTACACGGTTTTCCAAATAAGTTTTTTTTTTGTTTTTATCGCACTCTACTAAATGCTACTGTGTTTGAACACGTGCGCTGTGTACACATCTCACGGGGAATCCCGAGCTAGTTGTGCTGACTTGCTGCACACGCACACTGTGTCTGTATTTCTTCATTGGGCGGAGAAGGTTTTGATGATTTTACTGATGATGATATCGCAGAGTTAATGGCTGATAAAGAACTAAGTGAGGATGATTTAGTTAACTTAGTTTGCGAAAGTGAGTCTGACAAATCTGATGAAGAGGAATTAGTACCAGTAACATTCACTGCTAAAGTCATCCGCGAAGGACTCGCATTGGGAAGAAAGCTGGGTAATCATTTTATACAAAATGACACAAACGTTGAAAGGGCTTTACGATTCCAACGTGACATAAATCGCTGCTTGGCTCAATATGAAGAAGTTTACAAAGATCTTACAAAAAATTCGAAGCAATTGTTAATAACCGATTTTATTAGCACCTCTCAGAATGTAAATATTTCTGCTTCAAACATCCAATCGGCACAAATAACTTCGAGTGATGAAAGTGAATTCCAACCTTCGATTCCGAAAAAAGAATGAGAGTAATTTCTGATAGTGATGAAGGATAATAAAACACCTTTGGTTTTATTTTTTGTTCTTCTGTTTAATGTATGTATTGTAATTAAATAAAAAAACAGTGTTTCCGTAATATATTACATATTTTAACCTGTCAATGCATTTTATTTTTATTTCTGTGTACACCTAAAAATATTGAAAAAAATCACAACTGTTAAATAGCAAAATTATGAATTTTCTGCAAGCTTTCCGATTTACACGGTTTTGACTTGAAAATTTTTAATTTTCGATCTACACGTTTTTCTCAGGAACGTATCTACCGTGTAAATCGGGGGATAGGTGTATACCAATAGATGGCGATAGTAATTCTTAAGTCTCATCTGTGGAATTCTATGACGCTTACCATGCTGCATATGACTACAGCCCGAGATTCACGCATCATCCTTATTATTACAAGAACTTACTATGAATGAGTGGTCTTCGCGGGACGACTTTCGTCTACCACCAATTTTAATTAATAGGCTATGACTGGCATTTTTACGGGTGAGGGATCATATTTACACTAAGCCGGGAGTATTTTAGAGCTCTTATGACGCAGATATGTGCAGTCAAAAAGCAGGTCTTCTTATAAAATAAACGTCACCCAATGCCATGAAGAGATCTATGAGAGGAGTGTCTCAAAAATTCTAAATTCGAAACGAAGATATTCGAAGAAGAGCTCGAGTATTGGAGGCTACCCAAAGAATTGGCATAGCCAAGTGGCAATTTACATATCTGTTGAATAGACGACGGTCGATGGAAAGAAAAGTCTATGAGTGCTGTCCAAGAAGATAGATTTCTTCTACGTCAGAAGAATATCAGAAGTAGCCTGAATGGCGAAGGATTGAGAAGGATGCAAACTTATGGGGAATTCTACGTTGAACATTGGACGGACACAGGCTAATTATAATGATGATGATAGCAAAAGAAAGTGCTTTTACGCATCCCGGAGTTACATACAATATGTTTATATCAGCGATGATAGCGAAGCACTATCGATGGTGCATTATTTTTTATCGTTGCAATAACGTTGAATTCCGAAGCGCGTATCTTTATGCTAGCAAAGTGGGCCGCGTAGCTAACTGATAAGAGAAGCACGCAAATTATATCTACCACAAATGTGCAATAAGTGCAGCGTGGTGTGGTCCAGTGGTTAAAACGCACGATCGACATACGAGAAATCAGTAGTACGATCCTTCAAAAAGCATGAAAAATACTCCCAATTTTAAATTTCAGAAATTTCCGCTACTCAATTCCGTAACTTGCCATTCCCAAAACTACATACATACTGACATCTTCATCTCTACGGGAGAAACGATTTCACGTCACCGGGATAGTTATCGAATCGCGAAGTGGAAGTATGAGGAGCAGATTAACAACACATAGACATTTTTCGAAGCACATTGACATATATTTTCGATAAAGACTTGGTTTCCCCGCTCGACCGCTTGGTGAAAACCCTCCCTTGTTAGAGAGTGGCTAAAGGCCTTCCCGTGATTCTAGGTGCATCAGTTAGATGACAAATAAACCTCAGTCTAAGACTGCGAAGTTAGTATACTACAGCGAATCTCGAATTGCCTTCTTTGGTAACACGTTGCTTATCACGAAATACGTGGGAATGGATAAGGAAATGGTAAGGTTCGGAAACGGATCCCCGCTAGACCGTAACATGACGTTACTTTCGCCTCTTTCAAACGAGACTTAACTCACGACTGATAATCGCCGAGCGCCGCAAGCGACGATCTACAGAATCAATGGCGCAACAATTACAGCAGCTATGAACATACTAACGTCACATCCGTGACCGGACTTGTCCAAAATGTCAATATGGCGACACGTACATGTACGACAAGCGAGCAGAAATAAGAGATAAAAGATTGTACATCGAGGTTTTCGGTACCAGTCAGCAAGGCGCTATGTCATGCTGATGTCAATACAAAAATTATATAATTTGAGATTATATTTTCTTGAAGCCAATTGAATAATTTTTTTATCATTGTTTCGAGTATTGTTTGTTAGACGTATGTGCTTTGTGTTTATTTTTTCAATAATTAAAGCCCTTTAGACCAAAATACTTTATAATTGTTGTCAATTTACCTGACCAACTGTCTTATTATATCCTCCGTAGAACTAGAATACTTTGTGTTTTCTTTGAGTGAAAGTAATTACTTGTAATGACTAGAAAATTAGCTATTTTTGACAATCGATAAAGAAAAACGTGGGGTATTTACAAACCAGTTAACTGTCAAATTACATAGAGACAAAAAGGGTTAAAAGGGGTAATTTTTACAATTCAAAATTGTTTGAAATTTTCTTTAAATAATTCTAAGCTTCACTAGTAAATTATTCAATGAAAAATTATTCAATATTTAAAAAAAAAAATATGTTAAAAAAAAACACCAGCAAATGGTTTTGGACTTCTGTGTCGCTTAAACGGCTGCGTGTGGGAAGCATGTGTAGTGGTTGTTTGCGTGTAAGGTTGACGATTATTAAAAGAAATGTCTATTTATTAAGACACAAAGTCATATGCGCCGAATAAATCCGTAAGGCAATCAACCAACCGTCTGCTTGTATAATCAGATACCCCCAACACCACAGACCGAAGTCGCAAAGCAGCTTTCTGAGATGCACGCTATATCTCACATCCGGCCCTGAAAATGAGAGACTCCAGCTCTGGCAACAAGTCGCATCAGAGGATTTCATTACTCCCAACTGGCAAGAACCTTGACTGGCGGACCTGTAAATCCCTGAACAGATTAAGAACCGGAGTTGGTAGAACAAAGGACAACTTCGAGCGGTGGGGAATGCTTCAGCAGAGTGAGTCACTATTATGCGGCTGTGGAGACCGCCTCACACGTAAGATCCTGCTTCATGTGCCCAACAAGCTGCACACCTCATGACCGACGTCGCTGACACGAAGAAGAAGAAGAAGATTGTGTTACATTGACATGCTGATAATGATGATGATACAATATTATTGTTTCAATAATTAGGTATAGTTATTGATCATTTTGGGACATTAAAGCAGTAGAATGTCTTATAAAATATTCACATAAAAATGGCTCACGAAGCATTGACTAGTAATTAGGAAACATTACGAAACTAGGGTAGATTTTTAAACCCAATAATGTTCTCTGTCATCGAATAAATTTTTCAACTACAACCTTGTAATTACAAATAGATTACTGTCAGTAAAACTATTTACAATTGAGTTATATATTTAAATTTTACATCATTAGTTATGTTCTAAGAAAACTATACTTTATATAAAGAGAATAGAATTCATTTAACCCTTCTATAACGAACGCTTTTTTGAATTTATAACGGAGATTTTTTTTATAGTCTTTGCGAAGATTTTTTACATAACGGTCTTTTATGTATTGTAATTTTGAGTTGCAATACCTTGCAGGACTCGCTTGGTGAAAACCCTCCCTGTGCCATCCTGTTTTTGGAGACACAGATGGGGACCCGTTACTGGACGCACGCAAAAAACTACTTGTTAGAGAGTGGCTGAAGGCCTTCCCGTGATTCACCTTGTACGACTAAACAATCTTGGTTTTGGGATTGTCCGATCTTATGAAAACGTTATAGTAATAATATTCAAATTTATTTATTCAGCCACTAGTGCCATAATCAAAATTTCACATAGCAAAATTCCAAGCAAATTCAGAAAAAAACCAAATTTAAATTAAACAGAATAGAAAAAAATACAAATTGGCATGTACACTTTCTCCACATTAAAAAGTTTATCTGTGGTAATAACGTTAATTTCACGGCTTAAAAATTAATTTCGTTCTTTCCAAAAATGTGTTTTTAATTGTATTTTTTCAAATCCAATTTTACTCTAAAGCCACATGATTATTTTATATTTTGACACCTGATATACCAAGGTTTGCATAAAAAAAATTGTTTGAATCAACGGAGTAGTTTTAACGTTATATCCTTTCAAATATTGCATGTGAAAAGCAGCATTTTTAACATATTTAAATTTTTTAAATAAAAACAATACAAAATGCTGTTAAAGGAAGAAATCGAATATCAGATGTATTGACAGAACGCCAGTGACAAAACTTGTTTTATGGAAAACTTAGATATGTAAATTTTATTGTTGAAGAAGCACCACGTTCTGGAAGAACAGTTGAAGTAACAATGACAGCATTAGTTGATGAAAATCACGATATTAATTTTTTTTTAATTAAAAAATTTACCTAATGTGAAATTCTTGGGTAAGCTTAGGTTAGGCCTGATCAATTCAGGTTACGAGTAGATTAGGTTAAGTTGGGGTTGGGTTTTTTATTGTAGAGTTACGTATCTTTTAGGTTGAGTGATATCAGGTATAGTAAAATTAGGTATGTTAGGTAGAGCTAAAACTCTCTTTTATAAATGAAATTACTTTCAAAATGTAATGTTAAAAAAAACAAACTCCATTAATGATACGAAAATATATTTCGTATGAGAATTAAAAAAGCTCGAAAGTACCCCAAAGCTTTATGTACTGACTGAAGTGATTAATGAAGCAGTGGAAACTTCCGCTGGCGTTTTATTCGCGCTGGAGGACTCTGAAAAAAAAGCTGTGGTATTTTTCCGGCCTCGCCATTGGTCGGCTGGGGATTTTTTTCCACCCCTGAAAAAACTGAGTGCTTTTTTTCAGCGGGGCGGGGATTTCATCGGCCAATAAAGCAAACGAAAAATGTGAAAAAAAAAAACTGAAAAATTCACGCTGCTGAAAGCGCAGACTCAAAGTACGTGCTTGTATATAGACAGTATAGACAAGTGGAGTAAATGAGTAGTATATATCATGAAAAGCGAGGATTAAATTTGTTGTTTCAGTTAAATATTCTTGTAAATTTACAGTAAAATAATATTTTTTAGTATTAATTCATGAAACACATTCCAATTGAGTAGCTCCTTAATACTAAATGGTCCAGGTCTCGACAGCGTCAAGTTGATAATCCGATCTCTTTAAATCAAAATCAAATTATACTGTCAATTATAAAACTAGTATTTGAAGCATAAATGCACTTATCTGGTCTAATTTCATATATCACATTGGTTCTTGTTTCCTTTAGCTGTCAGACGATGCATTAAAAACTATTCTAAAAATAAGAATGTAGCGAAACGATATATCACGGCTACCGATTTCAGCGGAAGAGGAATCTTACACGGCATATATCGGGTACCGATGCGAACAGGTTAAAATATCCGATTAAAAAATCACCCAAAATATGACATGGATGCTACAAATTCAGTCAATTATTTTTCACTACCAATATTGATTAATAGGCTGGCATTTTAAAGATGATGATCAATTTACACTAACCTATTTATGTAGAGTTTACAGAACCGTAATTTTATTTATTATTTATTTTTAAATCAAGATCTTTAATTTGGAAAGCAAACACTTTACCACTAAGACAAATTGATTTTGTGTTTTAGTTTATGTAAACACATACAAAATAATACAGAAAGAAAGTGTTTTGCAAATTTCATCAGTGCATACTATCAGTACCGGCTTTAGACCCTGGGGCGTCCTAAGGCATTTTTTTTCTAGCGCCTCATATTGTTAATATTTTAAAAATAATCTAAGAAAGATTGGTTGCCCTCAGCGCCCTTAGCTTATTCGACGCCCTGAGGCACCGAACTACTTCGCCACCCCCTAAAACCGGCACTGGATACTATAAATTCATTATTTAGGATTGAAATAAAAATATATATCAACGCATGAAACGAGATTGAAATGCAAGATTTTGTTGCTGCAAACCAATCCACTGGATTGATACTACGAAGAAGAAGATCAACGCATGTATCAACATATAATCTGTAGAACTGACGAATCTCTTATTGAAAGCGAAACCGAGGTCTTTGATATTAAAACAAATTTAAAAGCATGTAACATTGCATGCTCCTTATATACGAGTATGACGATAATCTTGCTAGTATCATATACGATGTATGTAATATTGTTATATATATTGGCAACATACCTGAGACCTTTCACTTTGTGTAATAGACGTTATGTCTAACAAAAACATGATATTTATTATATGAATGTGTTTTATCACGAGCCAAATAAAATGTTTGATTTTTACATCGTTAGCTAAGCTCAAGGAAGATCACCAGACAAGGCACCTAATAAGAACCATCTCAGAGAGGCGAGCCCGATGGATTGGTCACATTATGCGCCACGATGGTCTTCTTCACGATATTGTGGAGGGGATGGTTGAGGGTAGAAACTGTAGAGGGCGCCCTACACGAGAGTATTTGCTGCAAGTATTCGAGGACATGAATTGTACCGCTTGTGCTGAGCTGAAAAGGGTTGCGGAGGACCGAGAGGAATGCAGATCGAGATGCAAGATTCTGTTGCTGCAAACCAATCCACCGGATTGATAATACGAAGAAGAAGCTAAGCTCGAAAATGGTATTTTAAAAATTTTAATCATGATTTTTGGCATTCACTTTGATCATCCATTTTACAATTGGCATATATTTTCTTTTTAAATATCTTCTCTATCTTTGACATATGGTGTCTACAAATTGCCGCCACTCATTTATGTAAGTTACCATTTTCAATGTATTTTCTAAATACAATATATATATCCTGAAGATCCAACTGTGAAGATATTTTTTCTCAACGACCTTCAGAGCAAGAGCTTGGAGATAGCTGCTGTAGTATACGAGGGATATTTTTAATGATAAATTAATCGGAATTTCTAATTATATTTGATGTTTAACGTAACATACCTCTCACAATTTAAGTATTTAGCGACGGCTTAACCCAACAAACGATACAAAGTATGCAGCAGGCGGTGAAAGCCTGGAGGCATAAGGCCGGAACTTACGCTTATATTATTTACAGCCAGTTCCGTTTTATCCAACTGATTATAGTATGTAAGACTGCCTTGTCCGCTCACTCCTATCGTTTGTCACAAATTAAAAGCATTTTACCACCATTGTTCTACGCAAACAACTGTTTTGAATACTCATCACACGGCTGCATTGGCTTTTGATAATGATATGCCAAATTTTTCAAATATTCAGAAATGTTTATATTTAAAACAAAAACATACTCAAGAAAGCATGATCTCTGAGTATATACTAAAATGATTGAAATTTATTTTATAAAATGTTTCACAAATTTTTCCAAAATAACTTTTATCTTGAATCGACTTTCAGCGATTTCATGTTGGAACAGAAATAACTTTTCTTAGGGGCGAAGCTGCAGTCTTCCAGCAACAGTGTGCAGTGTTACTATGTTAAAATAACGCACGAGATATTTATGTATTTAATATTTCAAGTATTTTGTAATACTCAGCGATCATGGTAAACTTCACTGAGTGTTTAACGGTTTCGAATCGGTTGTCGGCATATGCCGTCATAAGATTCCCCGACCGTTGACATCGGTTGAAGTGATATATCGTTTCGCTACTTGATGATATATGCATATACACTAGATAAGTAAAGGGTCCGTCAGATAACTTTTTTTTTTTAAAACAGGGCGCAAAACATCGAGTGTAGCTTCGGCTGTGTGGCACATAGCGCCGTCTTGTTAAAACCAAATGTTGCCAATATCCTCCTCTTCAATTTTTGTTAACAAAAATTCGTTCAACATGGCCGCGCCGCATGGAAGTGCCATTGATGGCGCTTCACGCACACTTTCTGTCACAGCAGCAATATTCTCGGGTGTACGCACTGTTTTTGGCTTTTCACGCTTTGGTTTATCGATGAGGATGCCAGTTTTTTTCACTTTTTTTACAAGATAACGAACATACGGAGCTGACGGTGATTCTCTTCTTCCAAAATCCGTACGCAATTTTTGCACGCATTCTGCAACATTACCATGATTTTCAAAGTAATGTCACAATATTTTCCAGCGTTGTTCAAGCGTATACACAACCATATTCGTTTAGCGGAAGGATAAAACTAATTGTTTGTCAAATCAGACATCAGCTAAATGTTACCATTTACGAAATAAGCACTAGTTGAAAAAAAAAAACGTTAGATGGCGGACCCTATAAATTTATGCTTCAATACTAGTTTTATAATTGACAGTATAATTTGTATTCAAACCGAGCCGTATTGAAAGGGTTAACTCATGCAAAACGATTTTAATATAAAATCGTTGTTCGGTTTTATTCGATCGTTTTTAATTAAAATTCAATGAAAAAATACAATAATTATAATTTTCGTTATCACTTTAGATAACAGATACTGCACGAGTACGTACGCGCCAGATAAGTGCACGGTATCAGTTACTTTAACGAGTATTAAAAATACTCATTTATTATCCGAGCCAAGGCCGAGGGAATATTTATTCGCATTATCATTATGTTTGATGCAGGCTTATTGTTCTTGTACTGACAAAGAAACAAGCATATATTATGACAGATCGCTATGCAAAAATATAATTAATTGTTTTTATAAGTGTCATTAGCCAGTGCTCGGAGTACTGTCATAATTATTGCCCTAATAAATGACATCGTTTCATTTTATTTGTTTAATTTTTTTATTTGAATTTATTGTCTTGTTTAAGCGAAGTCGTAAACGTCACGAAGGCAGGTAAATTTTATGCTTATAAAGGGTCCGCCAAATAACTTTTTTATTTTTAAAACAGGGCGCAAAACATCGAGTGCAGCTTCGGCTGTGTGGCACGTAGCGCCGTCTTGTTGAAACCAAATGTTGCCAATATCCTCGTCTTCAATTTTTGTGAACGAAAATTCGTTCAACATGGCCGCGCCGCATGAAAGCGCCATTGATGGCGCTTCACGCACACTTTCTGCCACAGCAGCAATATTCTCGGGTGTACGCACTGTTTTTGGCTTTTCACGCTTTGGTTTATCAATGAGGATGCCAGTTTCTTTTACTTTTTTCACAATCCGTACGCAATTTTCGCACACATTCTGCAACATTACCATGATTTTCAAAGTAATGTCGCAATATTTCAGAGCGTTGTTCAAGCGTATACACAACCATATTCGTTTAGCGGAAGGATAAAACTAATTATCTGTCAAATCACACATGACCTTAGTGTTACCATTCACGAAATAAGCACTAGTTGAAAAAAAAACGTTAGATGGCGGACCCTATATATGCACGAAAAGTCTTTTTCTTCTTTAACCTCGCCATTTCCCGTTCTGCACTGAATTCTCGGTCAAGCCCAGAGTTTTCTAATCCTTGTCTACAGTTGCAGTCCGGGTTGTCTGTGGTCTTCCAGATCTTCTTGAAATCGTGCGTATCTTGAGGGTTTTCTTCACCATGTGGTCCTCATCTCTCCGTTTCACATACCTATACCATTTCATTTATATATTTTTACAGAAAAATATAGAAAAATACAGATGATAGAAAACTTCATATTTTTAACGTCACCGGTGTATTGTGAAAAATAAATTTTAAAATCTTGAATTATGAAAAAGCGGACCTAGAGTTGAATCTTACAGAACACATTCAATTGAACTCGCCGATATACGAGTATACGTTACTATGAATCAAAAATGACCATTTTTGATATGTATCCAAAAATGGGCTGAGCGTGGACCCTTGCTGTACTCATTTTTGGATTCACCGGTATACACGAGTGTTACTGTAAATCAAAAATGAGCTTTGTGTTTGATAAAGAATGAATGGGCCATGATTGGTGCCTTGCTGTACACATCTATAGATTAACTGGTATTTGTATGTGTTACTGTGAATCAAAAATTCCTTTTGTATTTTGTTATGTACCAGAATTGACTTTTCCATATTAAGAAGAAAATTCTGGCCGAGAGTGTAACCTTGCTGTACGCATTTATGGACTAACAGGTATTTCACTGATATACATGTATGTGTTGCTTTGAATCCAAAGTAATATTTGCACATGGTGAAGAATATTCGGGCCCTTTGCACATGGTTATGGATGATTGGACCGAGAGAGGAGCCTTGGTGTAAACATTTATGGACTTGATAGTATATATATTTATGTTACAGTGTATCGAAATTTATCATTGCACATGATTATTAAATATTCGGACCGGGAGAGGCTCCTTGCTGTACACATAAATTCATTCAAATGAATGGGTCAAACGAGGAACCTTGCTATATATATTTTTGTACTCAGCGGTATACGTGTATGTTGCTGTGAATCGAAAATTACTATTATATCCTGTTGTCAATCAAAAGTGGCCTTTGCACATGGTTATAAAATATTTGGGCCGAAAGTGCAGCCTTGCTGTACACATTTATATAATATATAACTCACCGGTATATATATATTAAATTCAATAAAAAGCGGGTTTTTCACATGGTTATGAATGAATGGGCCGATAGTGGTGCCTTGGCGTACACATAAATGGACTCACCGGTATACATGTACGAGTATGATACTGTAAATCAAGAATCACTTTGTAGACACTAAAGAATGAATGGGCTGTGAGTGGAACCTTGCTGTACACATATACGGACTCACCGGTATACATGTGTGTTACTTTAAAACAAAACTTCAGGAATGAAATATAAGCTTCTATGTATGATGAAGAACGAATGGGCCGATAGTAGATTCTTGCTGTACACATTTATTGACTCATCGGAATACTCGTACATGTACGAGTATGTTACTGTAAATCAAGAATTACTTTGTAGCAATTAAAGAATGAATGGGCCGAGAGTGAAGCCTTGGCGTACACATAAATGGACTTACCGGTATGCAGTCGTGTGTGCTGCTGCACGTGCGACAGCTGCTTGAAGCGCCGGTCGCAGTACGAGCACTTGTACGGCTTCTCGCCCGTGTGCACCCTGATGTGCTGCACCAGCTGGTGGTTGGACGAGAAGGACTTGAGGCACTGCTGGCACTGGTGGGGCTTCACCTCGCCGCCCGCGAGGCCGCGCTGGAGCTCGCGCGCGTGCATCTGCATCGCGTTCTTGTGCATGAAGATCTGCGGACATCGGAACATGTAGTAGTGGAGTTGCTTTGTTGAGAGCAATCGTGGGTTAGAGGAGCTTTGAAACAAGGTAGAAGAAGGAGAAGATCTGTGGACATGGGAACATGTAGTAGTGGAGTTGCTTTGATGATATCAATCGTGGGTTAGAGGAGCTTTGATACAAGGTAAAAGAAGGAGATCTGTGAACATGGAAATTTGTAGTAGTGGGTTGCTTTGATGAGAGCATCATGGGTTAAAGTAGCTTTGAGAATGAGAAGATCTGTAGCCATCGGAACATGTAGTGGTGGAGTTGCTTTAGTGTGTGAAGACACACCCCTACCCACTCTCCTACATACAATGGGTTCGACCACTTATAAAGTACTATCGCAGCTCAATTATCTCTTAACAAGTGATGGATTGAGAAAGGCTGCGAGTTGCTGTTTTACTTTACCTTACTTAACTTAAACTGTAGTCTCCTAATAGATAACTTGTCTTACGTGATACATGTAAAAACAAGGTAAATAAATAAGTATTTATAACTTATAATAAATCTCAAATTGCAGAAAACATTGTTTTTTTTTTTAAAATGTGTAATTAGATTTACGGATATAAGAACATGTAGTAGAGAAGATAAACTGTGCATAAAGTTAGCTGAGATCACACTGAGCACTGTATAAACATACTCATCAGTATGTTAATACATGTTGAGAACTGATAAATCTTTCATTGAAGCCGATGCCAACGGTATTTCAGCAAGTAAGTAAACAGTGCTCAGTGCGATCCATGTTAAAACAAGGTATTTATTGATTAAAAAATCTAGGTAAACGAATGACGATTGCAAATTATTGATCGAAAACTAATGTTTTATTTTATAAGTTTAATATAATATAAATTAAGTATTTACTTAAATAAGTAATTAATCTTTCTAATTCCAAAAGGAAACTTAAAAAAAAGTTCCTGTCACGAACTGCAATGGAAAAATTCCCGATGTCGTGATCGAAGGCAATGAGCGGACTTTCAAAAAACTAATAATAAAAGTGAAAATCGTGGAGAAGAAATCATTATTGGCAGGCGATACAGAACACAATCGACTTTTTAAACTTCGAAAGTAACAAACAGACTTCGAAAATGCCAAAGTTCGAAATTCAGAAACGGGGAAATTCTCGCTTCGGAGCCGGAAGAACGATGTTTGACTTTTTCGGAAATTTATTTCCGTGGAACAATCTAAATTTCGAACGTTTTCACATTCAAATTGGACAATTTTTTTACTATTACGTTGCTAGCAAAATTATTCCGTTTTTATCTTAGGCTTTTTAAATAACATTGATCGGTCACATCATGACTCACGATGGTCTTCTTCACGACATTGAGGAAGGAATGGTTGAGGAAAAAATTGCAGAGGGCATCCTGGACGGAAGTAAGCGTTCGAGGACATGAGTTGCAGCTCTTATGCTGAGCTAAAGAGGGTTGCAGAAGATCGAGAAGTATCGAGATCTAGACACTGTCGTTATGTCATTACACCTTAAAATTACAGATTGAATTTTTTGTTGTTGTTGCAAGAACATATTTTTTTCCCTTTTGAAAGAGTAAGTGTAAATTTTTCACTTGGAAAATATTTAAACTAAATTATAAAATGTTAGTTTTCTAAGCAATTACTATTGATTTAATTACATTTCTATACATACATGACATATAAGAATAATATTAAAAATAAAAATAAAAATAAATTTATACCTAAACCACTTTTATGTATTTATCTCTTCCTTCATCCTTGCAACACTACCTACCTCCCTCTCCTTTCATGTTAGACACACCCCCACCCCCTCCCCTACAAAAATGTGTTACACCACTTACAAGTACAACGCAGCTCAGTTATCTCTTAACTAGAGAAGGATTGAGAAAGACTACGAGTTAGTCGAAACTGCAGTCTCCTAATAGAGAACTTTTGTTACGTGATCCATGTGAAAACAAGGTAAATAAATAAATAAATATTTATAATTTTATTATGGATCTCAAAGTGAATGCTCAAAACATTGAAAAATATAATTACATTTCGTTTAACTTTTTGGTTAAGCAGGGTTAACTTTTAACCTTAACAGTTTAACTGATGGCGTGAGAGCGACATGCCTACTCGAGGCACTTAGATTCGTTCTACTTGTTGAAAAAGTTTTCGGAAGAAATCGGGGGATCACCGAAAACTATATACATACAAACGCGCGTAGAGAAAACGTTATAGAGAAGGAAAGTTCATTTTTATAATCGTTTCCTAAGGAATTTACTATGAATGGGTGGTCTTCACGGGACGACTTTCGTCTTTTTTTTATTTTATATAAGAACATACAGGAGAATACAGACAGATAGTGATAGTAATTCTGAAGTATCGTCTATGGAATTCTATGATGCTTACCATAGTGCATATGGCTAAGCGCTGCATACGGAGTGTTTGTCATTGATCCGACTACTGCCCGAGATTCACGCATCATGCTTTATTATTACAGGAATTTACTATGAATGGGTGGTCTTCACGGGACGACTTTCGTCTACCAACAATTGTAATTAATAGGCTATAACTGTCATTTTACGGGCGAGGTATCAAATTCACACCAATCGGGGGTATTTTAGAGCTCATAAATCGATTCAAATAATATATATTTTTTAATCTCCATCGGGGATCGAAACCCACGACCTTTGGCTTGCAAAGCAAACGTTTTGACCATTGAGCTATACCCGCCTGCAAAATTGAATAGACTGTAGCTGTAGTATCATATAAATATTTGGGAGTTCAATAATCAGTTTTTTTTAAGATACTCCATTTTGTGGTTATATCACGTTAACGGCAAAATACAAAATATTGTGTTATATAAGAAAAACCACGATTAAATAGACAAATAGATAGTATGAATAATAAAACGTGACGGAAATGAGATGTATATAATATATATGTATACATATATATATTTAGAGAAAATGTATGTAGAAGAATAACAAAAAGTGGCTTCGGTCGCGTGACTGGCCTCATTAAAAAAATGGAAAATATTCGTAAAGTTTAGATTACCAACTATGGCTTTATCTCTGAATCCACCCCTGGAATTAACCCTTTGTTAAGGGTAGTGCAGGAATGATGGCGTATCGGAAACGGGGTGTTAATAAATAACGTAAAAGAGGCAAAAATATTATAATGTCGTAACTATATGAATTAAAAAAATTGCAGGCTATTATTTTGTTACTAAATATACGTACACGTATGCCTAACGTAAAATGATAACTTTGCGTAACATAACCTAACCTTTGCTGACGGTCATAGCTCAATGTACAAAGCGTTTGCCTTGCAAGCCAAAGGTCGTGGTTTCGATCCCCGGCGGAGATTAAAAAAAAAAGGATTCTTAATCGATTTATGAACTCTAAAATAATAAATCCCCCGGTCGGTGTGAATTTGATCCATCACCCGTAAAATGACAGTCATAGCCTATTAATTAAAATTGGTGGTAGACGAAAGTCGTCCCGTGAAGACCTTCCATTCGTAGTAAATTCCTGTATTAATAAGGATTATGCGTGAATCTCGGACTCTAATCTAAGACGTTGGCGGATCATCACTCCACGTGCACCATGGTAAGCGTCATAGAATTCCACAGATGAGACTTCAGAATTACTATCGCAATCTGTCGGTATTCTCACGTATGTGTTTACATAAAAAATCTAATGTAATGTTATCTAACCTGATTTAACCTAAGCTTACTTAAGCAAACCTTATGTTACAGGCCTTGAGAACGTCGGACTCGAAATAATCATCCAGTTTCCTTAAAATACACGATTTAACATATCATCCAAAAAATATGCCTCGAATACACTAAATCTATCCTTTCTTCAAGTACTCGGACTTCTGTTCCGGAAGTTGTCGGGAACCATATATGTTCCCAATATAGTGCAGATGTGTCCTAGAACGAGAAATGGACAGTTGCAGCTGACAGAACTTAATAGCGGTAATTTGTGATGACCTAATGTTCCATATATGGGAAGAAAAAGAAGAAAATAAGGTGATCTAACCTTACCTAACCTTATGTAATCTAACGTAACGCAACCTAACCTAACCCAATCATTGAACAGAAAAAAATGTTTATTTAATCATATAATGTTATATAACGAGTCGTACGAGCCGAGCCCTACATTTGTTAAGTTTTTTCGCAAGTATATGTCAATGTGCTTTTGAAAGAGTCTGTGTTATCAATCTACTCCTAATCCTGCCATCACGCGACGGAATTACAACCTTGTGAGAGAGAGGAGGATGTTAATATATTATAATGTAATATGTAACAGTCAAGAATCGCTGTGAAATTTCTTTCCTTAAAAAAACCTTCAAATGCTCTAACCGTGAGAAATATTCAAATCTTATTCAATCCGGAAGTTAAAAATAATAAAAATCATAAAAAATGTATGAAAAGGTGTTCACAAATACGCTAACTGCCGTCTGTTTCAAAATGTTTGAAATTTTGTATGCATTGTTTGTTTTTTTTTTTGTTTAACTTAATTCTAAACAATAATGTTTAGACGAGTATCGTGAAGGGAGGTTGCAACCCTTGCCCCGCAACGAAAGGGTTAAGATCTTGTCAACCTTCAGGGTTGCCACAAACTTGGATTTTAAATATAATGACGATATATTTTTCAATGTTTGTATGTGATGTAGTCATAAAAATATTGATGATATATTTGGCATTGGGTAATTAAGGAAGTAAAACTTTGTATGAGATCAATGAGTTTTAATTAATAATCACTTTACCGGTTTCATTCATCACGATCATCCTCTGGTGTTACGGAATTTTTTTTAAAGATTTTCTGAAGAGACACGTCACAAGCAATTAGGTTCTCAATATAATCAAGGAAGATAGGCACCTAGTAAGAACCTTCTCAGAGACGATCGGTCACATCATGCGCCACGTTGGTCTTCTTCACGACATTCTGTAAGGGATGGTTGAGGGGAGAAACTGCAGAGGGCGCCGGATTGATACTACTACGAAGAAGATCATCTCTGTAGCACCTTCCTCAGAAGCTACTTACTAAAAAACAAAGCCTAAATGCAGAACAGTTAATTATGTTTTCAAAGACAAATGGAAGGGGGAGGAGATCTATTGGCTGAACAGTTGAACAGAGCGAATTTATTAGGAAACATATTAAGAACTGCGCCATAAGTTAAGTAACTGATAATTAAAGATTTAACTATTATTAATAATTGTTTTATTAATATTTTTAGTCTCGCGAATTCGCAAATATCTAGTATAAGTTTTGTCACAAAGGCATCAACCCTGAAGAAGACCCCTGCAATGGCGGTCGAAATATTGGAAGAAGATAATTCGCTACACATGACTAACCCAAAAGCCACAATACCAAATCTGGCCGTGCAAACCCGAGAAGCTATTTAACTAATACCTTGTACATTTTTCAGTGATTTTTATATATTAAATTTTTTATAAAAGCCATGATTCATGTGAATATAATTTATTTAGTTACATAGTCAAGGATTTTTTCTTGAGTATATATAATCGTGTCGGAAACAACAGGGTCAGATCCTGTCTGCCCAGAAGTGGGCGACGTTGATGGCGTTACTTCTGGCCATCATCAGGTCTTCCTGGGTGCAGCTATTCGGGCACAGCGCACACTCCAGAAGGTGTGACAGGGTCTGCTCCACGCCGCAGTCACATTCAGTCGGTCCGGTGTAAAACTGCCAGGCCCTCATTTGTGTCCTCGTCTTGCATACTCCGGTCCGAAGTCTGTTAAGGGACCTCCATATATTCCACCCTTGGTCATGTCCGTGGGCTAGGTCCTCTTTCGGGGCAATCCAAGTATTTCCCTCAGTTGCGCTTCTCCATATGTTCAGCCGCAGGGTGGCCTCAGGTATCACCAGTCGACTGTAGGAAACTTCTTCTTGATTTGAGCCGTGTGGTTTCTTGAGTGTAATAAATTGACGTTTTTTACTTCGGGGTTCACGAATATCGCGGAATGCCGGGATAGATGAGTTCGTGGGTCAGCCCTCTATCTGCTAGCTTCCCATGTATAATTTATCATTCCATACCTGAGCGGGGTTTAATTTTTTATGGCTTATAATCGATGTTGGGGGCACCAAAGGGTTACCCGGGAAATAAAAACCTTCGAAACAAAGCGGACGAGCGATTCTTTTAAGGAGCCCCTAACTGTCTCTTGTCACGCAAGTGCGTTCCGAATAAAATCGTTAATTTAAATAAAATTGTGTTTAAAAATAAATATCGCGCGCTCCGCGACTCTACCACTGGATTCTCTACTATTGATGAAAAAATTCAAATTTACTTCCAAACAAAAATAATTCTAAACATTTTTTTTTAAATAATGGGGTGGACCTTCCAGCATTTCGCAGATCCCTCTACTAATGTACTAGATCTGTTTTTTACTCATGTTCATGTTTTGTCTAAATGTATTGTCTTAGCTATTATATTGTTCTGTTTTACCATTTCATTTATTGTATTTTCTATTTTAAACCGTATGTATTGGCCTAGGCCGTTAATAAAATAAAATAAAATAAAATAAAATGAAATGAAATGAAATGTAATGAAATGAAATGAAATGAAATGAAATTAAAGGAAATGAAATGAAATGAAATGAAATGAAATGAAATGAAATGAAACAAAATAAAATAAAATAAAATAAAATAAAATAAGATACAATAAGATAAAATAAAACAAAATAAAATAAAATAAAATAAAATAAAATAAAATAAAATAAAATAAAATAAAATAAAATAAAATAAAATAAAATAAAATAAAATAAAATAAAATAAAATAAAATAAAATAAAATAAAATAAAATAAAATAAAATAAAATAAAATAAAATAAAATAAAATAAAATAAAATAAAATAAAATAAAATAAAATAAAATAAAATAAAATAAAATAAAATAAAATAAAATAAAATAAAATAAAATAAAATAAAATAAAATAAAATAAAATAAAATAAAATAAAATAAAATAAAATAAAATGAAATAAAATAAATAAGAATAAAATACGTATTTTATTCAATACTCTATTATACTCTATTATACTCTATTAACCTAACTAGAGTGGTAACTAGACACACGAGTTTAATTCGAATCGAAACCTTGAAAAAAATTAAAATAATGTTCAAAAAATAAATAAAAGTCGATGAGAAATTTGACAGAAAGCCATTGCCAAAACTGTTTTTGTAAAATTTCGATCCAGTAATTTTGATGTTAATAGATGCACCATGTTCTGGAAGGCCAGTTTACTGCCTTTATCGTACACGATTATTTGAAACGTCTATTTTGAAAAAAACGTTTTTTGAATTATTTTTCGTTAGAAACGAAATTACTTGTAGAGCAAAATAGTGAAATTAAAAAAAAACGCGCGTCACGGTGTACACGCTTTGGTTATTTAAAAAAAGGTGTTGGAATAGCCATAACTATAAACGCACAGGAAGTGTGTTAACCCAAAAAAAAGCGACAACAAAAAAAATAGCTAAAAAAGATATTAAAAATTTAGGGCCTATCAAAATAAGAGCATAAATTACGCGAAAGGGTAAACACAGCGCGTGCCCTAAAAAAGGACATAAAAAACGATTACTTGTCGAGGGTGGAAAAATTGCTCGGCGGGTCGAAGGGGTTAAAAAAAACGTAATACACGTGTTTTATTACGGGAGTGAAATGTTACGTTTCAATTTGTTTTTTTTTTTCATTTTTGGGGGTGCCGCATTTTTTGCTCTAGTATTTTTAAAAAGTTTGAAAGTATGTTACAATTTAGAATTAACCAGTTTTGATATAGACTACTTGTAACCAACCGTTAGAGTAAACCAGAAGTGCAACTGAGGGGAATACTTGGATTGCCCCGAAAGAGGACCTAGCCCCTGGACACGACCAGCGGTGGAATATATGGAGGTCCCTTAACACACTTGAGACCATTGTATGCAAGACACAAAAATGAAAGTCTACCAGTTTTACAGCGGACCGACTGAATGTGACTGCGGCGTGGGGCAGACCCTGTCCCACCTTCTAGAGTGTGCTCTGTGTCCGAGTAGGACTTCCTGCATACAGGAAGACTTGATGATAGCCGGGAGTAACGCCATCGACGCCACCCACTTCTGGGCAGACAGGGTCTGACCCTGTTGTTTCCGACACGAATATATATATATACTAACCGTTTTACACCCGATCTATTTTTTTTTACCCTAGCATTAAATAAAAAAATTAAATTAAAAAAAAACGATTAGGTTGTCAAATTTTGGTGTCATGAATTATAAACGTAAAAAGCGCGTAAGTTACCCCACAACATTGTAGCGTGAACGCGTAACTACGCGTAAAAAAAGGGTTGCATAATGGTAGCGCTCCCTACTGCCTTGCTCGCAGTATCGTGCTAGATACCTTATAATATTTTATTTTTTTTATGTAAACGCATGCAGGAGAGCATTGTTGATTAGACGTAAGGGTGTCATTGTTTATCAAACGAATTGCTCTTCATTGAACTGAGTCAATTAAGTTTAGAAGGTATTTTGGGGCTCCAATCCAAAGGTGACTGCCGTATTCAAGGACAGGTCGGATTTGTCCGAGAAGTTGTTTATCGTTGAAATACCGACGTGATTCTCTAGCTGTAGCAAGGGTATAGCTTAGGCCTTAGAGGCAATGCCTTTGCTTACAATATTAAATACTTTTTGTTCGATTCCCGATGAATAATAAAATATATAATATTTCTTAATAGTTTCTCGAAAAATTGTATAAATACATTAATCGTTGTAAAATTGATTCCTCATTTGTAAAATACCAGTCATAGCCAATTAATCAAAACAAGTAGTAGTCACAAAAGTCGTCTCGTTAAACACCACTCATTCATAGTGTAAAAATTGATGATGCCTGAATACCAGGCTGTAGTCTAATGACGATAATCAACACTCCACATGCAACGCTTGTTTGTTATAATAAAATGGCAAGCGTCATATAATCAACAAAGAAAATTTCTTTTATTTTATGTTGGTGTTTACCTGTACTAAAACTATTTTAACCTCTTTGTAAGCTTGTTATAAAAAGTACTCATTTGCATTTTTAAAGAAAAATGTCGTATGAAAAAAATCAAGAATATAAAATTATTTATTAAATAAAATTTATAAATGTATATTCAGATCAACGGTTTAGGTGCTAGAGAACGTTAAATTTACACAAAAATACATTCAAAATAGTCAAAATGGAAATTATCTCTCTGTATGCATTTATTTATATTTTAATAGTTTCTTTCTGTGGCAGTGTTTTATAGTATGTTTACAAAAAAAAACACAATTTTTAAATATTCGAAACCAAGAGGTTAAAAAAGAGAAAAAAAAACCCTTTCAGCTCCTTTATTTCCTAATGGTGATAAATGAATTTATAAGAACCCGTGAATTAATGACTGCATACCCCGGGGTGTTTTTTTTTTGTAGCTTTTTTTTCGTTTAATTGCGCGGTGAGAGGTTTAACGAGAGAGGGTGAGTTTTTTAATTGAGTGATACTGATGGCACATCATGTAAATTTAATTTAATTTTTTACATAATTAAAAAATATATATTATTTTTAGTTTTTTTTCATTTATTTAGCTTAATAATAGTATGCTCTTGTTCAATACAGGATCTCGTTCATACGCTAAAGTTAAGCAACATATATCGTGGAACGTGTTTGAATGATAACCGCATAGGTGCCGGTGGGCGTAGCTTTGCCGGCGGGTATAGCTCAATAGTAAAAGCGTTTGCATTGCAAGCCAAAGGTCGTGGGTTTGATCTCCGACGCAGATTTAACAAAAAAGGATTTTCAATCGATTTCTGAGCTCTAAAAACATCCTCGGTGGGTGTGAATTTGATGCGTCAACCGTAAAATTCCAGTCATAGCCTATTAATTAAAATTTGTGGTAGATATACTCGTATTGTATGTTATCAGGTGAATCTCCGAATGCAAATATGTATTAGCACAAAAATGATCATGAAAAACAATATATATGAGTATTTCATTAGGTTTACGTTTCAAAAGCAATTAAATTTAAAGAAAAAAAAAACGTAGAAAAAATATATATTCTGAAATTCAGATTGGGCTTCTTTCTAGATCCACTGAATAATTCATGAATGGCCCATAATTTTTCATGATGCTGGTAATTTTTCGCTCGAGAAACCCCTTTTTTCCTGAAAAATATACACCCCCAGCAAGCCTCCAAGCTCCGTTGGCATTTCACTCTTTTTTTAATTATTACATGGAAGGGGTTAAATCTTCCAAATGTCGTGTTTTTAGCCTCGGTGTAATTTGCATGTTTTTTTTGCAATGGGTTAGATTTGAATTTTTGACATATTTTCTTGTAAATTATTTTATTGTTTCTATTTTTTGGGCAAATGTAAGTTAAGAACGCATTTTTTACGTAAACACATATAGAAGAATACCGACAGATGTTGATGGTGACACAGAAATCTCATCTTTGGATTATATGAAGCTTACCAAATTTCTAATGCTTAAACACTTAAGAACTGTAGGTGGAGACGTGTTGTTCCGCCAACGTCATAGACTACAGCCCGAGATTCACGCATCAGCCTTATTATTACAGGAATTTACTATGAATAGGTGGTCTTCATGGGACGACTTACGTCTTCCACTAATTTTAATTTATAGGCTATGACTGCCATTTCTACGGGTGAGGGATCAAATTCACACCAACCGGAAGTTGTAGTAGAACTTAGTAATCAACTTAGTTTTTATTTTTTATTTTTTAGGTTCGAACTCACGACCTTCGGTTTGTTAAGCAAACGCTTTCGTCACTAAGGCATACCCACTGACTATATATTATAATTATACTCAAGGTAATTAAGTATGATTACTAACTATTTATCCAAGTAAAATTAGAATCAAAAAAGCGAATCAGAAACATGTCTCTCAGTTCTACAGTCAACTGCCAACTTTCATTGCCTTTTCTCTGATATAACAACAATCTACCAGCATCTTTGTATCCTTATACATAATAAAACATGTGTAAAAGCACTCAAATTGAAGAACGAAAGAAGCTCTCATTGAAGGCGAAGTGAACAAAAATTACGCCTGTGTTCTAAGGATTGGGAGTTATACATTTTTTTATTTATTTTCCTTCAATGACATAAAATATATTACAATTTTAATTCGTCATTGAAGTGTGACGATGTAAGTGTATTGACACATTTAGTGTTAATGACCACTCCTGACACTAAATGTGTCATTGACCTCACACTCAGAACGAGTGTTGGAATACGCAACGCAAATAGAATTGTGACAATAAAAACCGAGTCAAAAGTATATCATTGTTGACATACAAGAAACCCTTCAAGATCGAGTGCACGGGTGAGTACATTACAATATATTTCATATTTTGCATCACCATCATCAACCTATGTCCATCCACAGATGAACGTAGGCCTCCCGCATGAGTTTCCAACCTTTTCGATCATACTTTTTTGACATAAGTGTAGCGATGTAAATGTATTGACACATTAAGTGTCGATGACCTCACACTCTGTCGGGATACTCAACGCAAATAGATGGACTTGTAACAACAGAACCATGTCAAAAGTATATCATTGTTGACACACAAATAACACGGCATTATTGTCACAAAATCAAACGTCCAACATTTCGTATCCGTCCACACCAGCACTGAATCTGATGCAATATTACACTAATTATGTCAAAATCTTTATTATACGTAAGTGCGCTATTTTTTCAAGAGTAATGTAAACTTAATTATACAACAAACGACATAACAACACGTAATTAATATTAATTATAATTATCGTGAGCGTTGGGCGTGTAACTGGCTCACATAAAAAACACCTGCCCCCTTGGAAATTTGCATTTTTTTTAATGCAAAGTAAACAGTTTGTGTTTTTTTGCTTATCGGGCGAGTGAGAGAGAAATACATGCACAATTATGATGTTAATTAAATTATATGCGTCGTTAATTACTCTTAATTACCTCATGAATATTAAAATTTAAAAAAATATGTATATATGCGTCCAGCCCGCGCCCTAATGGGTTGACGCACACGTTAGGCGGCACCCAACAGGTTAAGTAATGATTCCATACAATAAACGCATAATTTACTTAGATTTATGAGTTTTTATTGTTATATTTGTTATTAACCCTTTCATTACGGCTCGTTTTGTATACAAATTATACTGTTAGTTATAAAACTAGTATTTGAAGCATAAATGTACTTATCTGGTCTATTTTCATATATCACATTGGTTCTTGTATAATTTAGCTATCAGATGATGCATAAAAAACTATTCTAAGAAAGTGGCAAAACGATAAATCACGTCAACCGATGTTAACGGTCAGGAAATCTTATGACGGCATATGGCGACAACAGATGCGAAAGGGTTAAATACGAGTATATGAAAATGTTTTTCTTCATTTCCCATAGTCGTTATTTATGTGGATAATATGGTCACCACAAATTGCCGCCACTAAGTCTTAATGCTATCAGCATCCACTTTTTATTTTATTATTTTTTGTATCGGAAATGTCAAAAAAAACTAAAGCAACTTTAACCTTTAGAACACAATGAAGATGTACGAAAGCTAAAGTAGAAATAAAATGCCAAGTACTTTTAATATTTAAAGGTTTCGTGCGCATAATGGGTTATTTTTAGACGCTAAAAATGTGTTGATTATCATTAAGAGCAAGCCATGGCACAGTGGTTAAAACAGTCACTTAATGTGATTAGCTATTTAGGTTCGATTTCCACCTTTGGAAAGAAAAAAGTATTTGATTAAGTAACCTTTCTGTTCTTCCCAAATATTTACATCAAACTAACTGTTAACAGGATAAGCCATGAACATTGATCTACCCAACTTATGACTGGGAACGGCAATTTTAATGATATATTATACTCATTTAATTTAGTTTCGAACCCTAGTTGCCCTTGTAGCGCCCCTTTCCAGACCTCGGAGCACATTCTCTAGGACTGTCAGTTCCTTTTGTTAGAAAGAGGCGTCCTTTGCGATGCAGTTGCAAAGAATTACCTCGGTTCTATTGGGCATGCAGACTTTGTGGCCACTAAAAAAAATCCACGCATTTACCATTTGCGCTCGTATTTTCAGTAAGAGAATCTATCTTCCATCTCCATCTCCTTACAACCCGTAAATGCGATTCTAATCTCATTCACGGGTTCTTTCTTTTTAGCATTTCTGTGCAATGGCCACAATTGTTGAGAGCGTAGTCCCACTGGACTTATCAGTTGCTAACTGATCATAATCTGAATGAGCGTATCATCAATAATACTAAACTATCCTCCGGTGTGAGGTAAATTCCAATCCAGATTGGGTTAGGTTAGGTTAGGTTATGTTAGATTAGGTTAGGTTAGGTTAGGTCATGTCATAAATATGATACGTTTTTTAAATACGTTTTGTTTCACATTTTCTTTGTCTAGTAATAGATACGAGTGGTACAAAGTTATTCCTTTCTTTCAGCCATTAATTATTTATTATGAAACATTCCAAGCGGCGCATTCCCTGCGAAACACAATATCGCTTGTGTTTGGAACATGTTCCCGTTATTTATTGCCCGGCTGGAATGACTAGAAACCCGTTTATGAAATGCACATTATGTATGAATTTATTTAAGCGAAAATATCGCAATACGATCCCTAAATGAAGCGTATGGTCGTCACAATTTGAAGCCAAAAATATCTACCATAGTCTTTACCACATCCCACGTTAGATATGCATCACTACATTCAATGTGTAGTTTCTGACGGTGTTATGACCTATCATTCACAGACAATTCGTTCAGCGACTCATCGGTAACTGGCTGTCTCGCTAATCTAACCTAACCGAACCTAACCTAAAGCATTGTCCAGTGATCGTAGAGTCCAGAGATACATGTGTCTCATTAACGTAACAACTTAGGTTAGGTTAGGTAAGGTTAGCGAGACATACAGTGCACCAGTTGTGCTATGCGCCAAATATCCCGTGCACCAGACGTCCAGTGCACGCCACATCGTTACCGATGAGTCGCTGAACGCATTGTCTGTGAACGAAATGCTGTGGATCCGTTCCCGACAGCGAGTCTATGGCTTGAATAAAAGGCCGCTGTATTTTATGCTCTCCTGCAGCATCCAAAGAACATGTCGCATCTAGGTCCATAAGCGTCTATTAACAAACTGTAGTGTGGAAGACTGCCTTATCTACTTTTTAATTTCATCATTCGTCACACAACTTATTATACGGCTGCATTGGCTTTTGCTGAAGTGCAGCCGTATCAAAGGATAGGGATGATATATGCACTGCATTATTGTCACTCTTCTTTCATCGATTATAGCTGCGATTCTCAGATATTGCGCATAGTATTAAAATAATTCTAATTCGGCTAGGGCAAAGAGAAGCACCCTGCAGCTGACGGGAGGTAGTCCTAGCACGATCTTTGGCAATCGGGCTTTCAGCTACGCGGCACCAATGGCCTGGAACTCGCTACCGGAAAGCATAAGAGAGCTGAAAGCGGAGGCATCCTTCAGAAGCAGACTCAAGACCCCCATTTTTACTCAGAGAGGCAAAGAAGCGCTTTTGAAATGATCATTCGGTCATAAAAGAGCGCAATACAAATACTAATATAAAAACAATAATAATTCTCAACCATCACGTAGTTCCACACAAATTCTCATCATACGGCTGCATTGGCTTTTGGTGAGGCAAGAATATGTTCGAAAGAGAAAACAGAAAGAAGGCGTGGATAATGACAGCTGATATAACTGTGTGGCAACAATTTATGCCAGCCATATGCTGCTACAGTCGGTAAAGAGACAAAGATGTACTGGATAGGAAATGAAAGGACGTCTAGAACTATACGTAGAATGTACTCGGCGGAGCTTCTGGAGAGAGCTTGCAAGTGTTAGACAAACTCGTCTTACACTTGCCGAACATCCATACACGGTTAATGTGTGTCGACCAAGAACTGGCAGCTTACAAAGTTTCTTCCTTAATGCCACCGGTAAGCTTTGAAATGCTCTCCCGTCGTCTGTGCTTCCTCCTTCCTACAATCAGGATCTCTTCAAGAAACAAATAAATGTACACTTGCAATCTCCCCAACCCACATACAGACACGAACACAACACACGTTTACCGCATGCAGCGTTCAGCCTCTCTGACTGAGCGTCATAGAGTGCACTGGTCTTGATCGGCTGTGTTCTCCTGCGTGCGATTACATAAAAAAAAAATAAAGCGAGAAGCACGTTGGCTGACAAAACTTTATGACAGAAGTTCGTAAGGTCTCTAATTAGGAGAGCGGATTTGAAAATGTTGTTGTCTATTGCGATGATGGCGTCAATTTATGGCAGCCATATGAGTCACCTAGAGAATAATTTAAAATATATAAATGAAATAGACTGTTGGAAACTAATCATATAAAAAGCTTGTGAATAAATGTTGACCGATTGAATCATAAAAATAATAACATACATACTATGAATACATACTACAGAGACATTTGTCGTTATATGGTGTCAAAAGTGGTATAAATACATCAACTTTCACGTATCTACTCAGGCGGGGAATAGTCGTGTGTACTGCGCGGTGTAAAATAATACAGCGAAGGTTGCTGCAAGGCTCGTTGTTCGAATCCCGCGTTTGCCGATATATTTTCTGAATGAATCGATGCGTATAAAATTTCATGCATAATTGTATGTGTGTATTTAATTACTAAATATATTAAATATTTTGCGACCGCTGCAAATAAAGACGCGATGACCTTATTTTTTAATATGGCAGTGAAGAAATGCCCATGAACCAGGTTGAACGAACTCTCCACGCTTTGTTTACAACTCCTCGCGCTAATATTTACAAACAAGAAATTGCTTATATCACAAGGATATTAAATGTCTATTTATTTTTTTATACGCGATCCACTCGCACAATCTTGCAAAAAGTATCGCAAACTAAAAATAAAATGAATATACTTATAACAGATAATGTAATAGTAAGGTATTATAATATACTATTATTATGTGTACGGTAAAAAAATTGTAGTAAATTCAGACATGGACATAGCTGTCGAAGAGACAACGGTCGATGGGGAAGAAAAAAAAATTGGAGTGGCCCCCAAGAACTGGCAAAAGAAGCGCAAGAAACCAACCCGTTGGAGTGGCCTGGATGTGGAAGGCAGAGGATCCAAGAGGATGGAGACTCATGCGGGAGGCCTACGTTCAGTGAGTGAATCTATACTCCTTCAACAGTGGACGGATACAGGCTGATGATGGTAATAAAATACATTTATAATTTAATGTTAGGTTAGGCTATTATATGTTAGGTCAAATTGCGTTAGGTTTTTTTTATGTAAACACATACAGGTGAATACTGACAGATGGTGAATGTAATTTTGAAGATTCATCTCTGGAGTTCTATAACGTTTACCATGGTGTATATGGCTAAGCGCTGCATGTGGAGTGTTGATTCTCCAACGTCATAGACTACAGCCCGAGATTCATGCATCATCCTTATAATTAACAGGAATTTACTATGAATAGGTGTCATGGGACGACTTTCGTCTACCAACAATTTGAATTAATAGGATATGACGCATTTTACGGGTGAGGGACCAAATTCACACCAACCGGCGGTATTTTTAGAGCTCAGAAAAAAAAAAAAAAACAATCTCCCTCGGGAATCGGACCCACGACCTTTGGCTTGCAAAGTAAACGCTTTGACCATTGAGCTATACCCGCCGGCATTGAGCTATACCCGCCAGCGGTTAGGTCATATCAAGTTTGCTTACGTCAAGTTTTTTTTATACAATAAATACTGTAAGGTTAGTTTATCAAATAACGTTATTTTAGGTTAGGTCAGATTGCGTTAGGTTAGGTCATGTATAATACGACCCAGTTTATGTATAAATAAATGCTTATTATATAAAGGTTTGTCGACATCACTTTTATATTTATCTTCTGAATGTTTGACTTGTGATATCATAGTGAGGAGCATCGGACTCTGCGCAAGTGTAAGTGCATAAATATACTATATACAGCATGATCATTAATCATAGTAAAAAAAAATATAGCTAACTACATACGTATATAATTAAATCCTTACACCGAGCTTTTCTTCGGTCTCTCTTCCAAATAATTAGGTGTATTATCTAGATCACGTCGGTATTTCAACAATAAACAACTTGTTCTTCTATATAAAGGACAAATCCGACCTATCTTTGAATACGGCAGTCACTGTTGGATTGGAGCCACAAATTACCTTCTTAACTTAATTGACTCAGTTCAAAGAAGAACAATTCGTTTGATAAACACTGACACTCTTACGTCTAACCTGCAATCAATGGAGCACAGGCGTAAGATCGGTTCACTTAGTCTTTTCTACAGTTATTACCACGGTCGGATCGGAAAAGAGCGTATTTAAAATTCATGCGCAATATCTGGGACTCACAGCTTTACTCGATAAATAGTAAGTTCCTACTATGAAAGCACCTTTCTTCTTTACGGCTACAAATCAACGTATCTCACAAAAAAACCTCCTTGGAATACTGGGAGAACGATGGTTTGACTTTACGATAAATGACGAAGTGAGTGACAGAACAAGGCATCCTCCTATACTATAGTCGGTCAAGAAATGAAGATGGACTTGGCTGGGACATGTACTGTGGATGCTGCAGGAGAGCATAAACGAAAACTGTATTTTTTTCAAGATCTTGAATCCTGGAATCCTGGAAGGCTTTCGGCAACGAAGCATAAAATATATTTAGGGGAGCTGCAGGAGGTGGAAACGACCATAGTTATCTGACAGAGTTTTGTAGCGGTAACTCGTGATGAGCATATACTCCAGTTAGGGAGCGATTACGGAGATGAATATTATGAGTTAGGTTAGGTTACAATTAATCGACACAAAAAAAAATACTTTAGCAATGCGTTTATTTGATACTCGTAATAAGCGATTTTGTTATATATTAATAAAGCACGAAAGTTCCAGTCGCCTGTATACGCTTGCATTGCTATAAGTGCATACAATGCTCGGTACTATACGTTGACCATGTCCCGCGCAATACTAAAAAAGTTCAACGTCCTGTATTTTTTTTACTATCGTCTGTTGGCCTCATGTCTGAGGCACCATAGTCGTAACTATTATTTCACCACATGCACGTTCCGCATATGGATCATATAGTCACCACACATTGCGTCGGAATAATCAGCAAATATCTTTAAAAAATATATTAACAAGTCACACAAATATATGCCTCGAAAACTGCAGCAGCTGTCCCCGGAATGTTGCTTTGGAGGTCATTGGTAACCATATATACATGTAAATGTTTGCAGTAATCGGGTGCTGAGATGTCTTGGGTAAATTCATATTTTAAATGTACTTAAAGAAAATTCAAATTTGGAACATATTTTGAATTCATTTGTTAACGAGAATCTTTGTTTTATTTTCTGTTCTTTTTTTTTGCAATTACATGCAGGAGAGCACAACCGATCAAGAACAGTACGCTCTATGACGTTAAATTGTCTTTGTTTGTAACTTGGGAAGATGTATATTTATACGTTTCTTGAAGAGATCCAGATTGTATTAATTAAGAAACACAGATGCTGGAAGAGTATTCCAGAACATACCGGTGGCATTTATAAAAAAAAAATGAAAACTGACAATTCTTCTCGGAATGTTCGGCATGTGTAATATGAGTTTATCGGTTGAGAGTGGGTGCATGAGGAATTAATTCTGTAAATTCGGAAGAGAAAGATTTTTTTTTTAATTTTTAATTGACAAATATTCAATTGTAACCCAACCTTTGAGCAGTGTGATTCCAACCTCACTCGACAATGGCCGGGACCAAGAGCACTTTATGTTATTTCTTGTAATCTTTTAAATTTTTAAATGCCATCTTTTAATATACACATTACTATCAATATATAATCTCTCTTTAGCCTCGCCATTTCCCACGTATGTCTGTCCTGCGTTGCATTCTCGGTCAAGCCCAACGTTTTCAGATCCTTGTCTACAGTTGCAGTTTAGGTTGCCTGTGGTCTTCCAGGTCTTCTTCTCAGCGTGGGTATGTTGAGGGCTTTTTTCACCATGTGGTCCTCATCTCTCCGTGTCACATGCCCATACCATATTAGGCGGTTTTCCATTATATTTTTAGGTATGGGGGCCACCCGAAATGAACCCCGAATATGCTCATTTCTCACTCTGTCCACTCTAGTCACACCGCCCGCCCACCTCAGCATCTTCATGTCTGCCACATGAATCTTATCCAAGTCACGTTTCAGCGGGGTCCAACACTCCGATCCGTAGAGCATAGCTGGTCATACAGCATTTTCGTAGATTTTACCTTTGGTCGTAACTGGAATCTTGCTATCACACAAAAACCCTAAAGAGAAATCTCCATTTCAGCCATCCCGAATATGCTCATTTCGAACTCAATATATAATATGTTATGGATATAATTTTACACGCCTATGTATTTATTATATCAAATATTTCATTGCACTGATTGCTATGCGGCTTATATATACATAAATATATATACATACATACGATTATGTATTATATCTGTATCAGTTATATGATTAATGGCGATTATTACACGCAAATTAAAATGCACTTAATTCGCTTTTTGATTATTCCGTGTCGAATTCGCCGATGATTACGAATTACACATTTAATTTTTTACTACGCCATAAAGCCGCCATAGCCAATCGTGTAATTAAGAGCTAATGCAGCCGGGTAGTGGCGTTAAACGGCAACAATGTGTGACACGCGACAAGAGTGGTTAATTGATTGCGATTCTTTTTGCGAAACATGTATCATGCATTTTGATACAAACGCAGTTCTTCTTCGTATTTAGTATCAATCCGGTGGATTGGTTTGCAGCAACAAAATCTTGCATCTCGATCTTCACTCTTTTCGATCTTCTGCAACGCTTATTTTTATTATTATTATTAGCTCAGCATAAGAGCTACAACACATGTCGAATCTTATATGAGCCTAATACAATTTACTTAGTTTAACCACCTAAGATGGTATGGGCATGTGACACGGAGAGATGAGGACCACACGGCGAAGAAAGCCCTCAACATGCCCACGCTGAGGAGACCTGGAGTACCACAGGCAACCTGGACTGCAACTGTAGACATGAATATGAAAACTCTGGACTTTACCGAAAATGCAGCGCAGGACAGGTAGACATGGCGAATGTGAATAAAGAGAGCCGACCCCGGATGATGGGAAATGGCAAGGCTAAAGAAGATAATTTATCTTGCTTATTTTTATTTAGTATAGTAATATCTAAATAGTATCATAAGAACCATCTCAGAGAGGCGAGCCCGATGGATTGGTCACATGATGCAATGGTCTTCTTCACGACATTGTGGAAATGATGATTGAGGGTAGAAACTGCAGAAGGTGCCCTAGACGGGAGTGCTTACAGCAAGTGTTCGAGGACATGAGTTGTAGCTCTTATGCTGAGCTGAAGAGGATTGCAAAGGATCGAAAAGAGTGAAGATCTAGATGCAAGATTTTGTTGCTGCAAAGCAATCCACGGGATTGATACTACAAAAAAGACAAATTAAAAAATAAAATCATGACTCATTGAAATCATGATTTATATATAATTATGTAAATATATATATTTAAAATTAATGAATTATTTATATGTGTTGATGAATCACTTGTAAAAATGCAAAGAAAGCCTAAAAGGAAATGCACTCTTAATGTATGTATAGGAAATGTTTATTGAGGTACTTTACATGCATACTATTTGCATAAAAGTGCATAGTAAAATGACAATATGACAATGCATTTTGAAACCTGAACTTTACGACGCGACCATGAACTGTCTGCGGAGGAGATTGCGCAGTGGTATAGCTCTCGATTATAGTATCACGTAATCACGGGTTCGATCCGTAAAACCAAGCATTTTATAAAAAAAAAATTTAACTCTGTAAGTGATTGTAAAACCAAAATGCTCCATGTCAAAATTTAGTCATTTTGGAAATGATGTCACGCCTTAACTCCTTCGATACGGAAGTTAAAAAATCGCTCCTGTGACGAAACCTAACGATATTTATTTACATGCCCTACATATTCCTGTAAATAATACATGTAGGTTGATAGAGGGAATGACTGCACTTCCAATTTCATATCGTAATTGTCACAATGAGTACTGAAAGTAGCAAAACGATATATCACGTCGACCGATGTCAACGATCGGGGAATCTTTGACAGCATATGCCGACAACCGATATGAAAGGGTTAACGGTTGCACTAGTTGGTTTGGATTATTTTTTATCATAGAACAACAGTAATGTACGCATATAAACTCCTACGATTTATTATCAAAATTTATAATATTTTAAATGATTGGATTTGACCATTAAAATAGTTTTATTTTTTCCAGATATCTTGTCAATAGGTTATATTTAATTTGTAGTAGACTAATTTGCCATACACGGCTAAACCCAAAAGCCACAATTCCAAATCTGGCCATGAAAACCTAAAAAAAGTTATTTATTTAGGTAACATTTCTACATCAACAAGATACTGGAATACACATTGATATATATTTTTTAATAAATCGCCCCGAAAGAGTACGTATCACCTGGACACGACCAGGGGTGGAATATATGGAGGTCCTTTAACAGACTTCGGACTGCAGTATGCAAGACTAGGACACAAATGAAAGCTTAGCAGTTTTACAGCGGATCGACTGAATGTGACTGCGGCGTGGAGCAGAACCTGTCACACCTTCTGTAGTGTGCGCAGTGTCCGAGTAGCTGCACAAGACCTGATGTTGGCCGGGAGTAACGCCATCGACGTCGCCCACTTCTGGGCAGACAGGATCTGACCCTGTTGCTTCAGACACGATTATATATATATATATTTTTTTATGTAAACGCATGCAGGAGAGCACAACCGGTCAAGACCAGTGCACTCTATGACGCTCAGCCAGGGAGGCTGGACGCTGCATGCGGGAAACGTGTGTTGTGTTCGTGTTTGTGTGTGGGTTGGGGAGATTGCAAGTGTATATTTATCTGTTTCTTGAAGAGATCCAGATTGTAGGAAGGAGGAAACACAGACGCTGGAAGAGCATTCCATAGCTTACCAGTGGCATTAAGGAAGAAACTTTGGAAGCTGCCAGTTCTTGGTCGACATATATTAACCGTGTATGGATGTTCGGCAAGTGTAAGACGAGTTTGTCGGCTGTGAGTGGATGCAGGAGGAATTAGTTCTTTAAGTTCCGAAGAGCAGCGACCGTGGTAATAATGGTAGAAAAGACTAAGAGAACCAACCTTACGTCTGTGTTCCATTGATTGTAGATTAGACGTAAGGGTGTCATTGTTTATCAAACGAATTGCTCTTCTTTGAACTGAGTCAATTAAGTTTAGAAGGTATTTTGGAGCTCCAATCCAAAGGTGACTGCCGTATTCAAGGATAGGTCGGATTTGTCCTTTATATAGAAGAAGAAGTTGTTTATCGTTGAAATACCGACGTGATCTATATAATACACCTAGTTTTTTGGAAGCGAGACCGGCTTTACACTTAATTGACTCGTAATATTTGACATTATTCGATATTGATAATCCAAGCATGTTGATGGAGCTTGCTTTCGGAAGAGAACAACCGTTGAAAGATACAGGATTTATAGCAGTCTTCTTGGTGGAGAAAGTACATGATTGGGTTTTTGAAATGTTGAAACTGACGAGGTTCAGGTCGCCCCATCGTGAAACCCTTTCAAGAGACATGTTCATCTTCTTCACCAGAGATTCCCTAGCAGCAGATAGTTCCGAGTGTTTCGGAGGTTTTTGGAAGAGTATACTCTCATGGACAGTGCTGTCGTCGGCATAACAGTGAATGTTTGCGCATTGAAGCAAATCATTCACATGCAGAAGGAAAATAGTGGGCGACAGCACAGAGCCCTGTGGAACTCCTGAGTTGATTTTATGGCAGGAAGAAGAAAAACCATCTACGACAGTGATGATGCTTCGATCACTCAAGAAGTTTTCAATCCAGGAGCACAGGGAGGGAGTTAGTCCATAAGACGGTAATTTATTCACCAGACCGCGATGCCAGACTCTATCGAACGCCTTGGAGATATCCAGGGCAACAGCTTGCGTTTCTCCATAGCATTCGACGGATTTCCCCCAAACATGTGTGACATATGCCAAGAGATCGCCGCACGATCGACTACGGCGGAAGCCATATTGCCGATCGCGCAGAAGATCATTCTTCTCTAAGTAGTTTAGAAGTTGGCTGTTAATTAAACGTTCCATCACTTTGGAAAGTAGTGATGTGATGGCTATTGGGCGATAGTTTGTGGGGTCACTTCGGTCTCCTTTTTTTGGAACTGGGTGAACAAGGGCTTTTTTCCATCCCAGGGGAACAATACCACATCTAAAGGACAATCTGAAAAGTTTGGTGAGCACAGGACTAAGTTCAGGAGCGCAAGTTTTTAATACCACCGCTGGTATGCCATATATAATGAAAGATAGCAATTATTTTGGAATACTGTTGGGCGGACGACGATCAGTTATGGCAGCGCGATAAGATAGGCCAGGAAATTTGGTGGGGTATCTGATTTTCTAAAGCAGCCAGTCCTCAAATTTTAAAAAGTTTTGATATTCGTAAAAGTTAGATCAATAAATCATAGACTTTTTTGTAATGCAACACGTATATAAATATGAACACACAGTATATATATAAACATAAGTGCATATAATTTTAAAACCACTGGCGGCATTTTCCGTCTTGTGTTTACATAAATAAAAAGCCGCGACCATGAACCGCTATTTATAAAAGTCGTTCGAGACTGAGTCCCAAGGATTTTTTTCGATTTATAAATACATTACGAATGACTGCATAAAACTTCTCCATATGCACTTTGTATGCATTACGCTTGTGCATAATCCTTTTGGCACACTTGCATACAACACTGGGGTCGTTCGCTATACTATGAGTAATGTAGATTTTTAAATATTTATTAGAATATTATTTTATTATTTCAATATTCTAATCTACTTTTATAGATCATTGACTATATTACAATATTATAAGTAATTAAATATACACATACCATAACGCAACAAATTATTTTTACACGCATCAATTCGTTCAGAAAAAATATCGGCAGAGGCGGGATGCTAACCAGCGAACCTTGGAACCAAAAATTTGTTCAAGTTCATTACCCTTGACCACACGACCATCTACTGCCCGAACCGATGCGTCGAAAAACTTGCATTTATAACATTGTTACCAATGTTACCATCGTATAACGATAGATGTCTCTTTAGTATATATTCAGTGTGTAATTTTTTAATTTTTTATTATTCAATCAGTCAGTATTTATTCACAAGTTTAATTTTTAAAATATTTTTAAAGTTTAACATTCTCTAGCGCCTAAAAAATTTATTTAAAACCAAAACATTTTCATTCATCTAGTAGTCAATTTATCAGGTTTTATTTTTGTGGTGCACTGCTTTTCTCTAGAACAGCATTATATATTTTCTTTTCAACGAAAAACAAAGAAATAAGTGCAAAAAATGCACTTTTTTTACTTTTTTCGTCAATAAAATAAAACTTCAATTTGTAAAGAAAAATGTTGTAAACAAAAATGAACATTGTTTAATTTTCTACAATTTCTTAATAAACACGTTTGTCGTGAAATTAACCGTTTAGGCGCTAGAGAACGTTAAACAAAAAAAAAAAGCGCTTGAGATTACTATATGTACGTTGATACTATCCTTTACACACTCAAAATACTTTCGTTAGACATCCATTAATAAAAAGTTTTTTTATTTTAATTTTATACGTTAAGTCTTCAAAATTGACACTATTGAGGCTGAATTTAATAGGTTTATGTATTTTTTGACGAATCTATAATTAATAATAGTTTTTCTGCGTTAGTTAGACTTCGGACCGGAGTATGCAAGACGAGGACACAAATGAAAGCCTGGCAGTTTTACAGCGGACCGACTGAATGTGACTGCGGCGCGAAGCAGACCCTGTCACACCTTCTGGAGTGTGAGCTGTGTCCGAACAGCTACACCCAAGAAAACCTGATGATGGCTGGGAGTAACGCCATCGACGTCGCCCACTTCTGGGCTCACAGGATCTGACCCTGATGTTTTTGACACGATTATATACATAGTTTTTTAATAGGTATTCGATATTGCATAATTTTTTGTATGTATGTACAAATATGACATTTCTCTTTGATAATTGGTAAGAGAAATGTCATACCATTGTATTGTATTTGTAAGTATATAATTTGTTAAGCATAGTATGTGCTTTGAGGTCTTAAAAAGCGCATCAACTGTGGTCAAAATTTCATGAGCTGGGTAGACCAATGATCTATTTAGATGTGAGTCTAAAGTTGTCCTGTTAGAACTACAAAGCAGTTTTGGATTTGATGGAAGATTTCGATTTTTTCCGAAAACGACGGTAGCGCAGGGCTTTACTAGTTTAGTTTGGCTTGTACCATCATGTAACGACAATAATATACCGATAATAATTGATAGGCTATGACTGGTGTATCATTACTCGTGTTTTCTCGCTCACTCCGTTGTGCCTTGTCGTAGGTCGGGACTCGAGTTCAGTAACTTCAGCGATTCAGGCATCATAAACAATAAATCAAAAATAAAAAAATGATAAAATTATTAAAATGTATAAGATCTCTGATTTGTTGGTCACAATTTCAAGCATATGGCAAGAACCATCTCAGAGAGGCGAGCCCGATGGATCGGTCACATCATGCGCCACGATGATCTTCTTCACGACATTGTGGAGTGGATGGTTGAGGGTAGAAACTGTAGAGGGCGCTCTAGACGGTAGTGCAGCAAGTGTTCGTGTACATGAGTTGTAGCTCTTATGCTGAGCTGAAGAGGGTTGTGGAGGACCGAGAGGAGTGGAGATCGAGATGCAAGATTTTGTTGCTGCAAACCAATCCACCGGATTGATACTACGAAGAAGAAGAAATAACTGTCACAAAGTTGTAAAAATCTTTGGGTTGGAGCCCCAAAATAGCTTCTAAATTTAATTTACTCGGTTCAAAGAAGAGGAATTCTTCAGATAAATAATGGCACTCTTATGTCTAACCCGCAATCAATGAAACACAGACGTAAGATTGGTTCAATTAGTCTTTTCTATTGCTATTATCACGATCGTTGCACCTCTGAACTTGAATATTTAATTCTTATACGGATAATACAGTGCCGGTTTTAGGGGGTGGCAAAGTGAGACGGTAGCCCAGGGCGTCGATTGAGCTAAGGGCGCCGAGGGCAATCTAACTTTCTTAAAAAAAAATTTTCAAATATGAGGCGCTAGAAAAAAATGCCCTAGGGTGTCGCAGGGTCTAAAGCCGATACTGGGTTAATTTGTACCGATCAAGATTTGGCAGCTTCCGTAGTTACTTCCTAAATGTCACCAATAATCTCTGGAGTGCTTTTCCAGTGTCTGGGTTTCCTCCATCATACAATCTGGATGTCTTCAAGAAACAGATAAATATATACTTGCAATCTCCTCAAACACAACACACGTTTCTCGCATGCAGCGTCCAGCCTCCCTGGCTGAGCGTCATAGACTCCACTGGTCTTAATTGGTCTGCATGTGAATGCATACAAATATATCGAATTACCAGCAAACCCGATCTCCGCACATTATCAATACTGAGATTCTTATTTGCTTCATGTTTTGCGTTCACGATAGATATGCCCGTGTTCGTAATCATCCATTGTTGTCCTTTCAAGTTAATACTTTTGTGTACACTATTCAGTACAACTACAATGGCGCTTCTAAATACTTCTACTAGCACACCTCGATCCTTTTTTTCCTACCATTTCCATTATGTTCTGTATTTATGATAAGTTTCAACTTTATCCTGAATAAGGTGCAATGCCAGTAGACGAAGAAATAATTAATAATGTTAATTATTTAATGATTTTGATATTTTTTTGGTCACCCATCCAAAAAAAAGCCACTCAAAATTTCAATTTACATTTATTTAAAAAAAACGCAAACTAGTTTCCGACCCCTGCGTTCTGGACCTCCTCTTGCGTATGGGCGTCACACGGACACACACCACCAAACGCCCACACACACAAGAGCAATCTACACTGTTCGCAAAGTTCCGCGAAGTACAGAGCGCGTGTCACTTCGCGCAACTTTAGCATACATCACCGATACTTCGGCAAACTTCGCAAATAAAATTTAATACATTTACACTTTAGAGGTTATCGCTATCGTATACATGCATGTTATATGTTGTTCAAGTATATGAGACAGTGTTATTTTTTTTTATTATCTTATTTATATTGTTAGGCCGCCATACTTAATGCGATACAAGTTCCAGACTTGACCTATGACGATATAAAGCGTATATTACCAAGCAAGGGCCCGCGGGCAATTTTTAGGACCCTTTCGTAAGCTCATTGGGACGTTTTTTCATCCCCTTATATCTCTTTATCAATGGATTATGTTTGGCAGCTATTGCACCATCTCTGACGACATTAATTCACTACTCTATAATCTCGATATTTCATCGAAAGCCAATGCAGCCGTATAATGCATTTTAAAAAAAAACTGAGTGTACCATGGTTTGACGTTTTTAAATCAAAGCAACGACGATAACCGTCAACTTTTTTTGCCGCTCCCTGCATTGTAAATACTTTTTTCTACCGCCTAATAAAAAAATTTAATGGTACGTCCATCAGATTCAAACGAGCTTATGAGACTGCAGCATTCTAGTTGTCACCGATCTTCTTATCCGTAGTATCAATCCGGTTGATTGGCTTGCAGCAACAAAATCTTGCATCTCGATCTCCACTCTTCTCGATCCTCTGCAATCGTCTTTAGCTCACCATAAGAGCTACAACACATTTCCTCGAACACTTACTGCAAATGCTCCCGTCTAGGGCGCCCTCTGAAGTTTCTACCCTCAACCATCCCTTCTACAATGTCGTGAAGAAGGTCATCGTGGCTCATGATGTGACCGATCGCCTCTCTGAGATGGTTCTTACTAGATGCCTATCTTCCTTGATTATGCTGAGGACCTCATTGTTATCGATACGCTCAGTGAATTCAATTATGCACAAAAAAAATAAGTACATAATTGTCAAGTAATTAAAAATCTCTGATATACAAGCATAAACAATAGATAAGGATTATGAAAGCAGCAAATAGTGAAATTGGAATTTCGTCTCTATTAATCTATTAATATTGATGATAATACTGTAAATAGAGAACAAATATTGACGCGTCATATCGGCACCGAAATTTGGGACACAAGACCCCCATAAACTATGGTGAATCAATCTGTCAACAATCCACATGCACCGCTTAACCATATGTAGAATAGGAGACGCATTCTGTGTTGTCGCCTGGGAGACTCCACCATTTCTTGGGAGGATTTTCCTACTTAGTTCTGACGGTCCCTTGCTGTTAAACTTCATCAAGGAAATCGTCGGGGCTACACGTGCGGTTAACGAGGCTGACATGGAATAGGCTCCTACATTCTTCAACTATTTGTCAGACGTATAATCTATCGTTGTGTGTCATTTTATCTAGTAAAAAATATCATGGTATTCGTCATAGAATCCACAGATGAGTCTTCAGCATCACTATCAACATCTATCGTCATTCTCATGTATGTGCTTACATATAAAAAAATCGCATTCCCAGTATTTTGCAAATTTAATTTAATTCACATTTAAGTTGTAACTATATGCTCAAAAAAAATGCGGGGGTGACCTGGATGCGGAAGGCGGAGGATCGAAGAGTATGGAGACTCATGCGGGAGGCTTTCGTTCAACGGTGGACGGATACAGCCTGATGATGATGATGATGATGATATGCTCCAATTCGTTTGCATTTATTTAGTTTTATTTTAATATTGAGCGAAATACATCGCGGTGCGACAGTACAATAACGAGAATATTTTATTTAAATGTGCCCGCTTATTTACTGGCCGGGCGCGGTGCAATGTTCCCCTTTTAAATGCATTTATTCCGAGTCGTTTCGCGCCGGCGTGCTATTCTTCCGCGTGCCCTCAAGAGCGTTCAACTTGACCGTGGGGACAGAGCTGCCTCTGCATAATGACAACACCTCCAATGCACTTTTATCACCAAAAACGAGGACAGTTTCCGAAATTATTATAAAAGTCTTCTACACCCTGTTACAGAGACGTTTCTTAAGATGAGGTGAGTCGAAAACTGAGGCTTCCACACTATGATCATTCTAACACCCGCATGCAGAGATATTCCTTGACTCAAAGTTACCAATTTAACAACAGATAGACATACCTTCACCCCCTCTACTACAAAAAATGGGTTAGACCACTTACAAAGTACATGCTATAGCAGCTCCATTATTTCTTAGCAAGAGAAGTATTGAGAAAGGCTACGAGTTAAACTGCAGTGTCCTAATAGAGAACTTTTGTTACGTGATCCATGTGACAACAAGGTAAATTAATAAATATTTGTATTTTATAATATATCTCAAAGTGAATGCTGAAAACATTGAAAAAATTTAACACCTGTATGCAATGTTGTTACTTTAAAATTGAGGTTATTCGAAGACAGGATTCCTCACTTTGATCGTTCTAAAGCAGAGTAGCTCTTATAGAATGATAACCTTAAGGACTGTCTTTGCATACGGGTGTATCGTTGGCCACCTTAAAGAAAATCTCTGAATGCGGGTGTAAAAGTCTCCAAAAAAAATTATTTTTAATTTACTTTGTAAATTCTGTGTGTTCAATATAAAAATTACGGAATACATAAGGAAAAAAAAAAAAAATCCTGGACCTCTGAGATCTCTGATAATTGTTTTTTCATTATATACATTGTCCTCTTTATGTTGTATTTATTTATAAGTAAATCATTTTTAATTTACGTATCATATCAAATAAGTAATTAAACATTGGAAAAAGTGAATTTCACCGGGAATCGAACGTAAGCCTGATAGCACATCAGTGGATTCCTTTAGCTAGTTGGCACCGATCAGCGTCATAGAGCCATTTTCAGTCCTTGCAGTGTTAAAGTCACACGTTATGCGGCAATCTCTGCGTCTAATCATATTCTAACCTGACTTCAGACAAGGCGTTGGAGAGAGAGAGAGAGACGTTCGTATTAAAAATTTAAATTTTCACACAACTCGAAAGTAAAACGAATCGCCAGCGAGCACATAAAATACATCACGATAGCTTACGACCACACCGACAACACAATAATATAAAAATTATATTTACGCTGGTGAGTATGGTTTAGTGGTAAAGCGTTTGCTTACCAAACCGAAGATCGTGGGTTCGATGCTTGACGTGAAAATATATGCGTTTTAATCGTTTTTTAAGCTCTGTAAATGCCGCCGGTTGGTGTGAATTTGATCTTTAGCCCGAAAAATGTTATTCATCACCAGCTATGCATAAGTGAGTCCCCATAAAAATTGATGATGCGTGAATATCGGTATATAGTCTATGACGACGGTTCAACAATCGCATGCAATCACGTCTCATCGAGTTACCGAATTTCGGGTATGTAGATCGTCGGGAACCATATATGTTCCCAGGTGGAGAGATGCAGAGATGCCTTGAGACAATGCATGGAAAATGACGACTGACACTACTGAGTGGGTGCGATTTGTGGTGACTATATGATCCAGATTTTTTTTTTTTTTTATGTAAGCACATACAGGAGAATACCGAGAGATGGTGATAGTAATTTTTTTGAAGTCTCATCTGTGGAATTATATGACGCTTATCATGCTGCATATGGCTAAGCGCTGCATGTGTAGTGTTGATCCGCCAGCGTCATAGACTACAGCCCGACATTCACGCATCATCCTTATTATTACAGGAATTTACTATGAATGGATGGTCTTCACGGGACGACTTTCATCTACCACCAATTTTAATTGATAGGCTATGACTGAAATTTTACGGGTGACGGATCAAATTCACACCAACCGGTGTATTTTAGAGCTCAGAAATCGATTAAAAATCGTTTTTTTTTTTTTTAATCTCCGTCGGGGATCGAACCCACGACCTTTGGCTTGCAAAGCAAACGCTTTACCATTGAGCTATAACCGCCGGCAATATTAAGCGAATATACGAAGTAAAAAAATATATTCGAACGCGATGTAATTATGAATGAAATATTGCTTAAAAAATGTACTTATATACAAATTCCGTAAGTGATTTCTATATCCATTTCATAACTGAAACATGTTAACATTCACTTTGAGATCCATTATAAATTATAAATATTTATATATTAACCTTGATTTCACAGGGATCATGTTGAGTATAACCTTTGTTTATGAGACGCAAAGCTTCGATAGTAGTAGGCTTTTCAATCCGTCACTGTCAACAGGCAACTCTTTATTTAAAATATTTTTTTGTGACGGTCATATGCTCAAAATATACAGCGGATATGGCATAGTTGTTAACGACTTCCTATACACGTTTCGATATCTTGAAGCAGTGGGTAAATTCCTTTTGATAGTGGATTGTTTGTTGAATGCAAAAATGCATTTTTTTATGTTTTGTCGCACACATTAATGGGCTTTATCTGCACTTCCCGTGTTAGGGTTAACCGCTGCAAAAAAATGCATTGATAAAAATGTTTTCGTAGCGAAATTGCATAACAATAAATATACGATATTACGCAAGTTAATATTAAAATCAATATATTTGTAATTATGAAAGGCACGTAGTAACTAATTCAAGGTTTTGGCAGTAAGTTAAATCAATTGACAGTATAATAAAAAAAAATTCAGTATCCACTGTGTTAGTATAAATGTGGTCAGATATAAAATTAAAATGGCAGTTATATATTCAATATTGGTAAAAAAAATTAAAAAAAAAAAAAAATCGACCCATAAAAAAGAAACCTAACCTAACCTCATCATCATCAGCCTGTGTCCGTCCACTGTTGAACGTAGGCCTCCCGCAAGAGTCTCCATCCTCTTCGATCCTCCGCCTTCCGCGTCCAGGTCACTCCCGCTATTCTTCTTATATCGTCGGTCCATCTTGCAGGGGGTCGACCAATGCTTCGTTTGCCAGTTCTTGGGCGCCATTCCAATACTTTTCTTCCCCATCGACCGTCGTCTCTTCGACAGACATGTCCTGCCCATTGCCACTTGAGTGTGCCTATTCGCTGGATAGCATCCGCTACTTGAGTTCTTCTGCGTATTTCCTCGTTTCGGATTCTATCTTTTAGCGACACTCCGAGCATGGATCTCTCCATAGCACGCTGGGTGACTTTTATTTTATGGTTAAGACTTGCTGTCAGATTCCACGTGTCTGCGCCATAAGTTAATACAGGGAGGATGCATTGGTTAAACGCCTTAGTTTTAAGGCATTGCGGAATTTTCGCTTTAAAAATGTACTTTAGTTTTTAAAAATGTACTTTAGTTTAACCTAACCTAACCTAACCTATTATTATTAAATACCATTCCTTCATTATTTCTTGCCAATTTATTCTCTACTTCCGATTGATATTTTTCTCCTGCCAAATGATTATTTGTTACTTTATTTTTCGGTATTTATTATTGACCGTTTGCTTAATAATAACTGCCCATTAATCGAATTAAAACTGCCACAAAATGAGATGACAATGAAAAAAAAAACAATTATTTCAGTTCAGATTGTTGTGAATTAATATAATCTTAATCCAATGTGAATTTTAAAAATGTGAATATAGCATTTTATGCAACATGACGTTGTCAATTTCGTTGGTTTTCAACCAACATCAAAACACAAAACTTTAATTATCTCAGAACCAATGAAACATTACTTACACCACTTACATAATCATGGACACATACGAGTATAGGTGTTCAATTGGGATGGGCAGCATTTGGAAAACTTAAGTGCATATTTAGAACGAAAATTCTACAATATATTAAAAATAAGACGTTTAACTAATGCACCCTCCCAGTATTAACTTGTGGCACATAGACATGGAATCTAACAGCAGGTCACATCAAATAAACGTCATCTAACGTGCCATGGAGAGATTCATGAGAGGAGTGTCTATAAAAGATAGAATCCGAAACGAGAAAATCTGAACAAGACCTCAAATAGTGGAGGCCACACAACGAATATGCACTCCCAAGTGGCAATGTGACATATCTGTCGAAGATATGATGGTCGATGGTACAGAAAAATGTTAGAGTGGTGTCTTAGTACTGGCAAACGCATCGTTGCCCAACCCACTGCAAGATGGACTGACGACGTCGTAAGAATAGCGGGAGTAGCCTGGATGCGCAAGGCGACAGATCGAGAAGGACGGAGATTCGCGCGGGAGGCCAACGTTCAACAGTGGTCGAATACAGGCTGATGATGATGATGTGAATTATATACAATATAGTGCAAAATATTTCACATAAGCCACGATGCTTAGAATTGAGAAACATAGTGAAAAAAAAAACATATTTCTTTAACGTAATGAAAAAAAACTTTTTTAAATAAGTGATATTCTTCAAAATACTCACCCTGATCTAATTCAATCGAAGCCTCTTCATTTTGAAGTATTATTATTTTATTTTAAATATTTAATTATTTTTTTCTTCTAATAATAGTCTTGTTAGAATCTGATAAAGATAAACTACGAGTATGACGTCATAAAACGCTCTAGTCCATTGTCATCCAATCACAGACGAGGAAGTGTTTTGATTCGACCAATCACAGCTCGGCAGCTCGCATTCAAATTGTTCTAAAATTATATTCCATTATTTTTTGTAATCAACTGCACGAATGCACCACGAAAAAACACATTTTTAAATTTATTTATTGTATTTTTTTATTTTATTATACCTGAATAAAATATATATATATGTGTAATATATAAAACAAAATAAATTTAATATTTAAATTGTTAATTGAACTGCCTTGTTTGGTAGATTAGAAAAACAAATATTTATTTTAAAAATTTCCGCGTTTGTTTTTCAAATTAAACAAACATAAACAATTAAATGTCCAATACTGATATGATTTATTATGCTTCAAAATATTATAAAATTTAAAAACATAGTAAACAAAAACACTTTGAAATATTAATTTTAAAAATAAACTGAATATATATTTAAATACTTGATATTTTAAAAATATTTAAGTGTTTCATTAGATGAAATAATTCATAAAATAAAAAATAAAAATAAAATACAATAATACATTATTACGATATTATTTTTAATTTTAATTATTAAATCAAGAAAATAATAATATTTTTTGTTATTTTTTAAAATAAAAATAAATAAAATTAATGGAAAATAATATAACATATTCGTTATTATTATTTGTTATTGCAGTAATTTTATTATTTTTAATTGTAAAATTTAAAGTTAAATTATTATTATTTTGTTATTATTATGACAGTTGTAATTTTATTTTACGTAAACTATTTTGTTATTTAGAATTAAATAAATTATGTATTATTATTTTAATCAAATTGTTATTTTGACATTTGTTATTTAATAAGCGAATCGCGCACTGTTATTATTATTATTTTTTTTAAAGAAATTTTACATACGTAATTTTTCATACGATTCCATACATTGTATTAGAATGTAAAAGAATGCTTTTTTTTCGAATTAAAATTTTTGAATTTTTGAAATAACACTTTCGCGCGCGAATGTTTTCGATTCAAAAATGAAAAAAAACGCGCGAACATGTGTTCTTTTGGTGAGGGAATTTTTTCAATTGTGAGAGTCGGCAAAAAATGCACTTTGGCTGTGAGGAGGGTAAGAGGGCTTGAAGGGGCGGGGAGGGGAGTATAGCTTTAGGGCCGAGAGGGGCGGGGAGGAGAGTGACTTGGGAGGGGAGTGGGGAGCGATTGAGGTAGGTAGGGAAAGACAGAGCGAGACGAACAGAGCATTTTTCATAGTGAAAGCAATCTTGCGTCCCTCTCGCGCGACCGGCGAAAGGGACATCTATGCATTTAATGTTAATTTATTAATACTGTATTTTTAACGCACTTTAAAAAAGAAGCAATTCAGATGACGACAATAGCGTGTTGTTAACGCGGTTCACGTTCGATCATTTAAGTTAAGCAACATTTCACGTGGACCAAAACGTGGATTAGTTGCATACTTTATATATAAATTGTTGGTTGACCAATATGTATGTGTAAGCGCTGCAATCCGCCAACGTCATTAGACTAAATTCCTGCATTCACAAATCAACCATTTTTGCAGCAACTCACCATGCGAATGGGTGGTGTTTACTGGAAGATTTTTTATTAGTAGGCTATGACATTTATGATGTAAGGACACATGTGGAAGTATGTTCTAATATTGGCGCTGCAGAGGACTATGACGTTCATTCGGGTTGACTTTTTTTTTTACAAAATACAAATTTTAACCAGTTACTTAAGATTTCAAACATTATAATATTTTCTATTAACGAATTTTTAAAGAAATACCGATAAACAGTAATTCTGAAATCTCATCTGTGGAATTCTATGACGCTTATCATGAGGCATGTAGTTAAACGCTGCATGTGGAGCGTCGATCTACCAACGTCATAGACTACAGCCCGAGATTCACGCATCATCCTTATTATTTACAGGAATTTAACTATGAATGAGTGGTCTTCACGGGATGACTTTCGTCTTCCACAAATTTGAATTAATAGGCTATGACTGACATTTTAAGGGCGAGGAATCAAATTCACACAAACCATATTTTAGAGCTCAGAAATCGTTTTTTTTTTTTTTAAATCTCCGTTGGGTATCGAACCCACGACTTTTGGCTTGCAAAGCAAACGCTTTGACCATTGAGCTATACCCGCCGGCAAAGCTTTAGTATCTTACGCATATTTTTGGGAGATTTTTTAAGGACGCCTCAATCCTAGTACTCTACTCAATACTGTTATAATGTCACAATTACTCATTCAGTTATTTTTTCTTCTGATATATCCGTTGTTTAGCTGGAGCATATGGTCACCACGAGCTTAAAATCCGCCTGCGACCTCAACAACTCGCCAACGCATTCGTCCTTTTTTATTTGCATAACAGATCGTTTCTTTTTTGAATGCGCTGCAACTACGACGTGCATATTTATAAGTTCGCGAGTATAGCCGGTTACTGGCTTAGTGTCTGTATTTCGTGCTTACGTGGTAACGGGCAAAAATCCCCCTTTCGCACTGTACTCCTATAGAGCATTTTTGCCTTGCCCACTTTGTTCGGCGTTGGTATAGGTCGGAAAGAATATATTTATAGCCTGGGCGCGAACCAGAAATGCATTCATTCCGAGTGGCCGAGAGCAAAAATGCATTTTATAACTGCATAAGAAAGCGCATTTATTATTTATTTATTCACAAGGATGTTATGTACATAAAAAATACGAGTATATAAGCGAAATGACGACATTAAAGACGACAATATATAAGATATACTCAAAAAAAAAATTAGCTTGATACCTGAGTATTTGAATAAATAAATGATTTCTTCAATGGATTTAATTATTATTATTATTTCATTAGTATTTGTATAGCGCTCTTTTATGACCGAATGATCATTCTAAAAGCGCTTCATTGCCTCTCTGATTAAAAAGGTGGGTCTTGAGTCTGCTTCTGAAGGATGCCTCCGCTTTGAGCTCTCTTATGCTTTCCGGCAGAGAGTTCCAGGCCATTGGTGCCGCGTAGCTGAAAGCCCGATTGCCAAAGACCGTGCTAGGACTACCTCCCGTCAGCTGCAGGGTGCTTCTATTCGCTCTAGCCGATCTGAGTGTCTCTCCACGCGCGCTTATTTCTGAAGGCTTGATAAGTTCTGTCAAATAGCCCGGTGCAGTTCCGTTGAGTGCCTTGTAAGCTAAGAGGCATAATTTGTTAAATTTTAATTAGAATATTTTTTCAATACTCTAATCTTCTTTTATAGATCATTGACTATATTTCAATATTATTAGTAATTAGATACATAAATACAATTAAACATCAAATTTTATACGCATCAATTCATTCAGAAAAAATATCGGCAGACGCGGGATTCGAGCAACGAGCAGAATAGAGCAAAGGTTGCAAACCTTTGCTCTATTCTGTACACCGCGCAGTCCACCAGTATAAAATTTGATGTATAATTGTATGTGTGTATTTATTCTTTCAATGTTTTCAGCATTCACTTTGAGATCCAATATGGATTTTAAATATTTATTTATTTACCTGCCTGATCACTTAATTTACTGACGAAACGTTAAACTATTTACTGAACAAATAAATACAGGCCTTTGGTTAAATGGTCAGGTATCATGCTAAATTTTATTTAATATAGAAATTGAGATTATTTACAAGTTAGAGTACTTAAAATCCCTGAAGGTAGAAGCTAAAAGGTTTAGTTATTTCGAACAAACCTGTGAAATATTACAAATATCATTCATGTTGGTAAATATTAGGGATTACGATACATTTTTTACGTATAATTAATAAAAAATGAAATAATTCACGTGGTAAAATAATTGATATATTTTCAATGTGGTATATTACTTATTATAAAAAATAGTAACAATCAAATAAAGATAATAATCATTAAGCAGAAAGCACGCCCATTAATTTTTAAATTGATTACGTTAAATTAATTTGTAAGTACTTTGTATTTTTTTTAAATCAAGCGTTCCTGGATACATTTGGTTTTTAAGCAAATTGAATAATGCCTGTGCCTCATCCCATGTCAGCTCTGCCTCACGTAGATTCGCCGATTACATTCTACGTATAGTGTTAGAGTGGCGCCCAACAACTGGCAAACAAAGCGTTAGCAACAGTAGGACAAATAAGAGAGACACAGTTGATAATAATAATAATTAAGCTTCGCTTAGCGCCCTCTGCGAAGCCTTCTTCCGCGATTATGATATACACTTTTATGCATACGATATGCAAACTGCATTCTACTTCTTTCCAGTCTCGCTGCAAACGTTCATACACTGCTTTGGAATATAATATACTACCATTATATACAAACCAATATAAAGTAAATATATATACATCATATTATCCGCCGCCTAGACGGGCACAAAACTTGTTTTTTCTACGTAGGCCGAAGCTGTACTAAGAGCCTCGCTTGGTCGACTTATATACCTCTAATCCAAAGAAATACCGTTACATGAAAATGCAATCTCTCAGGTATTATTATATGGCGAACGAACGCTGCATGCACATAGGTATCCATGCGAAGCAGCTCGATTCTAATGGGCGAAATGTAACTGAACTTTGGCGCACTTATTCGATACAAAAATTTTAGTCAATTTAATGTAATACAGAGATATTGTATCAAAAATTAGATAAGCCATTAACATATTATATTGATCAATATTTAGAATGATATTTGACTATTTGAGTAAATTATTTATATTTATTAGAATCCAGGCTTATCATCATATTTATGTTGATAAGCCTGGAACGACTGAATGTGACTGCGGCGTGGAGCAGACCCTGTCACACCTTCTGGAGTGTGCGCTGTTCCCGAATAGCTGCACCCAGGAAGAGCTGATGATGGCCAGAAGTAACGCCATCGACGTCACCTACTTCTGGGCAGACAGGATCTGACCCTGTTGCTTCCGACACGATTATATTTATATATCATATTAATATTATACGCATTATAATCATATTGGAGAAATAACTTAATGTTTCCTGAAGATTTAAATAAATTAATAATATTTATTTGTGAAATTAAAAATGCTCTATATAACTGAATACGAGTACTTTATATAAACAAGCTAAGTGTTTTGTTGGGACAAACATTGAAATTTTAAGATCATAAAAAATGACAAATATTAAGTAGATAATTGGGCGGTAATTACTCGGAGATTATGCTTTTTTTCATGAGTTAATGGTACAACAGTATTAACGACAACTTAAGCTTATTTAATTTAGTTTAAAAAAGTTTTTTTCCACTTTCAGCTCCTCTTATAAAGAGGCGTTCTTTTCGATGCAAATCAAAGAAAGCGCCCAATTGGGCATGCAGACTTAGTGGCTACGAAGTAAAATATAAATAGAAGGCGGCACAAACTGGCGCCGTGATTCTCCCTTAATTTCGTGTCCTCTGTCTCTCGCAGCTCCGCCGAGTACATTCTGTATATATTTCCTGATGTAGCCCGGATGTTTGAAGAAAAAGCAGCTATAGTTTATAGTATACTACTGGCATCTAAAGTACAAGCCCAAGCTTTTCAGGCAGTGTTATCAAGTATGGAACACTGCTTTGTCAACTCTCTCATCTCGTCATTTCTCACAAAGTAAAACAATCGTATCCTCAGCAATCTATTATCAGCATCGTTCTACTCTGGATACGTGTAAGACAAAAGAATCGCAATGAACAGTGGTTGAAACCAACTTGACTGAAGATATTGACATATTTAGTGTTATATTGCTTCAGATTCAGTGCTAGTGTTGACGAAGGCGAAATTTTGGAAGTTTGATGTTGTGACAATAATGCCATGTTATTTGTGGGTCATCCATGATTTACTTATAACAGGATTTTTGTTGTTACAAGTCAACTATTTGCATTGAGTCTGCTAACGCTTGTTCTGGGTGTGAGGTCATTGACACTAAATGTGTCAATAAATTCACAGGGCCATACTTTTATGAAAATACTTCAATAATGAATTATGATGTAAAAATATTTTGCAATGTTATTGAAGGAAATAAATAAATAATTGTCTAATTATAACTACTAAGGATTTGGTTTCAAAAATACTGAAATTTATTGTTTTATTAAAGCTACTTCAGATCGCGGGATCGTCATTGGGATGCGTAGTAGATGGATGAAGATCGCCATCGACGAGAAAAACATTTCACATTTATTTTACGTTAAAAAACTGACGAAATTCGGTCTTCAGCCCGAGACACAGAAAATAAGTTTTATTTACAGCACCCGGGCAGAAAGTGACTCCGACCGCGCAATAACAGTCACAGCGCCCGAAGACTACATATCGGCAATCTGCCCAACTATTCGCTCCCACATGGGTAGCGGCTGTCAAAATCAAAGAAAAAAAATGCACTGGCAAATGCCGCGTCTTATAACTGTTTAAATCTAGATCATAGATAAACATTTTTATATGTGCGTGTCAGACGAGTGAACAAAAATAAGAGACAAAAGATCGTATATCGAGGCTCGAAAGAACTATATCGACTTGCTATCACTACTAACATCAAAAAACGGCTGCATGTGATTTTGATGAGATGCCAAGATTCACAACTAGTTACAAAGATTGAGGTAATACAGGTGCTTTTCAGGCGGAGAAATAGTCGAGTGGACTGGGCGGTGTAAAAGAACTGAGCAAAGTTGGTTGCAAGGCTCGTGGTTCAAATCCCGCGTCCGCCGATATTTTTCCGAATGAATTGATGCGTATAAAAATTTGATGTATGTGTATATTTAATTACTAATAATATTTAAATATAGTCAATGATTTTTAAAAGAAGATTAGAGTATTAAAAAATATTAAAATAAAAATTTAAATCCATGCTGTATAAAAGGTTTTTTTTTATGTTTAATTTATTTTCGATTTAATAGAGAAAAATGAAATTACGATGCGGACTCAAACTTGCAATTACAAGCATGAAAGTCAGTTTTTTATCAATCACGCCACTACTGTCAGCAAAATCTTCGCATAAATAAGTTCAATTCGAGGATGCGTCTTTTTATCGTTTTTAAATGCATTAAATGCATCTCTTGCGCTGATTGTATGCAAGTGTTATCAGCAGCTCTCGAGACATCCTTGATGTCAATAATGCAGTGCGTCGACTTCATTCATGGCTGCGATGCAACAATGCCTGTAATTTATTGAAAACTTTAACGCTCTTTAGCGCCTAAATGATTCATCTGACAATAAAGTTATGTACAAACAAATGATAGATAATTTAATATTATACGTTTTTATGTTACATTATTTTTTTCTAGGTATTCATTTATGTATTTTTTTCATCCAAAACCTGATCAGACTGTTTAACCAAATCGACTCGGAATTTGATACATTTCACGTAAGGGAGGCCCAATTCAGGCATGAACTCTACGAGTTTCTTTGGAGGAATGATTTGTTGGCGTCGTCTGTTTGATGAGCATTGGGACCTTCTGTTGCTTGACTTTATTACTTTGTTCTTAGTGCTTAATCATAAGTACCTATATTTGTATATATTGTATTTTTTTTTAGGATTAATTCTTATTGTATTTCAGAAACTAATTGAGTTGTTAAAGTTTGTAATGTTTCTGTAAGGAAAAAAATGTAAATTGTAAATAAAATCTACTCGGCGAAGCTGCGGGAGGCAGAGCTGGCATAGGATGAGGCGAGGATTGTGGCGGCTGACAGAGCTTTGTGGCGGCAGTTTGTGAATGCCGTATGTTCTATTTAGTGGAGCAGACATGATAATGTTGAAGAAATTTGGTTTTTACATTATCGGCTTGGACGCTAGACAACGTTAAAGTTAAAAAAACTCTTAACTTGTTAAATACGTGTACAACAGTTATGGCGTTAAAGAGTCGTTATTACACTGAGAGGGAACAGAGATGTATAAAACGCGTTTAAAAATAAATTAAGCCCCGTTTTCTCTGTTTATGGGACGGCAATAAATTTGCTCTCGTTTTCTACGCTAAGTGTTTTTCTTGAAAAACCATAAAAATGTGTTTTAGCTCTCCCTCCGAGAAAGAGAACATACACAAATATTTTCTTGTTTTTCTTCTCTTTAATATCTCTCTCTGGGACCTCTCCCCAGTCACCTCTTTCCGTCCCGATGCAGTGGCAACTCGTGAAAATATTTATAAAAAAAATATTAAATTTTTAGATAAAAAAAAATACCAATATCGATTCACCAAAGAAGGTCCAAGATATATGTAATGATACTATTTTTTTTTTTTTTTTAAATTAATAAATAAAAAATATTTAGTTTTGATTCACATTTATTTTAAACGATTACATGTTTCGGCCTCCTCGGAGAATATCTTCAATAATGATTAAATTAAAAACTGGCAGTGGCTTATATAGGTTTGTATAAGTAACATAACCTTAATGATATATATGTAAATGTATTAATATTATGTAAAAAATAAAATGATATATATTGTCAAGCGTTAATCCCTTTTTTAGCAGAATGATGATATGTTACAATGGTTGTTATCCATCTGCATTTAAAACAAATTTCAGATAAATTTAACAGAGACTGTTAAACTATCGCTTAAAGTACTTTTATTATCATTATTAGCCCTATACATGCCCCTGACAGGACTGAGCCACCCCTTAGGGCAACGCAAAATTGTCCAGGCCTCAGGAGCGTCATCAGATCTCCTTAAAAAACTATAATTATTGAACACCCTAACATCCTTCTCTCTTTAAAAGGTCGTGTGGTGGCAGTATTCAGTCGCGTGGTGGCAGTATGAGGAGCAGATTAACAACACAAATATTTTTTTAGAAGCACATATATATTCCGATAGCTTTACAAACTTCCAGCCCAAGCGGAATAACATGCCGGGCCGGCCATAATGCGACCTTCTCGCGGTCCTCGGCAAACACTGACTGCCGTGCGGCGCCGTGGTCGGTCACACCAGCGCTGGAAGTGGCGATCGATATAACTAACGTCACACCCGTCATCGGACTTGTCCAAAATGCCAATATGGCGACACATACATGTACGACAAGCGAACAGAAATAAGAGACGAAAGATTGTATATCGAGGTTTTCGGTGCCAGTCAGCAAGGGCTATATCATGCTATTGTGAACCCAAATATTTATCTGGTACTACAGCCGCAGTCTATACAAGTTCACGGTCTCTTGCCCTGAAGGCAGCCGGAAACCATCTATGTTCCCATGTGGACCTCCGGATATACAGATGTTCTGGGACAAGGTATAGACATTTTGAGCTCACAAAAACTGCAATTCGCAGTATTTATATGCTCCAAATATAGAATAGATATAATAAAAAAATGTATAATACAAAAAAAATATTCTTTACGTCTCTGTTTTTTAAAAAGTGTCCTTAAAAGTTCGCCCCCCCCCCCCGCCCACATTTCCAACCCTCTCTTTAATTTCTGCTAATTTTTATCTCGTCTTCTTCGCCCCTTTTCTCTTTTTTCTCTCATTTTTCCTGCCCCCCCACAACGCCCCCTCTTTCACTAAAACGCCCCCACCACCACCACCTTTCACTAGAACACCCCCACTTTCTCTTCTTTTCACATTTTTGGGTCGACTTGATCTTCCACTCGGCTCCTTCTCGACTCTCCTCTTTTTATTCACATTTATTTTTTTTCATCCTGGAGTTGAACCATTTGAAAGTTTTAACTCTAAACTATTATAATAACTTTAATTCACCCGTGAAATTTTATATTTATACAGTATGTAAAATGATATACTACTTTACTAATTTAAATTATTAATTGAATTAGAAAGAAAGCTTTGTGAATTTGCGTGAATATATTAATTTTGCCGGCGGGTATAGTTCAATGGTCATAGCGTTGGCTTTTCAACCTAAAGGCCGTGGGTTCGATCCCCGATGGAGATTACAAAAAATAATATTTTTAATCGATTTCTGAAATCTAAAATACCCTCGGTTGGTGAGAATTTGATCCCTCACCCGTAAAATGCCAGTCATAGGCTATTAATCAAAATTGGTGGTAGACGAAAGTTATCCCGTGAAGACCACATATTCATAGTAAATTCCTGTAATAATAAGGATGATGCGTAAATCTCAGGCTGTAGTCTATAACGTTGGCGAATCAACACTTCACATGCAGCGCTTAGCCATATGCAGCATGGGAAGCGTCATAAAATTCCGCAGATGAGACTTAAGAATTACTATCACCATCTGTCGGTATTCTCCTGTATGTGCTTACATAAAAAATAAAAATAAAATGATATATTTAAAACTATGAATAAATAAAGTGAAAAAATATTCTAAGTATTTCCTAAATGTATTTTTATTTATTATGAATTATATTTAAGAAGAATTAGTTAAATTATTATTTTAAAGCAAACTTGCTTTCTTGTACAGTCTTACTCTAAAAAAGTAGTTAGTCAAGATAGAAAAACGAGAGGGAGGACGTTGCTACATGTGTCTCTGAGATTCGAGAGGAACAGTCGGCGTATTTAAATCATTAAAAAGTATTAAAAATATATTTCATAATTTATTTAATATTAAAATATGTGTTTTTTTTAAATTAAGTTATGAGTATATTAAAAGTAATAATTTTAAGTCATTATTTTGTAGTTTGTGTAGTTGTTTTAAACACATTTTTTCCATACTTCGGGAATGTCGCGCTAATCTTCCGATAACCTTAAAAAGCGGCTTAACAAATCACCCAAAAATATACCTCGGATACTATATATGTCGTATTCAAGTCTTTGGGTTCCTGTGGCACATAGATTTAAAAAATCTAAATTTGGCATTTTATACAACATGAAATTGTGACTTTCATCGGTTTTCAACCTGCATCACTATTGTGCGACTGTGGAGACCTGCAGACCGCCTCACACCCAAGATCCTGCTCCATGTGCCCAACAAGCTGCACATCTCAGGACTTAATGCTGGGCATCACCCGAACTATCGATATTTTGCCAGAAACTTGGCAAAAATCATTTGACCTAGCTGACACGAAGAAGAAGAACCAATATCAAAACACAAACCTTTAAATATATCAGAACGAATGAATCATGACTTACACCACTTTCATAATATACACTTAACAATATATGTTCACATATATTGTTTAGAATAAGGAATCGCTTGATGAAAACCCTCCCTGCCCCGTCCTGTAATTGGAGACCCAGATGGGGACCGTTACTGGACGCACGCAAAAATCTACTTGTTAGAGAGTGACTAACTGACTGCCTTCCCGTAATTCTAGGTGCATCAGTTAGATGTCAAATAGACTTCAGTCTAAGGCTGCGAAGTAAGTATACTACAGCGAATCTCGAATTGCCTTCTTTGGTAACACGTTGCTAAGCAAGAAATACGATGAAATGATAAGGAAATGGTAAGGTTGGGAAATGGATTCTGCAGATAGCAGACATCAGTTAGGAGTCATTACTCGCGTCTGCACTCTTCAAAAAGAATAAAAAATGTCATAATGTATATATATATTTATTTTTTCGGGAAAAACTGAAGCCGTGTGATTTTTGACTGTACCGCTTCAGGACGTCGCGGAGACGTCAGTAATTAGAATTTGTGTTCACTTATTTTCGGAGCGGTGGAAAAACGCCGAGCAAATTGCCTGGAAGCTCTGATCAAATAAAACCCACCCAGAGATGAGGGGACTCGCACAGCTCCCTCTTACGTGGGTATTATTTTAACATATAAAAAAGAATTATTATTTCCAATACAAAAAAATGTTTGAATATTTGAATGTAACTTATGGATGCCTTTACTGCTTATCCAATGACGATGAAATTTTCGAAATATGACAAAAGTGCATCCGGGAAGGTTTCTGTATCATTAAAAATCATTTTACAACTCGATCTAATCATATTTTAAGTTAAAAAAAAATCTATTACTAAGAGTCGAAATTCTGTCGTTTGTTGATTGAATTGAAGTCGCCGGAGTTACGAAAGCAATTTATAGAATCATACTCGATGTAAATACTTAGTCTAATTTTAAGGGAGAAGATATTTTGCTTAAATTAATACTCATTTTAATGGTGATAAATAAATATCATTAAAAATCTCTGGACGTCTGGTGCGCGGGGCTTTTGGTATACGGGACAACTGGTGCACTGGCTGTCTCGCTAACCTAACCTAACCTAAGCCAATGCTTCGTTTGCAGGTTCTTGGGCGCATTACAATACTTTTCTTCCCTATCGACCATCGTCTCTTCGACAGATATGTCCTGCACATTGCCATTTGAGTGTGCCTATTCGTTGGGTAGCATCCACTACTTGAGTTCTTCTGCGGATAACCTCGTTTTCTTATCAGTATCCACATCATTTAATCTGTCAGTGTTTTTCTATATTTGCCGACGGGTATAGTTCAATGGTCAAAGCATTTACTTTACAAGTCAAAGGTCGTGGGTTCGATCCCCAATGCAGATTAAAAAAATAAAAAAATAAATTAATCGATTTTTAAGCTCTAAAATACCCCTGGCTGGTGTGAATTTGATCCCTCACCCGTAAAGTGCCAATCATAGCCTATTAATAAAAAATGGTGGTAGACAGAGATCGTACCGTGAAGACTACCCATTCATAGTTAATTCCTGTAATAATAAAGGATGATGCGTTAATTTAGAGCTGTTGCCTATGACGTTGGCGGATCAACACTCAAAATGCAGCGTTTAGTCATATGTACCATGATAAGCGTCATTCAGAGACTTCAAAATTACTATCACCATCTGTCGGTATTCTCATGTATGTATCTTAATAAAAAAATATATATGTGCTTACATAAAAAAAATTTAATAGTAAATAAATATAAATCTTCTTCGATTTATTAAATAGAATATATATCCTTAATAAAAAAAACATTAAGTGAGTGCATTTCTGCTTGCATTTTTATGATGCGTTTTTTTCAATGCCGTTCTTTGTGCGGCTCTCTATCTGGGGATGCGTCACCGCGCGATAAAAAATAAAACAAACAGTGAAGGAGTGCATTTATAAAAACTGTGTCAAGGTCTGCGCAAGGCGCGACCTCCTCCGCCGAGTCTGCCCCTCTCAAAATGCATCGCGAATGCACTTTTCGTGAGGCGAAGAAAAGCCAAAAAGTGTATGCATTTTTTTGTGTGTATGCAAAATCTGAAATGCATGCTGCATACGAGTATAGTGCATAATGTATTGTAGAAAATGCAAGGCCATTCGCTTGAGCATTGATTTCATATTTTATTTTTATTTATTTTGTAGCGCGAAATAAAAAAAAATGTTACTTTTTGTAAAATATATATAATAATATTTGTAGTTTATTTGAAAGTGTTAAAAAAAAGACTAAAGGCCTTTGAGATGTGGTCATACAGAAGAATTCTCGGAATTTTCTGGAGAGACCACGTCACGAACAATGAGGTCCTCACCATAATCAAGGAAGATAGGCACCTAGTAAAAACCATCGCAGAGAGGCTATCACATCATGCGCCACGATGGTCTTCTTCACGACATTGTAGAAGGGATGGTTGAGGGTAGAAACTGCAGAGGGAGTATTTGCAGCAAGTGTTCGAGGATATGAGTTGTAGCTCTTATGCTGAGCTGAAGAGGGTTGCGGAGGTCTGAGAGGAGTGGAGATCGAGATGCAAGATTCTGTTGCTGCAAACCAACCCACCGGATTGATACTACGAAGAAAATATAATACATACGCATAAATAAATCCCAAAAAGAAAAAAAAATCATTTCCATATTTGTAGTGATATTAGCTTTATATAGCTCTTTTATGCTGATGCCGAAAAGCCACGAAAAACGATCTTTTATCTCTTATTTTTGATCGCTCGCCTGACATGCACATCTAATAATGTTAGTTTTAATTTTATATAAAATTACACGGCTTTTGCGTATGCCATTTTATTTGTTATGACAGTTACTCCATTTCATGTTGGTTCAACTGTCATCATTATTTTTTTTCCCGTGATTATCTTGGCGGCGCTGCACAGTCACAGTTTCCCGGCAGTCGACGAACCCGCAACTTAACGTCTTTTTAAAGACATGAAATCGAGCTAAATATATTAAAATAGTACTGTAGCGACGTCCAAGAACTGGCAAACGAAGCGTTGATGCAAGATAGACTGACGAAATCAGCAGAATAGCGGGAATAGCCTGAATGCGAAGGATCGAGATGGATGGAGACTCATGCGGAGGCCTACGTTAAGCATTGGACGTACACAATCTGACAATGATGGATTTTGTAAGGGTGAAAACTAATATTTTTTAATGGACTTACTCCCGATGATTTTACCCCTTTTTAATAAAGCAAAGACATCTGTGAATATCTTTGCTAAAAAGAATAACATTTATTAAAGTAAAAAACTTTTTTTTTGAAAAGTTTCTAATAATCTTAACATTTCGCAAATTGTATGCAACTTTTTAAATGCGAAGAAGAATTCTCGTTTTAAAATTCTTTATTCCATCTCGTCCCGTTGTCCCGTTTCTTTCTTCGTGCGAAAATAGTCTTTAAGCTTACTATATATAGAGACTATATTCGCTTGGTTTTTTTTTCAAGGAGATCGTCTCTTTTGTCGCTTTTTCGTTTCTTTGCCAAGAAGAAATAAAAAGTCGAAAATTCAAAAATCATATCTCTCTGTAAGAAATGCGAATGAAAAAAGGGGGGAAGCGGGTTGAATGGTACACGTATTTTTTTAATTACGCAGTTTTTTTTAATATCGTTATCATTGCTAAGTGACTAAATTACTTGTCAAATCTAATTAACATTTTTGAGTTTTTTTTAAATTATATATTTTTTTAAATCCACCGCACAAAATATTTGCTATATGAGATTGTTTTATGTGTAATCGCATGCAGGAGAGCACAGCCGGTCAAGACCAGTGCACAAATGTTGGAAGTTTGATTTTTTGACAATAATGCCGTGTTATTTGTGGGTCAACCATGACTTACTTGTGACAAGGTTTTTGTTGTTACAAGTCAACTATTTGCATTGAGTCTCCTAACGCTTGCTCTGGGTGTGAGTTCATTGACACTAAATGTGTCAATTCATTTACAGGGCCACACTTATATGTAAATACTTCAATAATGAATTAAAATGTAAAATATTTTGTTATGTTTTTGAAGGAAATAAATAAATAAATAATTGAATGACGCTCAGGCAAGGAGGCTGGATGCTGCATGCGGGAAAAGTGTGTTGTGTTCGTGCTTGTGTGTGGGTTGCAGAGATTGTAGCTGTATATTTATTTATTTCTTGAAGAGATCCAGATTGTAGAAGGAAGAAACACAGACGCTGGAAGAGCATTCCAAAGCTTATCGGTGGCATTAAGGAAGAAGGTGAAATGGCAAGAAAAATATATTATTTTTATTAATTTTCGGACTTTTGGTTACGATGTATAAAAAAATCTCGTCTGGTGTAGGACTTTTAAATTTTTAAAATGCTATAAACGTCGCGTTCAGTAGGAATGATAATCGTTAGGAAGTGGAGGGGGGAACGAACCCGGGACCGTGAGTAATGGAAGCAATTTTTAAGTAAAATTTCAACTGTCACCCTTTTTTAAAAGTATTATTTTTGCATACAGCACCACCGAAAGTACATTAAAAAAAACAAATTATGCAAAAGAAATTCATTTTATTTCTTAACTATCTTCAGCTCAGCATAAGTGCTACAACTCATGTCCTCGAACACTTGCTGCAAATACACGTGATCTCTACAGTTTCTACCCTCAACCATCCCTTCCACAATGTCGCAAAGAAGACCATCGTGGCGCAAGATGTGACCGATCGCCTCTCTGAAATGGTTCTTACTAGGTGCCTATCCTCCTTGAGTATGCTGACAACCTCATTGTAACTATCTAAGTAAACAAAAATGGGGTAATAAAGGCGCTTCATATATGCAATATACACACAATTTATATTTTCAATCATTGTGTATGGATTTAAAAGAGACTTCGTTATTTCTAAAGTTCTATTTACATGAATTATATAAGAAAGTAGTTGAAAAGAATTTCGTTATTTCTCAACTATTATTTTTTTGAGCTAACCTCATACCCTAAATGGGGTAATACAGGTGTTCTATATATGGCATAAATGTTAGTACGTTTGTTCACAAAACACCTTTATAGATCGCGAAACTGCAGTCATCCAGAAAGTGAAATAGTAGTCAGTGTGGTCCATGTAAATACAAGGTATGAAATTTCTTAGTTTTCACGGCCATATTTGATATTGTGGGTTTTAGGTTAAGCCGTGCGTGGCGAATAACTCCTTTTGAATATTTCGACCGCCATTGCATGGGTCTTCTTCAGGGTCACTAAGTCATCAACCCCGAAGAAGACCCCTGCAATGGCGGTCGAAATATTGGAAAGGAGTAATTCGCTACACACGGCTAAACCCAAAAGCCACAATATCAAGGTATGAAATACTTACATATTTAATGGCAAATTTCGTCATATATTGTGAATACATTTTCAAGGAAGCATCATTGTACTTAGGTACTTAAGAATTAATTTAAAAAAAAAATTGTCCTTCTTTGTATATAATGTTCTCATGACAATCAAGGAAGATAGGCACCTAGTAAGAACCATCTCAGAGAGGCGAGCCCGATGATTCGGTCACAGCATGTGCCACTGTAGAAACTGTAGAGGGCGCTCTAGACGGGAGTATTTGCAGCAAGTGTTCGAGGACATTGTAGATCTTATGCTGAGCTGAAGAGGATTGTGGAGGACCGAGAGGAGTGGAGATCCAGATGCAAGATTCTTTTGCTGCAAACCAATCCACCGGATTGATACTACGAAGAATAATGTTAAAAAGCATCTCTATTAAAAAAAATGACGCTACATTTTCACTGCAGCGAAATTTTACAACGTTTTTTTTTTATCATCAAAACTTTTGTAATATCTAAGTGATGACACTTCTAGACCCCCTGCCCGCCCCAGAGTCCCATCCCGGCCCCCCTTTTCCCACTTTAGGCCCCCCTCGCTCTCACTTTAAGGTCCCAACATATTTCTGGCGGAGCTCGCTTGGAAATCTTTTTAAAAAAAGGGGTAAAAACGTCTGCAAAAACATGAAAAATGAATGCCCTAAGTGACTCTTCAGCATACAGGGTGATCGTGAAGTTTTGCGTATGTTTTAATTTAAGTTATTAAGTATTGATGTACGGCTGTGAGACATGGTGCTTATCTGAAAGTGATAAAAAAGACTAGAGTCCTTTGAGATGTGGTCTTACAGAAGAATTCTCGGAATTTTTGGAGAGACCACGTCACGAACAATGAAGTTCTCAGCATGATCAAGAATAGGCACCTAGTAAGAACCATCTCAGAGAGGCGATCGGTCACATCATGCGCCACGATGGTCTTCTTCACGACGTTGTGGAATTTGCAGCAAGTGTTCGAGGAAATGAGTTGTAGCTTTTATGCTGAGCTGAAGAGGATTGCAGAGGATTGAGAGGAGTGGAGATCGAGATGCAAGATTTTGTTGCTGCAAACCAATTCACCGGATTGATACTACGAAGAAGATTGCAGGATTGATGACATAGAATAAAACTTCTTTCCATCACATGCAATATATAAGCTTGTATAACACGAATAAAGTAAGCCGATACTAAATTTAACAAAATTATGTTTTTTTCTGATTCTATGGAGCTTACTCAAAATTCTTTAGTTACATCGAATAGGTTTTTTTTATGTAAGCACTTACAGGAGAAAACCGACAGATGGTGATAGTAATTCTGAAGTCTCATCTGTGGAATTCTATGACGCTTACCATCCTGCATATGGCTATGCGCTGCATGTGGAGTGTCAATCCGCCAACGTCACAGACTACTACAGCCCGAGATTCACGCATCATCCTTATTATTGCAGGAATTAACTATGAATGAGTGGTCTTCACGGGACGTCTTTCGTCTACCACCAATTTTGAACCGGGGGTATTGTAGAGTTAAATTTTAATATTACTAAATGGGGACCCGTTACTAGATGCACGCAAAAAGCTACTTGTCAGAGAGTGGCTGAAGGCCTTCCCGTGATTCTAGTCGCATCAGTTAGATGTCAAATAAACCTCAGCCTAAGGCTGCGAAATTAGTATACTACAGCGAGTTTCGAATTGCCTTCTTTGGTAACACGTTGCTAACCACGAAATACGTGGGAATGGATAAGGAAATGCTATGGTTGGAAAATGGATTCTGCAGAATGAAAGACATCAGTTAGGAGTCATTGCTGTTGAAGATGGACCACGTACTAGAAGGCTATTTGAATCTGATAAAGACTCAATAAGGTATTGATTGATGCAATCTGGCAAATAACAAGTCGTGAAATCGCTAATAAATTAAATTCATCGTTTAAGATCGAAGTTGGTTAAAAAAAAAATTAAGAAAAAAACATAGTTTCTTTTAATAATTGTATATATATTTTATTATATTTGATTTAAAAATAAGTTCCTTCATTATTAAAATTGTATTTTTTTGTGAAAAACAAAAAAAGCATTTTTATATTTCTACGCATAAAACTAATGTTTGTGAATTTAGACAATAAAAAATTCTACAAAAGAAAGCATCGATAAATTGTCTAGGATTGATTCATTCAATGTTTTATCGTCAGATAAACAGCTAAGGCGCTAGAGAGCGTTAAACTCTTGCAAAATAATCACATTATTGAGAAATTGCGCAGTAATTGGACTTTACAAAAACTTCGTATGTTCGAAGGAAATTCGATGAAAAAATAATCGGTCACGCCTCAGTACTTAATATAAAAAAAGTGTCTCTAAAAAGGTTCTTAATTCTCCGCGAAACGATTCGAGTCTTTATTGGCAATTACAAGAGAGAGAAGAGAGAGTGAGAGAGCCGGCCCTGAAATACGAGGGGAGAGAGAAAAAGTTGGAAAATGGGGAAAAATTATATAAGCCCTGAACATTGTATAAATTACGATACTGTCCTGTTAAAAATCAGGGCTTTCACAAAATAAAAATATATAATTTTATCACAAGCACTCTAAGGCATTTTAATTAAAAATTGTATTAAATAAATGTATTCATATATAGTTGTCCGGTTTAATATAAAGTTGATTAACAATTATTTATAAAAATATATTATTAACATTAAATCTTCTTCGTAGTATCAATCCGGTGGATTGGTTCGCAGCAACAGAATCTTGCATCTCGATCTCCATTCCTGTCGGTCCTCCGCAACCCTTTTCAGCTCAGCATAAGCGCTACAATTCATGTCCTCGAATACTTGCTGCAAATACTCCCGTCTAGGGCGCCCTCTACAGTTTTTACCCTCAACCATCCCCTCCACAATATCGTGAAGGAGACCATCGTGGCGCATGATGTGACCAATCCATCGGGCTCGCCTCTCTGAGATGGTTCTTATTAGTTGCAATTAAATAAACGTTTATAAATGTACACGTTGAAACTGATGAATATTTCATAGATCGCGAAACTGCAGTCTTCCAGAAAGCAAGCTCCATTATACGGCTGCATTGGCTTTTGATGAGAAATGAAGATTCACAGCCATGAAAAATAATGTGGACTTAAAATAGATTTTGTATTCGTTGACACTTTTTTCTTCTATTTTATAAGTCTTTGTTTCAATGAATATTTTTTTTGTATTGCTTTCTCATGTTTTCCTAACCCTTGCACCGCGGGAAGACATTAAAAAAGGCTTTCTCTACCTCGCACTGCTCCATGAAGAGACAGTCTTGGGAAAAAAATAGCCCCATTAGATGGGACGCCACCGAAAGGGTTGAAAAACTATAAAAAATAAATAATATATACGAGTATCTGTGTATATTTTTATACTTTTGCGAATCTTGATAAATCATCAAAAGCCAATTCAGCCGTATAATAAATTTCTAGAGCAGGTTTTTGCGTATAATATAAGGATTACGATGGTTTGACTTCGTGACGTTTGAAGAGTTGAGGAATTGAAATGCTATAATTTTATACTTCAGTCAGTGAAGAGATGGACCTGAAACGTATTTTTCTTCGATTTTCATCTCTTTACCCAAAGAGATACCTGGGAACATACAGGTATATGGTTCCCGACGATTTCTAGATCAGAAGCACGGGGACTTGATGCAACTGCAGCTATATCCGTTGCATATTTTAATTTTACATTTATATAATACATATTTTGAGTTATTGCCTGTTGTTTAAATCTTTTCTTTGGTTGTGTTAAGCCCAGTTAAGTTTGTTACTGATAGATGTCTTAACTGCTTATCCAATCAAGATGAAATTTTAGGAAGGTTTCTATATCATTGAAACCGTTTTACAACTAAATCTAAGCTTATTTTATGATGAAAAAAAATCCAGTATTAAGAGCCAAGAATGTGTCGTTTGTTGATTGAAGTCGCCGGATTTACGCAAGCAATTCATAAAATCATACTCGATGTATTATTCTAATCGTAATAAGGGACAGCGTATACAACTGGGATGGGCAGCATTTGAAAACCTAAAGTACATTTTTAAAGCGTAAATTCCGCAATGTCTTAAAACTAAGGCGATTAACCAATGCATCATCCCTGTATTAACTTATGGCGCATAGACGTGGAATCTGACAGCAAGTCTTATCCATAAAATAGAGAGATCCATGAGAGGAGTGTCGCTAAAAGTAAGAATCCGAAAGGAGGAAATACGCAGAAGAACTCAAGTAGTGGATGCCACCCAACGAATAGGCACACTCAAGTGGCAATGTTCATATCTGTCGAAAATACGACGATTGATGTGTAAGAAAAGTGAAGAACTGGCAAACGAAGCATTGGCGGACCCTTTGCAAGATGAACTGGCGACATAAGAAGAATATCGGGAGTGACCTGGATGCGGAAGGCAGAGGATCGAAGAGGATCGAAGAGGATCGAGTCTCTTTCGGGAGGCTTACGTTCAACAGTGGACGAATACAGGCTGGTGATGGTGTGTGGATGAATAAAGGACGACGATCAAATGTTTTAATGAATTTAAATAAATATTTTTAATGGTGAAAATATTATATTTTTAAATTTCAATTTTGTACATTGCGAATATATTGCGATCGATATTTTCTTGCAATGTTCCATGTTAAGTATTAAAATAAATAAAGTAATTTAAAATACAAAGTGAACCGTCGACGTTTGGTAAGAGCTAACCAAAGTGACCTTTAAGGAATCCGGTTACATACAGTTGGGACACTGTAGGAGCTTACGAAGCAAAGGAAAAGCAATCACTTATCAATTATTATTTTTATATATAATTACACTCCGTAATGATTTTTATCTGAAAGTGATAAAGAAAGACTAGATGCCCTTGAGATGTGGTCATACAGAAGAATTCTCGGAATTTCCTGGAAAAACCACGTCACGAAAAATGAGGCTCTCAGCATAATCAAGTAAGATAGGCACCTAGTAAGAACCATCTCAGAGAGGCGATCAGTTACTTCATGTACCACGATGGTCTTCTTCACGTCATTGTGGAATAGAAGGTTGAGATGGTTTAAAAAAAAGCGTTTCGAAGGCAAGAAGCGAGTTGCTCTGCAGGCCATCGTTCTTAGTGACATGTACGCCGAGATATCTGAAACTCCAAGCCCTCTGAATGGTACCCGCGCTAGTAAGTGCACGATCTGCATCTCGAGTTGCGTTGTTTTATCAATTAATTAATGTCATTATTTATTTTCATGTTCAATATTTGAAGCATATGGTCAGTTATCATTGTCCATGGCTCGTCCCAAGAAATCTCTGCAACTGTAAATATGACAACCTCCAGGACAGAAACCTGAGGACTTAAAGAGACGGCAGTGTTGTATATGAGGCATATTTTTTGGTGATTTGTTAATCTGATTTTTCAAGGAGATCTGATGATTAGCTTGACGCTCCTAAGGCCTGGAACATTTGGTCCTAAAGATTGGCCCAACACGGTCTCGCTAACCTAACCTAACCTAACCTAAGGATTTGTCCAGTGATCGTATAGTCTAGAGATCCATAGGTCCCGTTAAGGAAATAACTTAAGTTAAGTTAGGTTAACGAGACATACATTACACCAGTTGTCCCGTGCACCAACTGTCTCGTACACAGACGTCCAGTGTGCCTCACGTCGTTACCGATAAGTCGTTGAACGAATTGTCTGGAAACGAAATGCGGCGGAACCTATAAACTCGCATTTACAGTTTTTACAGTTCCTTATTTTTGATACTAGAATCGTGATGCAGACTGAATCTAATAATATATAATATATTTGCTATATATATTTATATTATTATTTACAAGGTATTTAAATACTCGGTTAACCGAGTACTTATTTATCATTTGAACGAGTATTATAATTATGAACTTAATTAATTGAACATGAAATTACTTATACATCGATTACTTCATATTAACAACAATTTCAGCCTTTGCTAAAATAAAACACGATCCCTGAGTAATTGAGATTTTTTTATGTAAACTGACATCAGCATGATATAGCCCTTGCTGACTGGTATCGAAAACCTCGATATACAATCTTTCGTCTCTTATTTCTGTTCGCTTGTCGTACATGTATGCGTCGCCTTATTGCCATTTTGGACAAGCACGGTCACGAGTGTGACATTAGTTATATGGATCGTGTTATGTTAATCTGCTCCTCATCCTGCCACCACGCAATTAAATAACAAACTTAGAGAGGAGGATGTTAATACACATACAGCAGAAAATCGACAGATTGTGATAGGGATGTTGAAGCATTATCTGTGGATTCTATGACGCTTACATATGGTTAAGCGCTGCTTAAATAGTGTTGCTCCACCAACGCTTTAGACTACAGCTCGACATTCACGCATCACCTAATTACAGAATTCACTATGAATGGGTGGTGTTCATAGGACGACTTTTGTCTATCACCAATTTTGATAAGTATACTTGGACAGGTATTTTATGGGTAAGGGATCAAATTCACACCCACCGGGGATATTTTAGAGCTCAGAAATCGTTTTTTTTTTTTTAATCTCCGTCGAGGATCGAACCCTTTGGCTTGCAAAGCAAACGCTTTGACCATTGAGCTGTACCTGCCGGCAAATATATTTATATAATTTTTATACTTGTTTTACAAATTGATATATTATTAATTTATTTAAGGACTTTAAAAAAAGCATGGAATTCCCAAAGAACTGAAACAATATTATAAAAGTTTTACTTTCAAAGTTATTTCTTCTGCTGGGGTTAGATATATAGGTAGACGTATACGCTCGGATGGCTATCTCTCTCGCTCTTTTGTGTGGCGATTAGAGTGAGTGCGAGCGAGACAGGGCATCGCAGGTTGCATTGCGATTTATCGAAGGCGTGTGTGGAACGAGATAAAAACGCTGTTGGAAGTGTCTTATATAAATGTAAGAATTTTTCTTACAACGCTACAGTGATCCTCAACCTTTTTAAAAGTATTATTTAAAAATATATAAATAAACATACGGGTATATGAGATGTCAGTCAGAGCTTGCCACTTAACGATAAATAATCGCTGTATGTGAAGTACTGATACACCAACGTCATTAGCAGCTTGGTATTCGTGCATCATCAATAAATGCAGAGTCTCACTATGAATTGGTGGTGTTCTCTGGTGGACATTCGTCTTCTCCTAATTTTAAATAATAGTCTTACTAACTTTAAGTAATAGTCTTAATACCGAAAACCTCGATATACAATCATTTGTCTTTTATTTTTGTTCGCTCATCGGACACGCATGTGTTGCCATTTTGTAATGCCGTTAGAAGGACTATAGATCGCAACTTGCGGCGCTGGGTGTCACCGACCACGGCGCCCGGCGCCCAGTCACTTGTGTGCCGACGGAAGTTTGTAAAAGTTTATAGAAAATATATATGTGCTTCTGAAAAAGTCTGTTTGTGCAATTGTATAACTAACTTAGAGAGGAAGATGTTAGTATATTAAAAAATAGAATTCACAAATGAAATTTCTTCATGGAAGGTCAATATATGGAAATAATAATTAATAAAAATGTTTGGTATCTCTTCTTTTCGAACGCCCGCGCGATCCGCAATAACGAGACAAAAAAAATGCGAAAAAGAGTAAAAAAAGCAGTGATAAAAAACCGTTTACAAGAGAGAAAAAGTGCCTCGCGGACTGAATAAAAATGGTACAAAAAAGAGATATACATCTTACAGATCCATCTCTATCTTCATCCACGCTTGTATAAAAAGAGAAATAAAAATGTATGTAGGAAAGCACGTTCTTCGTTACCACAAATACCCAATTACTATGTTTATCACATAGTTCTACAATAATTTTATTGATATTAGAAATTTTGTATTGATTTCTTACTTTTTGTATGTAATGTTATACTAAACAGCTTTTATACAGAGTGGCGCAAAATTAGTCGCCGCGAGACATGGTGCTTATCTGAAAGTGATAAAAAAGACTAGAGAAGATTTCTCGGAATTTCCTGGAAAGACCACGTCACGAAAAATGAGGCTCTCAGCACAATCAAGGAGGATAGGCACCTAGTAAGAACCATCTCAGAGAGGCGATCCGTCACTTCATGTGCCACGATGGTCTTCTTCACGACATTGTGGAATGGAAGGTTGAGGGAAGAAACTGTAGAGGGTGCCCTAGACGGGAGTATTTGCAGCAAGTGTTCCAAGACATGAGTTGTAGCTCTTATGCTGAGCTGAAGAGGACTGCGGAGAATCGAGAGGAATGGAGATCGAGATGCAAGATTTTGTTGCTGCAAACCAATCCACCGGATTGATAGTACGAAGAAGATCGAAGATGTTATAATTCCTGTTGACATCAGCATGACATAGCCCTTGCTGACTGGTACCGAAAACCTCGATATAAAATCTTTCGTCTCTGATTTCTGTTCGCTTGTCGTACATGTATGTGACGCCATATTGGTATTTTGGACAAGGCCGGTCACGTGTGTGACGTAAGTTACATAGATCGCCACTTGCGGCGCTGGTGTGATCGACCACGGCACCGCACGGCAGTCAGTTGTGTGCCTACTGTCAGAAGGTCGCATTATGGCTGGCCCGGCATGTTATTCCGCCTGGGCCGGAAGTTTGTAAAGTTCATCGTGAATATATTGGGAAGCGAACTCTTTCTGCTCTCAGTGACCTGTACGCCCAAATATTTAACCGATTTTATTATTTTTAGTTTTTGCCGGATGCGAGGCGACTGTAGTACAATGAGGGTCGATAAATAACACTGCATCAGCGTGCCTTTTTATTCAAATGAACGTCGTTCGCTCGGACACATTTCTGAAAATGGCGTATGCATATTCTGCAAAGCGGACGCCACCCAGCCGGTATATGAAGAGCCAAAATACAAAACAATCTATTGCATAAAAGAATACTTGGAGTAATGGGATGAGCAGCATTCGGAAAACTTAAGTACATTTTTAAAGCGAAAATACCCCAATATGATATAGCCATTGCTGACTGGTATCGAAAACCTCGATATACAATCTATCGTCTCTTATTTTCGTTCGCTCAACGGACACGCATGTGTTTCAATTTCAATTTTCAATTTTGTTTATTTTTTCCTTTCAGAAACATTACAAATTATATTTACTCAATTCATTTCTGAAGCACAATAAAAAATAAAAAAAATACAATATATACAAAAATAGGTACTTATGATTAAGTAATATGAACAAAGCAATAAAGACAAGCAACAGAAGGTCCCGATGCTTATCAGACAGACGACGCCAACCAATTATCCCTCCAAAGAAACTCTTGGAGTTCTTGTCTGAATTGGGCCTCTGTTACGTGAAATATATCAACATCCGAGACGATTTGGTTAAACAGTCTGATCCCTCTCCCAAGAGGCATAGTTTCTGGCAGGTTAGTGTTACTCTTAGGGCGAGCGAACAATCTATGCTTCCTTATTCTCAGATATCTATCGGGGACACACAAACCGATATTCATCAAAATTTCAGGATTCCCGAACACGCCACGCAACAGTCGGAAGAAATGCATACCTAAGCACATATCCCTTCATGTCCTCAACTCAATGTACCCCAACATATCTTGTATGAAATTAGTTGGATACAGCCACGGATAGTATCCATAAACCCTCATGTAGAGAGATCTCAGAAATTTCTTCTGTACCCTCTCCAACATGAGGCTATATTTCAACTCATGGGGTGCCCAAATGATAGATCTGCTCTCGATTTTGTTGTTGATCACTGTTGTTATTTTGTAATTCCGTTAGGCGGACTAGTTATATAGATCGCCACTTACAGCGCTGGGTGTCACCGACCACGGCGCCCGGTACCCAGTCAGTTGCGTGCCAACGGCGCCGAGGTCGTATTGTGGTTAGCCCGGCCTGAATGGTATGACTAGGTCCGGGCCAGAAGCTTGTAAAGTTATCGAAATATATATGTCAATGTGCTTCATAAAAAGTCTTTGATTTGTTAATCTGATCCTACCACCACGCAATTCAATAACCAACTTAGAGAGGAGGATGTCAATTTAATGCGCAGAGACATGGATTCTGACAGCAGGCTTACATATAAAATAAAGGTCATTTAACGTGCCATGGCGAGATCCATGAGAGGGGTGTCTCTTAAACGAAAAATCCGAAACGAGGATATCTGCAGAAGAACTCAAGTAGTGGATGCTACCCAAAGAATAGGCACACTCAAGTGGCAATGGGACATATCCATCGAAGAGACGACGAACGCTTCATGCGGGAAACGTTAAAGTGTATATTGATATATTTCTTTAAGAAATCCTAATTACACAAAGAAGAAAACACATACTGGAAGAGCATTTTAAAGCTTACCTATGGCATTTAGAAATAAATTTTGGTAAACAGTCAGTTCTTGTCAAAATATTAACAGTATGCCCCCTAAAAGTACTGGAGAACTCTGCGAAATGCCTTATGGTCACAGGTTCGATAAAAGGAAAATCCTGATCTATCTCCTTCTCGTGGTGGGGGGTGAGCGACATCATTCGGCCAATACAGACAGCGACCGAATGTTGGTCGGAATAAGCCAACACCCAGCTAACCTCATCAGGTCAATCTGGTTAGGGCACTCTATAGTCCTGGAGGTAGTAAATGCTCTCCAAAGGCGGATGAACCTTTATGGTCAACGGCATTAAGATGTGGAAATAAAGGGGAAAATACCACATTATGTATAAAATATCTCATGTATCAGCAAAAATGATTAGTGATGAAGCATCTCAAGTACAGGATCGAGAAAAATGGAGATCGAGATGCAAGACTTTGTTGCTGCAAACCAATCCACCGGATTGATACTACGAAGAAGATGGATGTTAGAGTCTGTCGGTTGTGGGTGGGTGCAGGAAGAATCAATTAGAATTGTATTTACAGTGTTTTACGCGAGTGCAGCTGCATACATTCTGTATGCAACGTCGGAAGTCGGTGTCCGGATGCGAAATATTACTTTAGAATGATCGTAAGCAGCCGTCTTGCGATGCATTCGAAATGTGCATTCGTACTTGAAAATGCACTCTTCGTGCGATAAAGTGCATAAAGAACAAGACATTCGTTTAGTAGTCCACTGAAAACCCTTAAAAAAAATCTATTAACTAAAAAAATATATAAAAAAATACGCACACACGCACTATCCTATTCTAACCTAACCTAACATAACCAAATCTAAATTAATGAATGAAGTTAATAGCATTCTGCAGAATGAGTATATTCGGGGTTCATTTCGGGTGGCCACCATACCTGAAAAGATAAGGAAAAACCGTCTAAGATGGTATCGGCATGTGACACGGAGAGATGAGGACCAATTTCAAGAGAGCCCTCAACATACCCACGCTGAGACCTGGAAGACCACAGGCAACCTGGACTGCAACTATAAGCAAGGACCTGAAAACTCTGGGTTTGACCAAGAATGCAACGCAGGAAAGACAGACATGGCGAATTTGCACAAGAAGATCCGACCCCAGATAATAGGAAACGGCGAGGCTAAAGAAGCTAATATAACAGAGAGAGTGGAGCTAGTTTTGAGGACGGGTTGACTTGCGTGGTAAACGCATCGTCTTAGATGCCCAGCGCATTGGGTTCGATCGAATACTTCAAGTACTCGGTGTCCCATAAACGTCCGGGGAAAGAACGGCTGCCTTGAATCCATTAGATATACAGAAGAATACTTTAAATTGCAAAGGGAAACAACGAACGCACGTCAATAAAGAATCGAGCAATATTCATTAAACCTTTTACTTGCGGTGTCCGCGTAATTGTTAATATTTTTTGAAACTTCTACTCGGCGGAACCTATATATGAGACGAGGCAAGGGCCATGGCGGATGACAACTATGTCGCAACAGTTCGTGACGACGATATGCTCCAGTTGAGGGAGTGGATATTACGGTGATTTTAATCTAAGCTCACTTAGGCTTTGGAATACTGTTCTAACATCTGTGTGCTCCAATCTATACTCAAGAAAATTCAGCCTCATCGCTGAATGTTTAACTAAATATATTATTTGTTAGTAAATAATAAAATTTAGAATATATATCAATATCGTAATACTATACCGATATCCTACAATTTATACGGTGGGAGTTGAGCTGGCTATATATAAGCAGATAACCATACGGACCAGATCTCTTCTCTATTCACTTCCGACGCCTCCGTAACCTGATCAATCATCAAGCCGCCCGCTGGAGAAATCACTGTGTAACGTGCCGCTCTACGAACTGATCAAGTCACAACTACCTACCAGTAACCTTTCATTATTAACTGGATTTGTTTTTGAAAATAATCATAAAGTAATTCAGATTATTGTCAGTTAGCAAGTCATTCAGCACTCCTTTAAGGAATAGTGTGTACTGCACATAAGAACTAAAAAATATTGTACAATCAAAACATCTTTAAAACATTAATAAACGTTCAATAAACACTTACAAGTTTTTTTTGCGCATTAATGGTATTATCCATTTTTAAGCAAGCAAAATGGACGCTGCATGTGTAAAATATGTGCAGAGTTTGTGTGCAGATTGAAAAGATCGCAAGCGTATATAGATTTTTTGAAAAGATCCAGATTGTATAAACGAAAAAACTCAGACACTGGAATACTATTCTGACTGAGATACTTTTTTGGAAATAGTTCGTGTCGACCATATGCCCCAGTTATGAAAGCTGACACGGTGATTATGATGATGATGATGATAGGATAAATATGTTATCATTATTGAATATACATTTTTTATTATTTTTGATTATTGCCTCAGTTAATGGGTTAACAAAAAGCAGTTGTCGAACGTACTTACAAAAGGTAAGGAAATAAAAGGCACCGTCCCAACGTAATAGAGAAAAAAAAAACAATAACAGACATTTTGCATATGTCGCTCTGAAAAATGGAGCCCAAGGGGTTAAGTTAAAAAAAATGGATGGAATAAATGAAACAATTTAAAACATTACCTTCTTGTTAAACTGCAATTACTTTTTTTTTAATTCGACACGCATGATTGGACCAACGACAACGGCATATTGTGAGCGCGGTTCTCGTTAGATCACAAAAGTTAAGCAACATTTGAATCGGACTAAAAATTGGATGGGTGACCGCCTGTTGCTTAATACATGTTACTAAATTGATTAATGCATTTAATTTTATAGAGTTTCTAGCTAATAATACGAATTTATTAAAAAAAAAATGTAAATATATATAATGGTGTCACAACATATCGTTCACAGACAATTCGTTCAGCTAATCGTTAGTAATGACGTGGGATGCAGTGGATGTTTAGTGTACGGGATATTTGGCGCACTGGACAACTGGTACAATGGATGTCTCGCTAACCCAACCTAACCTAACTTTACCTCACTTAACATAAAGATTTGTCCAGTGATTATAGAGTACAGAGAACCATATGTATCGTTAAAGAAATTACTTAAGTTAGGTTAGGTTATTTTAGGTTAGCGAGACATCCAGTGCATCAATTGTACCGTGCGCCAAATGTCCCGTGCACCAGACGTCCATTGTGGCCCACGTCGTTACCGCTGAATCTGGGAACGAATTGTCTTGTACGAAATGCGGCGGGACCGCTCTACCCAGCCCCCTTCCTTATCTTCTATTTTAAGAAAATATATTTCATGTTAGTATGCTTATACACATTGGAACTGATGAAGCCTTAATTGATGGTGAAATTGCAATTGCAGCAAGTGAAACAGTGTTCAGTGTGATCCATGATAAAATAATGTATGAAATGTTTCTCTATTTCAAATTCAAATAAAGCTAGAGTAGTAGAGTCTTGCCACAAACGGCTACAACCAAAAGTGACTATACCAAACCTGGTCGTGAAGACCTACGAAATTGTTTATGATAAAAAATGATTAATATTTATTAGAAAAAAATGAGGCTCATTCAAAATTAAAAAAAAAATGTATTTTAGTAATTTTTATATTTGTAAGCTTTTAGAGTGAGCGTCGTGTTGTCAGGAGGGATATGCAAATTTTGCGAAGATAACAGAATACGTTAAATAACATTATTTAAATTTGTTATTGAAATAAATGCATTCGCAAATATCGTTCACTTAAATATGATTTGTGTCCATTTCAAAAATACATCCATTAAGAATCTTTTAGATTTTTCGAAAGATTAAATTTGAAAAAGAAATGAAAAGAAACGTCTCTTGAATAATGATGTATTTATTATGAATATTTTCCAGCGGGTGTAGCTCAATGGTCAAGACGTTTGTTTGACAAGCCAAGGGTCGGGGGTTCGATCCCCGACGGAGATCAAAAAATTTTTTAATCGATTTCTGAGCTCTTAAATACCCCCGGTTGGTCTAAATTTGATCCCTCGCCCGTTAAATACCAGTCATGGCCTATTCATAAAAATTGGTCGTAAGCGAAAATCGTCCCGTGAAGAGTGAAGAAATCTACAAATATATAAAAATTAACTATGTATAAAATAATTTTAATTAATTTAAAAATCCTAACAAGTCACTTATATATTTAGACTTTCAATTAGTTTATACTTATTGATGACCTAAACTCTTTAAAGTGGATCAGAAAAATACATAACAGTACATAATATGTAATACATTAAGCTACTAAGTAAATCAATTGGTACATGAGTAAACTCACCTTAAAAAATAATTCAATTGCTACCAATACCCAGGCGTGAAGCAGGGCCGCACCAGTCATTTTCAAATATAAATTTTGAATATTTAATTTCAATTATTGAAAAATAAAAATTAATGCATTAAAGCAAACATAGTAAGCAGAATCCTTAAATTTCATGAAAAGCTACATTAATTGTTTTAATTTTAAAAAGTTTAAATTTTTTCACATTGAGAATGTGAGATTGAAGATTTTTTGTCTAAAGTTAAGATTTTTTTGCTTTTTTAGTTAGTGTAATCGAAATGGCGTCCATTTTGCGTTTTCGCGTGCGCAAAATGGCGGCCAGTTTGGTCAAAAACAAGATGGCGGCGTCCCCGCTCTGTGCGCCATCTGTCGGTCAAGTTGGAAGATAACGATACACATTGAAACAGGTGCCAACTCACACGCTGCAGCGTCGACCAGCACTCCTCGAGGGTGCGCTCCGAGATGGACGAGTTGGAGCGCGACTGCTGCTGGAGGTTCCAAGGTTCCATCAGAAGAGCGGCGGCCAGGAGAGAAGGTTCCACGTAGAGCAGATTACAGAAGCAAGAAGTTCCAGGAAGAGAAGTGTGTTAGAAGAGCAGCGTCCATGAATGGTTCCACGTAGAGCAAGTTACAAGCCGAACGTTTCAAAAAGTTCCAGAAGGTGTTAGATGGGAAGCGTCCAGTAAAGGTTCCACGTAGACGAAGTAATAGAAGCAAGACGTTCCAGAAAGAGTAGCATGTTAGAAGAACATGAGCCATTGAAGAAATTCCACGAAGATGACGTTACAGGAAGAGTAGTGTTACAGGAGCAAGACGTTCCAGAAAGAGTAGCATGTGAGAAGAGCATTGTTCATTTTGAGGAAATTCCATGAAGAATTCCACGTTCCAGGAAGAGAAGCATGTTTGATGTTTATAGTAGAGTTAATCCAGACGAATTTGATTAATTTTGATCAGATTTCAAGAACATTACGTTCCAGGAATATAATCATATTAGCAGAGCAACAGGTTTCAGATAAATGTTGATGAAGAAACACGTTACATTAAATTGTTATTCAATTGGCATTCCGTTTCAATAGTATACATGTCAATATTTCAATATTTTCGTTTCCGTAATTGCCAGATTCCAAATTTTTAGTTTCAGTATTTCACAGTGGAAATAATCCAGATTCAGAAGAATTTGTTAATATTTTTTTAGGATTCACATGATTATTTGCACATTTTTTTGTTCATTTTGTATGTAGAGATGGTCACACGATGATGAAGGTTTGAATAATTCAATTTCAAACGGTCCAGGTAGATGTTCAGATTTTTTATTCCAATTTTTAAGCAGCATGAAAGGTAATAAGAAAACATGGGTTAGTATTTAAAAAAGTAATTAAATGATCAACTACAGTATAATAACTTACTTTTAATATTCAAATAATATATAAATATTAAAAATTATATATAAAAAATACTTTATTGACGGAAAGAAATGATAAAATATTCAAATTAGTGGTGTTTCTTAAAAATAGGCCAATGTTTCCATTCTTACATTTCCATAATTTGTTATTTTTCTGTATTCTATTGTCTGCTATTTTGTCATACTTATATATATATACATTTCCTTGTCTGTCTTTTTTGTGTATTATATTGTCTGTTATTTTTTCTTCTTAATGTAATGTCATTTATATTATATTCCCTGTTATTTTGTCATAATCATGAAACTAATTCAGAATTAATTAAATAAATTAGGAATAAAATTGCCAATAAAAAATATATTTAATTAAAATTAAATAAATAATAAATAATAAAAATACATTTAAATTTATTGACGTTTGTTCTGCATATTAGATTTGTATTTTTTAATTTAATTTTTATTACGATTTCCGTACCACCCGGTTGCAAGAAGGAGAAACGTTACCGTAAAACTCGTGATTCCGATGAGCAAATTAAAATGTAAATTTTACCAAAAAATACATGAATATTTGAAAATTACCGTCAATTTCGTACAAATGGGAGGTCATTCACGACACGCTAACCCACCTCTCTATATTCTTAGATAATCAGTTGTTTCTTTAAATTTTTTTTTTTTAATTTCAAAATATTATTAATACTTATGTATTATCTGTATCTATTTACATGATATTTACACTCCCAATTTGCATAATTAAACCTAACCTAACGTAACATAACCTATCCTGACTTAATCTAGCCCAACCTTACCAAAGCTGACCCACTCACTATGTAAACGCGGTTTTCGTTCGATCACCGATACTGTAATACTATGCATAACTTGTATCTATTTACATGAAATTAACACTCCCAATCAGTGCCGGTTTTAGAGGGTGGCGAAGTGGGTCGGTGCCCCAGGGCGTCAAATAAGCTAGGGACGCTGAGGACAACCAATCTTGCTCAGATTTTTTTGAATATAAATAATTTGAATATAACCAGCCAGAGACAATGCCTCTTGGGAGAGGGATCAGACTGTTCAACCAAATCGCCTCGTTCAACCAAATCGCCCTGTTGATATATTTCACTAAGAGAGGCCCAATTCAGACAAGAACTCCAAGAGTTTCTTTGGAGGGATAATTGGTTGACGTCGTCTGTCTGATAAGCATTGGGACCTTCTGTTGCTTGTCTTTATTGCTTTGTTCATAGTACTTAATCATAAGTACCTATATTTGTATATATTGTGTTTTTTAATTTTATTTTTATTGTATTTCAGAAATGAATTGAATTAATATAATTTGTAATGTTTCTGAAAGGAAAAAATTAAAAAAATTGAAATTGAAAATTGAAAATATAGGGCACCAGAAAAAATGCCCTAGGGCGCCGCAATGTCTAAAGCCGGCACTGCTACCAATTTGTATAATTAAAGCTAACCTAACCTAACGTAACCTAACCTATCCTAACTTAACCTAACCTAATCTCACCAAAGCTGACCAACTCACTTTGTAAACGCGGTTTTCGTTAGATCACCGAAACTAAACAACATTAAACGCGTACCTCAACTTTGATAAATTGCCGACTGATGATCACCGCTTATCGTTATTTGGGTTGAGCCACTCTTTATGATCAAATAATCTATGCTTCAGGAGCATCGTACTAATCACCCCATCTCTTTAAAACTCCGATTGATAGGTGACTTTAAATATGTCTCGAATTCTACAGCTGCTGTCACTTCAAGACCTCCTGTTCTGTAGGCCGTCTGGGAACCATATATGTTCCCAGAGAGACCGTCATAACTACTTTATTAATGTTTGTTAAATAAAAGCGTAGCGGCCAAAAGCGAAGCCCCCTAAGAATTCAATACTACATTTTTTTATTTAATTTAATGTATTAATTATTAAATATAAATTATTAATGCTGTTATTACATTATTTAAAATAATATACAAAAATGTTAAGGTAATTAAATAAATTCTACAAAATAAAATAAAACAATAATTTTAATGTTTTATTTTTATTCTACAAAAGAAAATACAATAAAATAATAACACAATAATGAAATTAATTTTAAAATGAATAAAACAATATTAAAAATATATTTATTTGACAGTTAATATTTTAGAAATGTTTTTACCAATGCGAATGGTACAAGCGATCTTTCGCTCATAGAGGAGTCGGCGGACGGAGACTGCTGTTGCTGTCCCGTCCCAATCCAAAAAAAGCGTATGGGGAGGAAAAGAGAAAGATGTGCATTGTTAGTATGGATCAAAACGGTAAATTATCAGTACATTTATTCAATTTAAAAATTAAAAACATGTTTTATTTTAATGTTAAATAAAATAAATAAATTGAATAATGAAAATAAATCAAATTTAATAAAAATATTAAATATTTTGATGATCTATTTTAGTAGTGTTAAATTTTATATTTTTTTTGTTCCTATATACGACATTTTTGTTTCTATATCTGGAGCAAATCGCCACCACTTATTTCTGCACGTTGCCACTGCTCATGCGTTATTCCAAGACATATTTGCACCTAAAAACCAGCAATTTCTCAACAATATCTATATTAAAAGTCCGCGGACATGAAGAGACTGCAGCTGTAGTATCTGAAGCATTTTTGTGTAAATTATAAACGAAATTTTTTAAGGTAATCGATTGATGATTAGAAGACCTACGCCTCCGAAGACCATTTGGTCCTAAGTCGTGATTAATTTTTTTTAAGTTTTTTTTTTTTTAGAAAAATATAATTAATTAAATTGTTGTTTTTTAAAATAAATTTGCACACAAACCACAAAAATGAATTTAAAATTTTGTAATTTTAATAAATTATTTTTAATATAAAAAAAAAACAACAAATTATATATGCTTTACACGTCTATATGAAAAAATGGCAATAAATATTAATTTAAAATGATATTTACACCCTTATTGTGGTTCTCACACGTAGTTGAATCGCAATGTATTTAAAAAAATTAATTACAATCATCGCGTATTTTTTTTGAAAATTTTAACCCCTATGAACGTCTATCAAAACGCATTTCCTAAAACAAAAAACGTGAAAAAAATCAAACTTTTATGTTAATCGCTCAGAGGGGTGTAAACTGCAAATTTCAAATATTGTAAACGCAATTTAATCCAAAAAAAAAAAGATTCACAAGTAGTTATTATATTTGGATTTCAAGCAAAGAAAACTTTAGTATTATTTGAAAACCTGTTTGGTTCAAACAATTGGTTTTGTAAAATTTGGTCGCAAAAAATTCCGTTTCCGTTTTTTTTTTCACAATTTTCGTTCGAGTGGTGAAACCGGTTCAATTGTTGTTATTATTACATTTTACAAGGGGGCGACATTTTTAAAATAATAGGATGTAATAATGGGGTACCATCGAATGTACATTCGATCCTTTATATTAATTTAAATTTTGTATAAAAAAAAATTGTAACGAATTGGTACGTATTTGATATGAAGTAAGTATATGGAAGCATTTGTTTAGGTTGATATCAAAACTTGATAAATACATAGTGCTAAAAAGAAAACTTCTCGAAATCTTACTAACAAACAGAATGCTAATTTTCGAAATGAGATAAATTCATCTTTTTACAATATATCAATTATATTGTGGCTTTTGGGCTTAGCCGTGTGTAGCGAATTACTCCTTTCCAATATTTTCAAGCCTGAAGAAGACCTCTGCAATGGCGGTCATAATATTGGAAAGAAGTAATTCGCCACACACGGATAAACCAAAAAGCCACAATATCAAATCTGGCCGTTAAAACTTAAGAAGTTATTGAATAAATCAATTAATTCATCCATTTTTCAAATGAGCATTTTGTGTCTAAGCCTTGTTGAGTTGAGTCACCTTTTAGGATCAAATGGTCTTAGTTAAGCGTCGTGCTAATCATCCAAACTAAACAACAGTAAATATGTCAATATTTTTTATGCAAGCACATACAGGAGAATACCTAAAGATGGTGATAGTAATTCTGAAGTCTAATCTGTGGAATTGTATGACGCTTACTATGGTACATATGGCTATGTACTGCATGAGGAGTGTTGATCCGCCATGCATCATCATCATTATTATAGGAAATTACTATATATGGGTGGTCTTCACGGGGTGACTTTCGTCTACAACCGACTTTAATTAATAGGCTATGACTGGTATTTTACGGGTGAGGGATCAATCAATCAGCCATGGGTATTTTATAATACTATATTTAAAAAATTTCTGATCCAATTTAAAAAAAAGTAGTTTCAGATACTGAAGAATCTTCAACGTATTTTCAAGGCCCCGGGCTCTCTTCAGACGTCCGCAAAATGTTTTTGAAATATGATTTGTTTCACTTAACCCCTTAACCCCTTGCGTGTATCGAATCAGAGTACAAGCTACCTGGAGTGCATTTTTTGTCTTAGCCGAAATTAAACAAACAGATATCTAAACAATAGACGCTGAAGGGTTAAATCCAGTGGCGCATCTAAAATGTAAACACTTAAAAAATCTACGTATAAGATTTTGTTGGATATGTTTAACCAAGGCAATGCAGCCGTATATAGAGTTTTGATACCATGCCGTTGCGCAGAATTCTAGGACACGATGAGTTGACTTTGTGAGATATATCGAGGTGAAAGAGTAGATATTTAGGATTATATTTTTAACGTACTCAGTAGAGCTACGTGATTCAGAGCTGTTAAACTCCAGTTACCCGTAAAATGCCAGTCATAGCCTATTACTCAAAATTTGTTTATCAAAAATTCATCCCGTGGACACCACTCATTAATAATCAATTTCTGTAATAATTGGATGATGCGTGAATGTCGAGCTGTAGTCTATGACGTTAGCGGATCAAAACTACACATGGAGCGCTCAACTGTGGAATGGTAAGCGTCGTAGAATCCACAGATGAGACTTCAGCATCACTATCAACATCAGTAAGTATTCTTCTGTATGTGTAAAAAAAACATCACCATGTTAAGCAACATTAGGCGCGGACCGAAACGTGGATGGGTTGCCGCTGGCTACGCCAGTGTGATGGAACGGTCCTATTGTTTTTCACCGTTGGAGTGGTTGGCATGGGAACTAGATACGTTTTAACGTGATGCAATCATAATTATATATGTATATAAAAAATGTCTTTTGAAATGAAACAGGTTTCGAAAGAACAATAGAGGACACCCTTTATGTTTCAGAAACGCATTCGAAGGGAAGAGTTGACAAGAAAAAAATGAATCTATGTCAACACATAACGTTGACAACTTTTTGATGATGAAACCTTATTAGTTTGGATCACGATTCACGATCGTATATATTACATATTGGTATACACTCCGACTGATGGTCATAGTAATTCTGAAGTCTCATCTGTGGAACTCTATGACGCTTACCACGGTGCATATGGCTAAGCGCTTCATGTAGAGTGTTGATCCGCTAACGTCATAGACTACAGCCCGAGATTCACGCATCTTCTTTTTTATAATTACAAAAGTGGACACAGGCTAATGATTCATGGAAAGACAAAGTTATACGACTCAACCCTAAAGCCGCAATCTCAAATCTAGCGGTGAAAATTAAGTCATATATAAATATAAGGTAGAACATGGTGCTTATCTGAAAGTGATAAAAAAAGACTAGAGGCCTTTGAGATGTAATCATATAGAAGAATTATCGGAATTTCCTGGAGAGCCCACGTCACGAACAATGAGGTTCTCAGCATAATCAAGGAGGATAGGCACCTAGTAAGAACCATATCAGAGAGGCGATCGGTCACATCATGCGCCACGATGGTCTTCTTCACGACATTGTGGAAGGGATGGTTGAAGGGTGAAACTGCAAAGGGCGCCCTAGACAGGAATATTTGCAGCAAGTGTTCGAGGACATGAGTTGCGGCTCTTATGTTGAGCTGAAGAGGACTGCAGAGGATCGAGAGGAGTGGAGATCGAGATGCAAGATTTTGTTGCTGCAAGCCAATCCACCGGATTGATACTGCTACTACGAAGATAGTACGTATTTATCTGTTTAGTAAGCATTTGACCGTTGAATTTTTTTTTAGGATTATCGAGTACACAGGTAAGTAGTTGAACCGACGTTTTAACTGTCTCGGTTAAATTTAACTGAACTTTCTTTTCAAGGCAGATGGATTAGGCCCAACAACTGTTGCAGCATATCATTATTTCGTACGGGAGGGATGAACCCTTGAGCAAGAGTTGATGCGTTTTTTTTTCATTACATCTTTTTTTGTTTCTCGATCCTTTTATTTGTTACATAATAATAATACAAACCGGATATCTCGGACCTTCTTTAGCGAATCAACAGCGATAGAAAACCTTTTTTTAAATTAAATATACCTGTATATGATTAAATTATTTATCACAAATTAAAAAATGTAATTACAGAAACTTACTGCGCTTAATCTTTTGAGCGCGACTTATTTTTGGTGGATTTATTAATCGATTTTGTTGTGACATCATTTTCTCTATCAACAATGTATTATTTACAGGAATCTGTTAGGGATGTAAATACATATCGTTAGGTTTCGTCACAGGAGCGATTTTTCTGTAATCCACATGTGTAATGCCACTACATGTATGGAGTAACATAATGAACGTTTTACGCACTCTTTAACAAGTAGCTTTTTGCGTGCGTCCAGTAACGGGTCCCTATCTGGGCCTCCAAAAACAGGACAGGACAGGGAGGGTTTTCACCAACCGAGCTGGGATGCATACACAAATGCCCTAGAAGAATCCGTCGGACATGTCAAGCCAACACCGGAGAACTAAGACACATTTACAAACATCATCAAAAAAGTGTCCAGAGCCCACATCCCCAGAGGATGTCGAACAAAATTTATTCCCGGTTTACAACCTGACACTGTAGCCCTGCTCGAGAAATACACTGACTGCTTTGATACCAGTCCATTTGCAGAGGAAACTATGCAGCTGGGCAAAAAGGTGTCAGCTGCAGTGGAGCAGAGCAGACGGGAACGCTGGATCTCGATGGTGGAAAGCCTTGACCTTACCACAAATAGCCACAAGGCCTGGAGACTCCTGCGAAAAATGGATAACGATCCAACAGCTCCTGTTAAGCACGCGGCCACAACTGCCAATGAGAATTGCTCATCAGCTCCTCCTCAACGGGAAGCTGAACAATAAAACGAAAAAGCAAAAATTGGACAGAGACCCTCTAATTGAACACAGCGATCTGTCAAAACCCTTCTCAATGGCTGAACTGGAGTGTGCTATCAAAGCCGCTAAAGACAAAAAAGCGGCTGGATTGGATGATATATGCGTAGAACAGATAAAACACTTTGGCCCCCAGGCTAAACAATGGCTCCTTGAAATGTTTGATGCCTGCATGATCGGCAGTCAAATCCCAAAAATATGGAGAAAGTCCAAGGTCATAGCCATTTTAAAGCCAGGGAAAAACCCTGATGATGCTAAAAGCTACCGCCCAATATCTTTACTATGCCATATATTTAAAATCTTCGAACGGATACTACTCAACCGACTCACCCCTTTTATCGAACCTAAAATGATACCCCAGCAGGCGGGCTTCCGACCCGGAAAGTCATGCACTGGGCAAGTACTAAACCTGACCCAACATATCGAAAACGGGTTCGAACTAAGGAAAGTGACCGGAGTGGTATTTGTCGACCTAACCGCTGCATACGATACAGTGTCGCACAGCACACTCCTCAGTAAATTGTACAGAATGACAGGTGACTTCTCGCTAGTGCAGATGATCGCGGCTATGCTGCATAACAGGAGATTCGCTGTGGATTTTCAGGGGAAAACCAGCCGATGGCGTAACCAAAAGAACGGCTTACCACAAGGCAGTGTACTTGCTCCTATACTATTTAATATATATACAAACGACCAACCCACCCCTAAAGACACAAAATCTTTCATATATGCGGATGACCTAGGTTTGGTAGCACAAGAAGTAACGTTTGAAGAAGTTGAGGACATCCTAAGCCAGGGACTCAACGAAATGTCCCATTACTACGAAACCAACCATCTCAAACCTAACCCATCAAAGACACAAGTCTGCTGTTTCCACCTTAGAAACAGGGAAGCTAACAGAAAGCTTCGTGTCACGTGGGAAGGTAGAGTACTGGAACATAGCGACCATCCAAAATACCTCGGAGTCACTCTAGATCGCACCCTCACCTTCAGGCGTCATTGCAGCAACACCAAACAGAAAGTTGCAACAAGGAACAACCTCATCCGCAAACTGACCAACACTCACTGGGGAGCCCAACCACCCCTTCTTCGTACCTCAGCTTTAGCACTTTGTTTCTCAGCCGGAGAATATGCGGCACCAGTGTGGGGTCGATCAGCCCACTGTAATCAAGTGGATACTGCCCTGAATGATGCATGCAGAGTCGTCACAGGCTGCCTCAAACCAACACCCATTTCTAAACTATACCCCTTGGCTGGTATCGCACCACCGAACATAAGACGCAAAGTCATATGCGCCGAAGAAATGCGTAAGGCAATCAACCAACCGTCCCACTGCTTGTATAATCAGATACCCCCAACACCAAGATTGAAGTCTCGAAGCAGCTTTCTGAAATCCACACAACCTCTCACATCCGGCCCTGAAAATGAGAGACTCCAACTCTGGCAACAAATCGCACCAGAGGATTTCATTACTCCAAAGGAAGGCCTCCCAACTGGCAAGAGCCTTGACTGGCCGACCTGGAAATCCCTAAACAGATTAAGAACCGGAGTTGGTAGAACAAAGGACAACCTCGAGCGGTGGGGAATGCTTCGGCAGGGAGAGACACTATTGTGCGACTGTGGAGACCTGCAGACCGCCTCACACCTACGATGCTGCTCCATGTGCCCAACAAGTTGCACATCTCAGGACCTAATGCTGGGCAACACACGAGCTATCGATGTTGCCAGATATTGGGAAAAAATAATTTGACGTCGCTGACACGAAGAAGAAGACCAACCGAGCGAGTTTTATTTTGAATGTAAGCTTCTTCACTTTATCGTTGAAAATATATTTGATTTGAGGATTCGAAATTGTTGACATCTCCTGCGCAAAAGGGTTCCCAGTGCACACCTCGGGCGCTGTCCGCCATATGCTTCATACAGGTAAAAGAACGAGACCTCAGATTTGGGGTTCAAGGTGCGGACCAGTACCTACTCAGCCACTCTACCGAAGAGACCCTATTTTGAATACGCGAGCTTTCGAACAATCCCAACTTCAACTTGTGCTTGAACGGTCTCATACTTAACAAATCTCACTTAACATCGATTAAACTTAAAGTGCCATTATATATATTTTTAATTTAATGTGTTATGTGAAAATCGATAATATTATTGACTCAAAGTTTATTCCAATATTTTTTAATTTTGTAAACATTTCAAACATTCGAAAAAAATACCTCGTTAATACAAATACGCATTCACAACTAAAAGTTCAATAATTTGCTTTAATTTTTAAGTACCAATAAATATATTTTTAATTTAATATTCTTAAAATGAAACATCAAAATAAAAATCGTACAATTATTTTATTTTTGTTGTAAGTTTCAATGATATTTGACAATATCTTAAACACCGCGAGCTTTCGAAAAACAGTATTCTTACCTAGTTTAATCAAGTAACATAACAGAAAATTAACTATAAATTGTTTTAACTCTTAATGCTATTAAATATACTTTTTAATCAATACATTTGATATACATTGGCATAATTTAAAAATATATATGATTGTTTAAAATTTATGCTATTTTCAATGATATTTGGCTCTAAAAAATAAGTTTCTTCATAGTGCAAGTAAGATTATTTACTTGTATACGTAACAAAAAGCTTACTTAATATTTTTGTTTCATTACACCTTTCTGTAATTTTTTTATAAATAATACTGATAATTTTGCATTTAATTTTCTGCCGGTAAGTGCTTAGTTATTTTTTTTTATTTATCAATGTGTATTTAATGAAAAATATATGTGATATTTAACATATAATTATAAATATAATAATGTTAAACAAATCTTATTACAAGTATTGTGATCTTTCAAAAACTGTTTATTCCGATAATTTTTTTTGCCTCTTGTCAAATTGGTGTACATTACTAAATTATGTCAGTTGCCATTTTTCATATAACGAGACATTTATGCACTCAAAAGTCTATTTAAGAACATGTATAGTTACCGATGACTTTCTGAACAGGAGCTTGAAGATTGATTAGACGCCAGCTGTAGTATCTAAGGCTTATTTTTTAATCGATTTGTTAAGGTGATCGGTTGATTAACCCGAGGCTCCCGAGGCGTATGCCATTTGGTTAATTCTAAGGTGCAGCTTAACCCAAAAAATCAGATTATTGTCATTAAATTAGGATATAACGTTTTAAGCTATGTTTTACAATTTTTAATTATTACTTTGTAAGTGTTGTAATGTTTTGAAGTGCGGTTTAAAATTGATGGTAGGCGCAAATCATCCCGTGAAAACCACCAATTGACAATGAGTCCTTTTAAAAAATAATAATGTATTAAAGCCAGACTGTCTATTAATATTATCGTTAAAAAACATGACATTTAACGTTTCTTTATAATTTAATAATGGCAACCGCCATAGAATTCACAAACGAAATTTCTTCATCAGTATCAATCGGTATTCTCCTTTATATATACTTATTTTTGTAAGATTTTTTTTCGTTCTATTTCTTATGAAAGATTTTTTTAATGTTATTCATTATGGTTACCAAAAATTACCGCCACTTAGTTTTGTTACTTTTCATTGTTCATGCCTTATATCTGCACCAAGGTCCACTTGGGAACATATATGATTCACAATGACCTACAAAGTGAAAACCCAGTCATTTAAAGAGACAGCAGCTGAAGTATCCAAGACATATTTTTCAAGTGATTTATTAATCGGAATATTTAAAAAGATCAACCATTCAGTAATATTTTTATACAAAAAAATAAATTGTTTAATTTTATTTGCTGCATTTAAAACTATGATCTATAGTTCAAAAATATAAAAATAATCATATTAATAAAATATAAATTATTTTTAAGTTTTCTTAATACCGGAGCTTCGACTACCCTCCGCTTGGTGTGCAGAGGGTGTCTTAAGACTCCCCCACCCCCTTTCAAACTTATCCAAGACGCGAACCGCTATCGAAAAGCCAAGAAACCCGAATTTCTCGGAAAACAAACCAAGTATTAGAATAATCTAAAATAATATTTACGCACAAAATTAAATATTACAATACTATTATGTACTAAATAGTATTTCTTACATAAAGTTTACAAACATATAGTAATTAATTGATTATATTCTTAAGCTTAAAATATATTTTACCTCATCTTTTTTATATAATCATTTATTACGAGCATTTTTTTTTTACTTAGCAATTGCATTTTTTTTTATATTACGTCAAATGCCAAATACGTAAGAAATCTTTTTTATTAAGATCCTATTAATAACATAGAATGCAAATTTAAAAATTATATAAATATATTTTTTTATTACATAACTATTGGCTTATCTATTTCTGAATGTAGCGCCTCCTATGTAATTAGAAAAATTTTGATAAATTTTTGAGATAATTATTTTTTTATACACTATGCATTTACCGAGTTTTGATATACACCGACACATAAAATAAACACGGTTTGTTTATATATATATAAAGAGCTTGTATATAATTATAGGAAATTGTATGCATGTAATATACAGGTATATAATATAATATGTAGATTATGATAGCATTCATATAAATATAATTTTAATTATTATATATTGAAATATTGGGAAGAACAATATTGATTTTTCATGTGTTCAAGTTACGTAACTCACCGACTCGTTTTTATAATTCCATTTTTATGTAAACACATTCAAGAAAATACCGATAACTTAAAAAGGAAAAATCACACTTCATTTAAAGGATAGCTAAGCGCTTTATACGAAGTGTTAATCCGCCAAATTCATTACACTACAGCTTGACATTGACGCATTGTCTATTTTTACGGCTATTCACTATAAACAGGTACCGTCAATTTAAAAGAATAGGCAATGACTGTGATTCTATGAAGTATTCCATTTTCGGCATGTTTTAGTTTTAAATCGCGCATTCGCACATCGTCTTTTTTAAACGGCATTAACTATGTATGGGTAATATTCACCGGAAAACTTTATTTTACCAAATATAGCATGTTTTATATAGAATTTATTTAATTTTATAAGACATGTTAGCCTATGGCCATCAAAAACAACACCTAGTGACTTATAGCGGCTAGAACAATTTCTACGTTTGAATTAAGCTCAGTATTCTTAAGCTTCAACGAATACATTTTGTGACTGTACATGCCAATAATAACAAGACGTTTTTTACTAAAGACAAAAAAGAGTTATGCTCTCTTTGAGTAACCACTCCTTAGTAAGAGCTTACGATTACGTTTTTTTTATATTTATCTAAGACAAAAATTGTGATTGAATAAATAAAAAAATCGATGAAAATCAAAATAAGATGAATCTATTTCGTAAAACAATATTATTCTCAAAATACTATCAAAATACTACTAATAACACTGGATATATACAAAAGAATTCTCGGAATTTGCTGAAGAGACCACGTCACTAACAATAAGGTTCTCAGCATAATCAAGAAAGCTAGGCACCTAGTAAGAACCATCTCAGAGAGGCGGTCGGTCACATCATGCGCCACGATGGTCTTCTTCACGAAATTGTGAAAGGGATGGTTGAGGATAGAAACTGCAGAAGGCGCCCTAGACGGGAGTATTTGCAGCAAGTGTTCGAGGACAAGAGTTGTGGCTCTTATGCTGAGCTTAAGAGGATTGCAGAGGATCGAGAAGAGTGGAGATCGAGATGAAAGATTTTGCTGCCGCAAACCGATTCAACGGATTGATACTACGAAGAAGAACACTGGATACTAATTTTAAAAATAATTTTATAGATATATAAATTATTATATACTTGGATATGATGTATTTATATATTTTTAAAATTAATATACACTTTCATTTAGCAGAATTTTAACAGTTTTTCGAAATGTAATGTTATTTTACGCACTATGTATTTAACACAAATCTACGTATATGTATTTTAAAATTCTATAAAATCAAATTTTAAGCAATATAGTGAGTATACAAAACTATCAAAATATTATTTTTCTTTATAATTTATTAAAAAAATATCTTTATTAATTCTTCATTTAACCTGTTCGCATCGATACACAATATATGCCGTGTAAGATTCCCTTACCGTTGACATCGGTAGCCATGATATATCGTTTTACTACTTTATTAGAATAGTTTTTTATGCATCATTCGATAGCTATAGGATACATTAACCAATGTGATATAAGAAAATAGACAAGATATGTACATTTATGCTTCAAATACTAGTTTTACAATTGACAGTATAATTTGTATTCTTGAGCCGCAATGAAAGGGTTAAATGTATATTTTTTACAAACTAGATGTGGTTCTTACGTAACTTATGAATATACGAGTATAAATTAAAATTACTTATATTATATGCTACTGTAAATAGTTATATATTATCGTTTAAAAACACAATACAATTTCACGTAATTTTTTGTATTTTTTTAAAATTGAATTATGTAATTAACTAAGATAACTATTACCAGTGCCGGTTTTAGGGGGTGGCAAAGTGGGTCGGTGCCCCAGGGCGTTGCAAGAGCTAGGGGCGCCAAAGGCAACCAATCTCAAATTCAATTTTTTTAATATTGTAAGCAATACGCAGCACAAGAAAAAATGCTCTAGGGCGCCGCTGAGTCTAAAGCCGGTACTGACTATAAATATTTTAAGCGTTACATGATATATTTTTTCTGAAATCAAGCATTTTAAATTAGTACCTTGCAATATTTTTTCAAAGAGATCTTAAAGCACTTTGATAGCGATATGATTACTATACGAGTATGTACTTATTGTATGTTATTTTATATATATATATTTTTGTATTAATATCATTCATATGACGAAATCGTAATAATTGTAATGTCAAATACGACTTTAATATGACCGAATGAAATAGAAAAGTGTGCCGATTAAAAAAACAACTATTAATTGATTATGGACGTCAAATTTTGGATGAATTTCATTTTACGAATACCATCTCTTCCCTGACACGAAGAAACACCTGGGTGGAACGCATTTCAGCGATAGAGAAGAGCTGGAAGAAGCGGTTCTCAGGCAAGATTTTTTGACTCGGGCATTCAAAAGCTCGTATACCGCATGCAAAAATGCATCGACCTCAGTGGCGATTATGTAGAAAAATAGGTAAAAGTCTGAACTTTCTAAAAATGTACGCATTCATGGAATCAAACATGTTTTACACTCTGAAAAATCACTGGGAAACTTTCTTTACGGATAACCCTCGTATATTCATGAATCTATGATTTAATTCAAAATTAAAAAAAAACGTGTCATCTTATAACGTTTTCTAGTTAAGGTAAACGAATATTTGTACTAAATGTATGATTTTTCTAATCTATATATTTAGTTAAAAGTTATAAATATGAGTATATCTAATGCGTTTTTTATAAGTAACTTTTACTGTTCGAGGTTATGTTGTAATACGTCTGAACAAGAAAATAAACACAATTGCAAAATAAACAAATTATATTAATCTTAAATAATAAGTAATAAATAAAATAAACAAATTTACAAACATATTGTGAAGTGTAGATGTGATAATAAACTGTTTTTTTTTATGCGAAAAATTTAACGAATTTCCTATTTATAGGTTAATATTTAGAATCTTCTTTGGTTATGTAAGCAGTGATACTTCAGTGATAGAGTTAATGATTAAAATATTCACGAGTATTTTGTGGTTTAAAATGAAAAAATACACTCAATAACTTAATGTCTTTCAATTAAACATTGTTATGTTCTATAACATTTTGTTAAGCTTGTGATATCAACCTTATTTGGTAAGTTATTACAAACGTTTCGTTAAGTATTACATTTTTTAGTGTATTTTTCATTATTTGAGCAGCAATTCAAAATAACTTATAATATGAGTATTATAAGATTGATTGTCTTTTACACGATAATTTAAATAAGTCGCAATTAAAGCCAAAAATGATATTAAAAGCTTGATAACTTAAACATAAATTTTGTTGCCAAAAAACTTTGTAACTTTAATTATTATTTTTGTATAAGAACCCATATATTCTAATGTTCTAATAAACCAATGAAGATTCATACTATCATTTAACAACTGATACACGAACTATTTTACAGAACACACCGTTTTGTACATGACATTACTCTCATCAATAAATTGGAGCAAAATAATCCGCAAATGGCGTTTATTTTTCAGTAATTAGACGGTAGTAACTTGCTTGTAACTTATTATCACATCTAATAGAGGCATTTATTAGTAATAAACTGTGATTGAACTGACCTGTATTTCATTGACAAGCTTCTCAGTGATCATCTTGTGATCTTGCGGCGCTCCAAGCATCTGCTGCATATTGGGAGGACCGCCTCCCCCTCCGGGAGTCATCTGCGCCGCAGAGATCTGCTGATGCTGCTGCACAGGCGTCAACTGAGGCTGCTGCAGAGACGAAGGCGTCAAAGACTGTTGCATAGACGATGGCGTCAAGGACTGCTGCTGCTGCTGCGTCGCCATCATTTGCTGCTGCTGTTGTGCAGCAGCGATTTGCTGAGTATTCATAGTTGGTGTGAGTTGCTGGTTAGGAGTCAGCTGCGGCGTTGTTTGCTGACTTGGAGTCATATCTTGCGGTGTTGGGGAGTGGTTTCTGCTTCCTCCGCTGTGCTGCCAGAACTCTGGCGAAGGCTTGAACTGGCGTTGCAGGTTGTGTTGGTCTTGCTGCATGTTTGCCACGTTTGGGATCTGCAGCGAGAGGGGCGCCGCTCGGAGGTCCAGAGCGCTGGAGCCTCCTCCTGCTTGTCCGGCGCCCCCCGCGCCCCCGTTCTCAGCGGCCGCCGTGATCTTGAAGGAGTTCTGCAGCCAGCTCGAGACGAAACTCTCCTCTTCAACCTTCGCAGGCGCCAGAACGTCCGCGTTTAGGAAAATCTTGACGGCCGTTTGCAGACAAAGTGGCAAATCAGAACTCTGTCCCGCACTTGAAGCCTGCTGATACTGAGGATTGATCTTCAAATCAGGGCCTTGCTTAGGACTCTTTCTTTCAGCTTTAAACTCTTGTTGATTCTTGTGTATGTTGTAACCGTTATTGAATAAGAATTCTTGATTTTGAGCGCTCAAGAATCTTTGTAAATTGTTGTGTATTCCGTCTGGCGAATGATTGTTTAGCAGTCTCGCCAGTGGGTTGGTTAAGTTTGTAGGTGGAGGAGGCGGTTCTTCCCCTTGTTGAGGCTGCTGAAAGGGCTGCTGGTGATTCAGCAGTCTCTGGAGAGGATCCAGCGCTGATGAAGGAGCTCCACCTTCCGGCGGCTGGTTCAACAGCCTCGGGAAGGCCGTGTGGCTCTGATAATCTTGACTAAACTTTGAGAAATCCAGGCTTATATCTTTGATGCACGGGATCGAAAAAAAAACCGCGAAACGCGAGAGCAACGCTTTATAAAAAAACGTCACTAAATCACTTAGAAAATTACTCGAATCAATGAAATTTTCAGTTTGTATTGGAGTTCTTTGTGATTTTAGTTGCCGTCGGCAGCGCGCGAAACGTCAGTTTTCAGTTTTTCAGTTTCAGAGTTTGACACATCAGTTTTTCACGTCACTTTTTAACTGTTTTTAACGATTTTAGTTAAGAATGTTTATAATTTAATCAATCGATAATGACTAGCATCATTTAATATTTTCAGTATTCCAAAAAAAAAATCACAAAACGATTGCACACATTGAATTGTTTACAAAAAAAGATTTTCTATTAATTTGAACATCGGATGCCTTGATGATATTATTTTTAAATTTATTAAATTTACACAAAAAAAAATATTGCACTTTGACGTATGATTTTTATAATCGCGCAGGTTTTCTCTTTTTGTTGTTAGTTTTTTTTTATTATTCGATGGTTTTATTTATGTTGTTGTTTTCTTGGTTTGTCTTCTCCTCTCTGTGTCTTGATTTGCGGTAGTGTGTTATATCCTCGGTATGCTGATGACGAACTATTGACGATTCTACGTTGAACGACTTCTTGTTTATCTTCTTCACGGCCCGTAAAAACCCTGAAAGAATACAAAAAAGAATCAAGTTAAATTCTCAAAAACACAAAAAAAACACAAACTAAATGATTAACAAAGTACTAAACACTACAAGATTTAAAAATATATATGAATCTAAACGTTATTTCATTAAGTTCAAAAAATATTTAATTCGTTTATTGTTTTTATGAATTGAATTAATTTTTAAATGATCACAATCATATTGAACGATGATAAAACAATATTTCAAAATGAATAATTTTCAAATTTAGATAACTTCAAATTTATCAGAATTATTCAAATTAAGAATAAATCAATCGAACAATTTTTAAATTTCAAATATTTTATCACGTTCGAAAATTGATAATAATTTTATTCTTATTATATAACAAAATCACTGCCATCCTCAAAGTTATCCACAATATTATTTATTTTTATAAAATCGCAAAATATTTGTGTCAATATTTTTTTTACCCATTGTAAAGTTTTATTTTATATATATTTTTTTATTAAATAATTATTATAGATTTAAAGCACAGTTTGTTAGTATATAAGCAGAGATGCTGCTGCAAATCTCAACATTATGTAAACACGATCTAAGCATATAAACACATGTCCCAGACACCGATACAGGCAAACAAAGGCCATATGTGATGTGTTAACACATGCATGTGATGTCCAGTCACACACACAGTCAAGGGCTGACCACTACGGGACACGGTACGTCCGATATCCTTCTGTGTGTGTCCATATGGGCACACACATGTGAACACGCCGTGTGTGCACGCGATTCCCGCGCACACATTCACGCAAACGTCGACTTTCGACAGTCCAACAGGACTCACTGTGACGGTCGAATGTATATACCTACGGGATCGACGAAAACTGAAAAGCATCGAACATTTTGAAATTCGAAAAAAGAATAAGAACGTTCGAAAAAAAATATTTAAAAAAAATGTTCAGAAAGATGTAATTTTTTTCGACGACTCATTCACGAGTGTCTCTCTTAATAAATGTGTTTATTTTTAAGATTAAAGTAATCACAATTAAATGACATTAAAAATAAATATGTAAAAAGTTAATGTATCATAGAAAAAAATTTTTTAGAAACTTCTAAGTGATTGTTACATTTTAATTTTTTTTTGAATTTTTCTATATTCGTCTATAAAAGTGTGTTATTTTTAATGATAGTTATTTTTGAGTGTTTTTTTTTTTATATTAAAAACATGAGTGATAATTTTTTGTTATGATCGCTTCATGTGTGACGTTAGATTTTTGAAAATTTTACAAGTGTCTGAAATTCATCGCGCTGCAAATTAATACACATTTCTTAACATTACGAAACTGATATAAAAAACACTTTAATTAGAACGTGATTATATTTTTAATTGATTTAAATCTTATAAGAATCTTATTAAAAATTTAATTTTTAAAGTTTTATCAACACTTATTAATTAATTTTAAGATACGTTTATTATTGATATTTTAAAAATTAAAGAAGGTGAAATAAATACACAACAAAACACATATTTTAAATATAATTCATAATTTATTTCTTAAAATAATATTTATGTAAAATAACGTGAAACACTTATTAAATATGAAATAATGTTTAAATCGCTGTATAAAAAAATATACTAAAAATTGTTTTCAAAGATTTAAGATGTCTGTATTTATTAATTAATTATCGAATTAACTTCACACTTAAATTATTTTAAAATAATATTATCATTATTGTTGTTAGTTTGTTATTTAAGATTTGTGAAACGTGTCAAAGATTCTCAAGATTGTATTTAAGATTTGATATTTTTGTTTGCAATCTTAAAAATAATTATTTAAGATTTCGTCAAGACGTGCGAAATTGTCGCGTATTGTTTCATAAGGGAAGTCGCAAGGTGTTCCGCAGACTCCTTCCTAACCTTCTTATGTCGCGGAAGGCTGCAGCTAGACTAACTTCTTAGCGACGCAAACTTGAGGTATATCGCGGCAAGAAGGAGGAGAGCTCGGGGGCTCGTAGGACGCCGTCGACGTCTTGCTCGCCGCGGAACGTCGACTGACTGCTCAAGACAAGAGGTGGGGCGTCGCGACGCCGCGCACTCAGACGCGAGAGCGGCGCCGCCCATATGGACCTCCGCGGGAGAGAGAGGGACGCCGGGCGTTCGCGCGCTTTTCACATTTTTCCCGCTCGGAACCTCTTAGACGGCGGCCAAGACTGGCGCAGTGCGCACGCGCAGAGGGCGCACTCCGCGGGGGGAGGATGTCCCTCTCACTATCAGCCGGCCTCTCGGGAAGCCAACATCAGTCGGACGGACCAACAGTCTAACTCTAACACGACGACTCTCAACTTATCATTTCAAATTCGGAGTTCTTATGACAACACTTGCACATCCACACTCTTACACTACACGATAACTCTTATACTTCAATTAGAATTGCTCATCCCTTAGCATACTAAAAACGACAAAAGTTTTTTAATATTTAAAGTTTTCTTTGTATATTTATATTTTTATTATTTTTTGGACTTAACACACCGTGCGGAATGATACTCAACCATTAGAAACTCTCAAATAGTCTGCCTCGATAACCATTGCTCTACAATTAAATTTTGGATTTCATATGACAATACTTGCTAATCCATTCGGTGACTAAACACTACACAACTTTATGTTTTTATTATTTTTCGAAATTAACACTCGGGCAAAAGAAAACGCGAGAAAAATCTCAATCAACGCGATAACTCTACTCTTCAATTCAAATTCGAACTTTACATGATTTGGGCATCATTCGAAGACTAAACGCAACAAAACTTTTTGTTTCTATTCGTTTTCGGACTTAACACGGCTTAATCTAATATTTATATTTAATTTCGGACTTAGTGCGACAACGCTTAATTTTTTTAATAGCTTATAAAATAAACAGTACATTTTAATACGTTTCCAGATAAATTCAAAGACTTATTATTAAATATATATATACTATATAATTACTGATCGTTTTCGGACTAGATACAACAAAATATTGTAGTTCTATTAATTTTTATACTAAAAACAACATATGAATATTAAATTCTGTTAGGATTCAAACTTTACACTATAACACTTGTTCATTTAACTAAAATCAGTTCATATATTGCTTAAGTTTTTCACTGAAAGCTTAATACTGAAAAAAAAAGTTTAAAATATCCGCATTCATTTAATTAATTGTACTATAACGTAAATTAAAAATTTACATTCAATTCTATCTTAGTTCATACGTATTTTCAATCCTTCACAGTAAGCTCATGCCAATTTACTGAAAGCTCACTACTAATAGTCATACTAAAAGTAATACTAAAAGTTAGTAATTTTGTGTCGTTGTTTGCTAAACGTGACTTTTTTTCTATAACAAATTATAACATGTCTTGAAAATGCTGAGACAAATCATTGTTTTTTTTTATGAAACACTTACACTTATAGTTTTTTTTTTCAATAATAATTTAAAAAAAAAACTTTCCGTGTCGTAATAATACATTGCCGTAAATGATTAGTTTAATCGTGGAACAAAAATGAAACTTTATTTATGTTTACTTTTATTATGAATCATTAATTGATGAACACATTGACAAAAACTGTTTTAATTACATTTCCTTTTCAAAGGCCTAGTAAAAAATATTATGAGCATTGAAGTTATAGTAAAAAAAAAACTATTTATATACAAATAGCTTGGGTTGACGACTTTTGTTATCGATAAGACTTTTTTATTTAAAAAAATATTCCTTTTAAGAGGTTTGTCGAGTTTTTTAAATACTCACAACTTGTGAAAATGAATCAAATATTTTAATTATTTTTTTAAATATAATCTAGTGTGCCCAATATTAAACTTTTTTGATGAATATTTTTGAATTACAGAATTTTATATAAATTAAATTCAAATTAGGACGATTTAAGAAATTAAATATTGCATTTAAAATTGTCAAATATAAATACAGAAATATTTAAGCAATATAACATTCACTACCATCTATTTTCTATTATGATAGAATTTTACTTTCCATTTTCAAAAAGAATATAGGAGTAATAAAATTGCAGATAATATTTTAATACAGAAACCAAAATATTAAAACGAAATATTCCTTCGTAATTTATTTTTAAAATATTTTATTTTTGGTAATTTTTTTTTATTAATTTTGCAATTAAGACCATTATACAAATGTGAGAAATTTTTAAAAATTACTTTAAATTAAGAAAAATAAAATAAGGGTACAAATTAAAGCAAGTATTCCTATTCAGAAAAATATATAAATATATCAAATATGATAGACCGTGAGACAAGGCATGGACAATGACAATTGACAACAATGAGAGGCGCCAATTTTTTTAATTTTTTTCAATTTCAATTTATTTTCTTTTAGAAACATTACAAATAACAATATTTAAATTATTTCTAAAACAGGATTAAATAACAATTTATAAACAACACAATAATAATAGAATCATTTAAAAAGTCGCTAAACAGAAGACTCCACGAAATTACTTTGATAAATAAATTCGTGGAGCTCATGTCGAAACTGGGCTTCTCTCAAGTGGAATATATCGATATTCGAGGCGATATCGTTGAACAGTCTGATCACTCTCCCAAGAGGCATAGTCCCTGACAGATTAGTATTACCTCTAGGAAGAACAAACAATCTGTGCCTCCTTATCCTTAAATAATTGTCAGGGTCAAACAAACCAATTTCAAACAAAATGGTGGATATATGTTCCAGATATGGAACGGATATGGGTATATTTTTTTTTCTTAAGATGAAATACTTCATACATTTATCGAATGAGTTTAAAATAGATTAGATACTTGATTTTATTTTTTTGTTTTTTTCTTTGCAATAGAAATTTATCTCCAATAATCATATTAGAATATTATTATTTTTAATTAAAATAAATAATAATTCAAAGCAAAGCTATAAATCTTACCCCCACCCTTCATGAAAAAAAAAACACGACTAAAAAAATACGCACGCGTAGAGAAACCTACATAATCCGTCTCTCTCGCACTCGTCCGACTTAGTACATCCTGAAGGGATGAAAGTAGGGCGAGAGAGCGAGACGGAGCAAAAACATTTTTTCCCGTACCCTCTAACATTCAAACACGAAATAAAAATGACTGGAAAGAAGAAAGAATTCTTTTTTCTTTCGCACGCATAGTAATGCCACTGTCTCTTTCGCTCTTTCACATTTGCATAGAATAAAAACACTCTGCGTCCCTTTCGCACGCGGTTTTTTTTATAGTTCACTCATTGGTGGAGAGATTTAGAATTTTATTTGAAACGTGAAAAGGAACGTTTTTTTTGAATATTTAAACGCCGCCCCGAATTTTTATTTGCCGATTTTTTCACACAAAGGGGGCGGAACACTTTCAGTGAAATAATGATTTTTTAATTAAAGTAATTGCTAAATAATACAACAATACAAAATATATTAATTAAATTAATTGAAAATAATTTTTTTTTACACATTTAACCCTCTAAACATAACGCACGATTTTTAAAAATTAAATTTATCACGGAGATTTTTACAATAGTGTTTGCGGTGAATTTTCATACTACGGTACCTTTAAATTTGTCGTTATATTACGTTAAGATGCGGAAGGCGGAGGATCGAAGAGGATGGAGACTCATGCGGGAGGCCTACGTTCAACAGTGGACGGACACAGGCTGATGATGATGATGATGATGATTACGTTAAGCCGTCTCGGGAGCATCTGGCTAATCAAAAAAAAAAAACTTTATAAATAGTTTTAATGTACTGAACTTGGAAATTGTTTATAGTAAATTAAATGTTGTTACAAAATGTATCAATATAGAAGTAAAATATATATTTTTTTCGATAATAGCACGTTTGTTTCGAAGTTAAGCAACATTGTTCGCGCATCAAAACATGAATAGGTTACCGCGCGTTTTTTGTGTAAGCGTAAATTTGGACCGATTGAGTAGTCCTTTAGTACCAAAAGGTACAGAGCATCGGGCTCATCATCCGATCTGCTAAAAAAATCATAAATTCAAAAATATGCCTTGGAAACTACAACTGCCGTGTTTTCCTAGTCCTCGAACTCCTTTAGCTTTAGAAGATGCTGGATATATATTCTTATGTCACGCTTTAGATGCAGAGATGTCTTGGGACAGTGCTGGTTTTAGGGGGTGGCGAAGTGGGTCGGTGCCCCAGGGCGCCGAATAAGCTAAAGGCGCCGAGGGCAACTAATCTGTCTTAGATTTTTTTAAATATAAACAATATGAGACGCTTGAAAAAATATGCCCTAGGGCGCCGCAGGGTCAAAAGTCGGTACTGTCTTGGGATAAGGCATGGTCAGTGACAACTGATAGAACATAGCGACGGGAATTTGTGATGACCATGTACTTCAATATGATAAACTGAATATATATTTATTTTCATGTATCTATTTCAGGCACATATAATGTATATTACATAAACAGGATGAAAATGTGAAAGTATATAATATTAATGCAGTTTCTGTGACGCTTGCCATTAAAAGAAGATCCAAGTATTTACTACAGTTGCCTTTTTTTCAAGTCCCGATAACTTGCGAAGTCGCCGTATATACAAAATGTGTGAAAAGCATTGCGCTCGAAAATATTTAATAGCAGCAAATTATGACTACCATATGCTCCAGCTAAGAAGCAGTTCTAGATTTTTTTTTCTATAGTTAATAATTATACATCATCCAAATTTAATATTGAATTTAATGTTGACTAGAAATTCGTTTTTTATATTTGTAGTTATAAATTAACATTGTTTCATTATATTTATTTAATTACATATTTAAAAAAATATATAAATCAAAAAAATATTTTCAATATGTAGTTATTATTTTAATATATTTTCGTTATTACATTATTTTGTGGAATTAGCAAACCTAGCGTAGGGTAGAACAACTATTCTAGCCCAAGGGGATGAACATTCACAATTTTATGAAAATATAAGGGAGGAATGAAAAGATCGTAGCGAGCGATGTCTGGTTTGAATCATGGATAAATTATTTCAAATTTATTAAATTATTGAATAATATTACAAATATTTTGTTGCTTATTTTAAAAAAATATCTTATTAATGCTTGTAATAAAATGTATGTTTATTTTCTATTAAATATAATTAATATAAATAAACAAATTTTAAATCTGTTTTATTTACGTATTTGTTTTTTTTTTAAGATTTAAATGCTTTATTTTAAATATAATAAAATTAAACATTTAATTTGTTCAAATCTAGTAAGAAATATTATTTTAATTATTTTTTAAATTTTGTGAAAAAAATAAAAGGAAGGTGAACCTGGCTGGGACATATTCTACGGAAGCTGCAGGAGAGCGTAATTGATATTTATTAATTAATTAACAATGGCTGAATTTTTTCAGACTTAAGTCATCCTGGATGGTCACCGGAAAGTAATTATATAGGGTCCGCCATCTAACTTTTTTTTTTCAACTTGTGCTTATTTCGTGAATGGTAACACTTAGCTCATGTCTGATTTAACAGATAATTAGTTTTATCCTTCCGCTAAACGAATGTGGTTGTGTATACGCTTGAACAACGCTGGGAAATATTGCGACATTACTTTGAAAATCATGGTAATGTTGCAGAATGTGTGCAAAAATCGCGTACGGATTTTGGAAGAAGAGAATCACCGTCAGCTCCGTATGTTCGTTATCTTGTGAAAAAAGTGAAATAAACTGGCATCCTCATCGATAAACCAAAGCGTGAAAAGCCAAAAACAGTGCGTACACCCGAGAATATTGCTGCTGTGGCAGAAAGTGTGCGTGAAGCGCCATCAATGGCGTTTCCATGCGGCGCGACCATGTTGAACGAATTTTTATTCACAAAAATTGAAGAGGGGGATATTGGCAACATTTGGTTTCAACAGGACGGCGCTACGTGCCACACAGCCGAAGCTACACTCGATGTTTTGCGCCCTGTTTTAAAAAAAAAAGTTATTTGGCGGACCCTTTATATAATGTTTTCAGATGCTTAGCCGATTAGTGAGTTGATATGGCAGCAAGAAGACAATAAAATTTTATCGTTTATATTCAGCAGACCATATACTCCAGTTAGGGAGCAAGTATAAGAAAGAATATTTAAAAAAAATAAATCAACTGATTTAAAGAAATAATTTATGTTGCTATAAATATCATATACAGTCAACCCTTCTATAACGTTTTCATAAGATCAGATGATTAGCCCGATGCTCTTGTGGTCTGAAACATTTAGTCCTAAGAGACGGTTTAGCTAAAAAACATCATAGAAGGGAACGTAATATGAAAACTGCAACAAACACTATAGTACAAATCTCGTTACAAATAAAAAAAAAAGCGTGCATCACATGAGGGCTTACTGAATGTTTATCCGTGTCACGATCTATCGTTCCAAGATGGAAACCTAAAGATTTGTCCAGTGATTGTAGAGTCCAGAGATCCGTAGGTCTCCTTAACGAAATAATTTAGGTTACATTAGTGAGACATCCAGTGCACCAGTTGTCCCTTGCGCACCAAATGCCCCGTGCACCAGACGTCCATTACGTCCCACTCTGTTACCGATAAGTCGTTGAACGAATTGTCTGGAAATAAATGCGGCGGAACCATGCTCATCAATTACTCTATGTACTTATGTATATATCAGAATATTTAATCAATAAATGCAATATTCATACAAATAAATGTGTTTTATTATTTTTTGTTTCCTATTTACACAATCCTTTTCTTCGTTATAAATCCCAAAAAATCCCCTCTGATGCTTTAATATTTATGACATTTTTTCTCAACTGATACCACCTGTACATATTAATCTACATCAAACCCGAGTGTATGTTTTCTGAGCATGCCTTCACGGTTAACATAGTGACATCAGCATGATATAGCCCTTGCTGACTGGTACCGAAAACCTCGATGTACAATCTTTCGTCTCTTATTTCTGTTCGCTTATCGTACATGTATGTGCCGTCACTTTGTAATGCCGTTAAGAGGACTAGTGTAACCGATCACGGCGTCAGTTGTGTGCCGACCGTCAGAAAGTCGTATTATGGCCGGCCCGGCATGTTATTCCACCTGGGCCGGAAGATTGTAACTTTATTGTGAATATAAATGTGCTTCTGAAAAAGTCTGTGTGCTGTTAATCTGCTCCTCATCCTGCCACCACGCAATTCAATAACAAACTTAGAGAGGAGGATGTCAATATAAACTTAGTATAAATATTCAGGGATCATCCTAACTTTTCTTTTAGTATAACTTATATGCGATCGTACGAAAGACAATGTTTTCAACACGGTATAATCGTTGCTATTTTAAATATATTTTTTACTAATAAGTTCATAATAGGCATTAAAATTAACGATCCCGTCACCAAAAGGGGTAGAATATAGTCCCTTATTCGAAAAATCTTTGTTCTTTCCATTCTTCTTAACCCCTTACACCTGGGGTCGGTTAATATATGCAAGGGATGATTTTTTTTGGTATCTTCCTTAATAAGACCGTGAGAAAATACTTCACAGAATTCAAAACCTTTCTAACAATCTTTCTAAATCCTTATATATTAAAATAATAAATAAATCTTTAACAAAAAAAACATAAGAATAATTTTGATATAAATAATTAATAATATTAAGGTTATCAACTGACAATACTTGGTGAAACTGCATAATTAAAAATTTTAATTTACAAATTAAATATGTTAAGAATATTTACTTTTGATTCTCATTTATTTTAAATTATTACATATTTTTTTTATGTAAGCGCATGCAGGAGAGCACACCCGGTCAAGAACAGTGCACTCTATGACGCTGAGCCAGGGAGGCTGGACGCTGCATGCGGGAAACGTGTGTTGTGTTCGTGTTTGTGTGTAGGTTGGGGAGATTGCAAGTGTACATTTATCTGTTTCTTGAAGAGATCCAGATTGTAGGAAGGAGGAAACATAGACGCTGGAAGAGCATTCCATAGCTTACCGGTGGCATTAAGGAAGGAACTTTGAAGCTGCCAGTTCTTGGTCGACATATATTAACCATGTATGGATGTTCGGCAAGTGTAAGACGAGTTTGTCGGCTGTGAGTGGGTGCAGGAGGAATTAGTTCTTTAAGTTCCGAAGAGCAGCGACCGTGGTAATAACGGTAGAAAAGACTAAAAGAACCAACCTTACGTCTGTGTTCCATTGATTGTAGATTAGACGTAAGGGTGTCATTGTTTATCAAACGAATTGCTCTTCTTTGAACTGAGTCAATTAAGTTTAGAAGGTATTTTGGGGCTCCAAACCAAAGGTGACTGCCGTATTCAAGGATAGGTCGGATTTGTCCTTTATATAGAAGAAGAAGTTGTTTATCGTTGAAATACCGACGTGATCTATATAATACACCTAAGATGTTTCGGCCTCCCTGGAGACCACCTTCAATAACCTCCAGGTAGGCCGATAGACCAATAGGTCTCCAGGGAGGCCGAAACATGTTATCGTTTAATTTAAATGTGAATCAAAACTAAACATTTTTGCTTCTGAAAAAGTTTTTTTTTTCTGACCTGCTTCTCATCATGCCATCACGCGACGGAATAACAACCTTTGAGAGAGGAGGATGTTAGGACATATGCACTAAGTAAGTGACAGATATGTAAAAGACGCTTTGTCGCAGTTAGCGAATCATATCGAAAAATGAGCCTGTAGTAAATGCTCTGACTCATAAAGTATGTTAGTTTGGACATGATCATTTCAAAGCAATCTTAAAAATGGTGATACAAAAACATTATGACTAGGCAGAAAGTATTTCGGAGAAGCATGGAAGAGAAATATCTCTCAGATCAGCCATAGCAAGTACAAGTACTCTGCTGCTGACGAAAAGTAGTCCTAGCAGGGTCTTTAACAATCGTGCTTTCAGTTTCGCGGCACCAACGGCCTGAAACTCGCTGCCGGAAAGTATAAGAGAGCTGAAAATGGAGGCATACTTTAGAGGCAGACTCATGAAACACCTTTTTACTTAGAGAGGCAAAGAGGCGCTTTTTAGAATGACATTTTGGTCATAGAAAATCGCTATATAAATACCAATATAATAATAATAAGCAGGTAAAAATAGTTATCATTTATTTTATGACGCGTAGTAATACGCGCACTTACGGTATTTTTAATATAGAATTTAAAAAATAATAAACTATATAAAATATCTGGAAGTGATAAAAAAAGACTAGAGGCCTTTGAAATGTGGTCATACAGAAGAATTCTCAGAATTTCCTGGAGAGACCACGTCACGAACAATGAGGTTCTCAGCATAATCAAGGAGGATAGGCACTTAGTGAGAACCATCTCAGAGGCGATTAGTCACATCATGCGCCACGATGGTCTTTTTCACGACGTTGTGGGAGGGATAGTTGGGGGTAGACTCTATTGAGGACGCCCTAGACGGAAGTATTTGCAGCAAGTGTTCGAGGATATGAGCTGTAGCTCTTATTCTGAGCTGAAGAGGACTGCAGAGCATCGAGAGGAGTGGAGATCGAGATGCAAGATTTTGTTGCTGCAAACCAATCCACCGGATTGATACTACGAAGAAGATAAAATGAAATTGTTTTCTATGGTGTACATTTCAGAACATTTTATTTTTTAATGCGATTTACGCGCAGAGGTCGCGTCATTATTTTTCTTTCGTAGGCAATAAATATTAATTTCATTATGTTTAAGCCTCTTTTCTCGGTTTATATATTTCTGGTTTGATGCCCGGCTAGCACGCTAGCGCCATAAATAAACGCGGACGGGTTATAAAACATCTGTGGCTCTGAAAAAATACAGAAAAACTGTAAAAAATAAATCGATCGCTTTGTTAAGGCGCGACGACGCTATGATACTATTGCGGTCTAAATCGAATAAGTTAATTTATTTCAGAAAATTTAGCATAATCCCAGAGTGTTTTTCTCAATAAATTATATTTACTATAATACAGGCTTCTATGAAACTATAGATATACTTTTAAATATCTTGGTTTCGTGATATCCTTACACGCCAAAACTGAATCTGACGTGGAGCATAGAATAATCACAGGATGGCTGAAATTGAGGTCTCTCTCTGGGGTTTTGTGTGACAGCAAGATTCCAGTTAGGGCCAAAGGTAAAATCTACAAAACTGCTGTAAGGCCAGCTATGCTCTACGGATCGGAGAGTTGGACCCCGCTGAAACGTGACTTGGATAGGATTCATGTAGCAGAGATGAAGATGCTGAGGTGGCGGGCGGTGTAATTAGAGTGGACAGAGTTTGAAATGAGCATATTTGGGGTTCATTTCCGGTGGTTCCCATACCTGAAAAGGTAAGGGAAAAACCGCGTAAGATGGTATGGGCATGTGACACGGAGAGATGAGGACCACATGGTGAAGAGAGCCCTCAAACAGGCCCACGCTGAGAAGAAGACCCGGATGACTACAGGCAACCTGGGCTGCAACTCTAAACGATGATCTGAATACTCTGGGTTTGACCAAGAATGCAACGCAGGACAGACATACAAGGCGAATGTGCACTAGAAAAGCCGACTCCAGATGATGGGAAATGGCGAGGCTAGAGAGATTATTATATACAGTATGAGCTTACAGAACTGTGAAACAGCAATTTTCGATGCTCCAAATATTGAGTGGATACGGTTAAAAAAAATAGTAGACATTAACGGTGGCGCAGTTGCATCGCATTTTAATTTGTATCAAGGTTCGTCCAAGTTGCCCCCCTTTACCCCCGAAATTTCCGTACAAAACGAAATAAAATTAATTAGGCGCCTGCGGAAAAAAGGCCCGCGGGGCTAGAGAGGCACAAAAAAAGACAAACGTTGTGTGTTTTATTATTTGCAGAAAGAGAGAATACTTTTTAATTAAAATTGTCACGCACAATTTTTGACACTCCCAGAACGAGACCCCCCCCACCTCCGTGTACTCTCCCTCTCTGTCTTTAATTTGTGTCGCTTCTGTGACGCTCCCACTCCGCAGTGAAAGGGTTAAAAAAGATCAAGTAAATAGAACAGAGTTGCAAGAAATAAGAATTCACTTTTGTTGGTCTGTGAAGAAAGAAATTAACCTTTTCATTTTTCATAAATTATTTAAAAGTAAAAAAAATATTTATATTTTTACCACCAACAATCAACACACTAACTCGGTTCTCGTTAGATCAGGTTCTTAAACGATTTCTAGGCTTTCTTCTTCGCAGTATCAATCGTGACGACTAGGCTGTATATTCGTCGAAATTCGTCCCGCGAACACTTGATATTCATAGTGAATTCCTGTAATAAATGGATGTTGCCTGATTGTCAGGCTGTAGTCAATTACGTAAGCGGATCAACACTATACACCCAGCGCTTTGCCATATGTACTGATTTTCGTCTACCACCTATTTTAATTATTAGGCTATGACTGGCATTGTATGAGTGAGGGATCAAATTCACACCAACCTAATATTTTAGAGCTTAAAAATCGATTAATTTTTTTTTTAGTAGTCTATGGCGTTGGTGGATCAACACTATACATGCAACGCTTTGCCATATATACTGACTTTCGTCTACTACCAATTTTAATTAATAGGCTATGACTGCCATTTTACGGGTGAGGGATGAAGTTCACACCAACCGGGGGTATTTTAGAACTTAGAAATCGATTAAAAATCCTTTTTTTTAGTAGTCTATGACGTTGGCGGATCAACATTCCACATGCAGCGCTCAAGCATATGTAACATTTTGAGCGTCATAGAATCCACAGATTAAACTTTATTATTACTATCACCATCTGTCAATTTTCTCTTGTGTATGTGTACAGGTATGTACTTACATAAAAAAGATCATTAAAGTTAAGCAACATTAGGTGAGGACCGAGATTTAGATGGGTCACCGCCTGTTGCTAACCACGTGTAATGAGCCGTCCCTTAGGATGAAATGGTCCATGCATCGGAAACATGGGATTAATCTTCCTATCTATAAATATTACTTTTAACAAATCGTAAAGAAATATGCCTCCGATACTACAGTTGCCGTCTTCAAGTTTTAAAGCTTCTGCCTTGGTGGTCGCCGGAAACTACAAATGTTTGCTGGTGTATCTCGGATGCAGAGATGTCTTGGGACTAGGCATGGATAGTGGAAACTGACTAAAGTGAGTGGCAGCAATTCATGGTGACTATATGTTTCAGATATGAAACGAATATAGGAAGAAAAATGATTCACGCTTTGGTTGTAAAATACACACGTCATTTTTTAACTATCGTCTAGCAAGCGTCTAACGCCCGCATGCAGAGACATACCTTAACTTAAGGTAACCAACTTAACACCCGTTTGCAGAAAAGTTTCTTAAGATTTGAGGTGAGTCGAGGGCTGTATCTTCCTCACTTTGATAATTTTAAAATAAAGTAGCTATTATTGGTAGATAGGCGTAGGAAATGGTTTTGGTTGATCGCGCTGCTTACAGAATATAGGTAGGTTATCTTAAGAAATGTCTCTGTATACGTGTCTTAAGTTGGTTCCCTTAAGCAAAGGAATGACTCTGCATACGGGAGTTAGAATCAATAAATGATATTTTTTTTCACGTTTCATCGATATTTTGTTTTAGGGACATCTTAACCCTTTCGCATCGGTTGTCGGCATATGCCGTCAAAGATTCACCGACCGTTGACATCGGTTGACGTGATATATTGTTTTGCTACTTTCAGTACTCATTGTGACATCTGCGGTAGGAAATTGAAAGTGCAGTCATTCATTTTATCAACCTACATGCATTTTTTACAGGAATCTGTAAAGCGTGTAAAAAAGTATCGTTAGGTTTCGTCACAAGAGCGATTTTTCTGTAAACCACATGTGTCTATTCCACCACATGTATGGAGTTACATAATGAACGTTTGTTAAACAAAATATTTTTTTATGCATCATCTGATAACTAAAGGTCAGATATGTACATTTATGCTTCAAATACTAGTTTTAAACAAAAAAAAATGGCATGAAAAATTCACGCCGTATTAACAGTGTAATTTGTATTCCACCGAGCCGTAACGAAAGGGTTAAATTTAGTGAAATTTATGCATAGATTTTTTTTTTATTGTTTTTTAAATGTTTAAAAAGCTCAAGTTAAATTGTGATAGAGTGTAAAAAAAGTGTTAAAAAAATGAAACAAAAAATAATTTAAAAAATCCCCCTTTTCGACATGGATCGGCGTTAGCAGTTTGTTGACATTCTGCGTGAAAAAGCGTGCCAGCGTGTAAAAAAATAAATTCAATACAAATCAAATAAAAAATAATAAAAAATAAAAAACGACTAGGTGTGAATTGATACCTAAAAAACCTCCCCCTTGCTGCATCAGCTCGCCCCAATCAACCGGAAAAAAAAGTGTTTACATTAGAAGAAAAAGAAGGCGAGAAAAAAACGCGACCCTAAACGGGAACCGTGTTTACATAAATGATTTTTTTATTGCTTAAATTAAAAAAAAATGGATTTATTGTTTTTTAATTGAAATGTACGAGTAGTATGTCTGTACCCCTTATTTGTATGATAATACATGTTTTTTTATATATTTTTATTATTTTAAATATTTTATACAAAATATTAATTAGACAATTAATAACATAAAGGTTATTAACTGACAATACTTGGTGAAACTGCATAATTATAATTTTAAATTAATTTTTATTTAAAAATTAACAAATTAAAAATGTTCAGTTTTATTTTAACGATTACATGTTTCGGCCTCCCTCGAGACCATCTTCAATAATGATTAAATTAAAAACTGGCAGTGGCTTATATAGATTTGTATAAATATAAGTTCCTACGTTAGTACAAACATGTAATAGTTTAAAATAAATGTGAATCAAAACTTTATATTTATAATTTGTTTATTTTTTAATTAAAATTAATTTTAAATTATAAACAATAAATATTAAAGACCAGCGACAATGACACACTGTATGTGCGATTGTTGTATAATCACCGAAGTTGGGCAACATTGGTGGCGGAATAAAACTTGGATGGCTTAGAGTCTTTTGCTTGTCGTGTGTCTTTGGTTGGGTTTTGAAAGACTTATCATTAGGTTATTTAAAAGATTGGGATAAAGCATGGACTGAGGCAGCTAACAGAAGTGTGTGGCTGAAAATTGTGGTGACCATATACTCCTGGTGGAAGGAAGAAGATTTTTAAAAGTATTTTTTATTTAATGAATATAAAATATGTTAAATCGTAGTTGATACGCAGACGACATAAGAAGAATAGCGGGAGTGACCTGGATGCGAAAGGCGGAGGATCGAAGAGGATGGAGACTCATGCGGGAGGCTTACGTTCAACAGTGGACGGATACAGGCTGATGATGATGATGATGAATTTCAAATCGATATTTTTAAATAAAATATTTATAAATAATACCTTAAGCTTTCATTTCACTATATGTAATAGTAGAAAAAAAATCAGAATAATTTTTAAACGTTCTATTAATAATATAATATTAAAAAAAAAACTAAAATAATTAAATAATATTTCTTTTACACATTTTATATTTTTTTGCGGTAAGAAATAATATTTTAAATAAAATTAAGTTAAAATGTTATTTAAGAAAATTTTGATAATCAATTTTAATTGGTATTTTATTTTGCATGATATATATAATGGCATCTGACGACAAGTAGGAATATTATAAGTTGCAAATAAAACACTTCTAAGCCTAATATATAATTAATAAATTAATTTTTAAAAATATATAATAATATTATTAATTTATTTATATTTTTAAAATCATTTTCAGAATGTTTTTAAAAATATTTGCACAGCTTAAAAATAAATATTTTAATTTTATTCAACCCAAGAAACCACCCCAATGCTGCAAGGGTGAGAAATATATTTTTACGTTTAGGTTTGCAACTCGACTAAAATAATGAAGAAATAATATTAAAAAAAAAAATTATTCGTATTATTTATTTTAATAAAATGCACATACGTGTGTAAATAAATAAAAATATTTTTTATGTACAAATATTAGTGAGCATTTTAAAAATAAAATTTAACTTTTGAAAGACTATATGCGATTTAGTTTTCATATGCGACAATTGATATACATTTACTACGACGATTTATGTTGGCCTTGATATTGTGGTTTTTGGGTTTAGCCGTGTGTGGCGAATTTCTTTTAACCGATATTTCGACCGCCATTGCAGAGAATTGAAAAAGATAATCTGACACCAACTCACAACTAAATCATCAATCCTGAAGAAGACCATTATTACATACGATACATTGACAGCAGATTTAATTCAAACAAAACTATTGTTTTTTAATAAAATACAAGTGTGTACGAGTACTTTTCAAGCCTAATTAATGCATTATGTCTATTATCTTCAGAACAATTATACATATTAGGTGTAATTATGACAGAAATCTTTCCATACATTGACAACATACATAATTCTTACATCGCTAGTGTTTATTATATTACAGATCGTCTGCTATGACCTGTACTGCCTTAGTACAATGAACTTATTTGACCCGCCCGATACATTTTATTATGATCATCATCATCCACAAAAGAACAATTGCCCGTATGGACAACTAAGCATGCTCTAACGTATGATCTGCAATACACACAAAATAAATAGATAAGCGATCGTTATTTGGAGCGTACGGCCACTGAAAGTGACTAAATTTATATGTATAATTTGTATTTTACTCTAAATCTGCTAAGAAAACTAGAGATGCATTGAATTGATACTTATATACTTAATCTAAATTAGTAATTTTACTTTAAGCTAGTAAATTTATCATATAATATTTTTTGTATTTACAATTTTTAGTATAGGGTCCGCTATGTAACGTTTTTTTTTCAACTAGTGCTTATTTCGTGAATGGTAACACTTAGCTCATGTCTGATTTGACAGATATTTTTTTTTCCTTCCGCTAAACGAATATGGTTGTGTATATGCTTGAACAACGCTGGGAAATATTGCGACATTACTTTGAAAATCATGTTAATGTCCGCCATCTAACGTTTTTTTTTCAACTAGTGCTTATTTCATGAACGGTAACACTTAGCTCATGTCTGATTTGACAGATAATTAATTTTTATCCTTTCGCTAAGCGAATATGGTTGTGTATACGCTTGAACAATGCTGAGAAATATTGAGACATTACTTTGAAAATCAGGCCATTTTTCTTCGAAAATGAGCAAGGAGTGGCCGTTACAGTCAATGGCGATCGTTATCGGGCCATTTTTGTTCACAAAATTGAAGAGGAGGATATTGGCAACATTTGGTTTTAACAAGAGTGCGCTACGTGCCACACAGCCGAAGCTACACTCGATGTTTTGCGCCTCATTTTAAAAAAAAAAAAGTTATTTGGCGGACCCGATATAATATTACATATTTCCGAAACACAGTACTGTCAGCTGCCACTGTCCGAAGACCCGGAGAACATATTCGCATACCGATAGACTCCAGGGTGGGAACCTGGAGGCTAAGAGACAACTGTTGATGTTTCCAAGGCATATTTCGATCCCCTTAGTATCAAATGGTCTATGCCACTAAAACCTTGTTATTTTAATGTGTCAACCTTAACACTATCCAGTTCGATTACGCAATATGTGTGTAATCACCAGGCCGAATGTTCTTTTTCTTCGTGTCAGCGACGTCAAATTATTTCTGCCCAGCATCTGGCAGCATCGATGTGTTGCCTAGCATTAGGTCTTGAGGTGTGCAGCTTGTTGGGCACATGGAGAAGGATCTTAAGTGTGAGGCGGTCTGCAGGTCTCCGCAGTCGCACAAAAGTGTCTCTCCCTGCCGAAGCATTCCCCACTACTCGAGGTTGTCTTTTGTTCTACCAACTCCGGTTCTTAATCTGTTTAGGGATTTCCAGGTCCGCCAGTCAAGGTTCTTGCCAGTTGGGAGGCCTTCCTTTGGAGTAATGAAATCCTCTAATGCGACTTGTTGCCAGAGCTGGAGTCTCTCATTTTCAGGGCCGGATGTGAGAGGTCGTGTGGCTCTCAGAAAGCTGTTTCGCGACTTCAATCTTGGTGTTGGGGGTATCTGATTATACAAGCAGTGGGACGGTTGGTTGATTGCCTTACTCATTTCTTCGGCGCATATGACTTTGCGTTTTGGTGGTGCGATAACAGCCAAGGGGTATCGCAGGCCGAACGTTGAAGGCCGGCCACACAACATGTGTGTGATCGTTCCGCCAACGCTTAGTGGCCGATCACACAACAAATGTGTTGTTTTTACTTTCGACCATAATTCAAAGATCTCAAACCTTTTCAGTGAGGGTCATATTTAATTTCATTCGAACACATGACGATATATTTGGCAATTCTTTAAAAAAACAGTCGGCCTCCAGCGTAAGTTTAATCGCGTAACGCGCGGACTGGAAAGTGTTAAAATAAAACAATGAAAGTAATTTTGACCGATTTTGATATTTTGGTCAAAATTTAACGCTCTCTAGCGCCTTAACCGTTAATGTGATAATGAAAATATTTCACTACTAAATCGTTGCAAATACTTGTACGAGTACATTATTATTTATTATTGCATTAAAAATTGCAGATTTTTTTAACACATCCAAATAATATTATATATATTTTGTTCCACTCGGAAATACCTACACTGTCTGCCTACGTTATTAGACTACAGTCCGCATTCACGTATTATCCATTTTTATGGGGATTTACTAAGGTTTTAATATAATGCCTAATATTAAAAATAATTTTCATTTTTAATCTTTCTCGGGAATCCAACCTACGATCTTTGTCTTGGTAATCAAACGCTTTAACCCTAAACCATACTCGCCAGCAAAATTATCTGCTATAAGATACTTGTATATAAGTAATCTGATTTCTTAAGGAGACCGAATAATTATTTAGTCGCTCCGGGGATTCAGCCATTTGGTCCTAAGAGACGGCTGAGCCCAACCAACGACACGCGGTAAGCACCAGGCGATTACCAATATAAATTTTCGATCGTATCGAATTTTTATTTGAATTCAGTCATCTAAAGAGAACCGCGCTTACTATGTGCTTGTTATGGTTGATCAAAATCCAAAAATCAATGATAGGGGAGAATCGGGCTAACCATCTAGTCTCGTTAAAAAATCTGATTAACAAAACATTTAAAATAATAAGCAGATACTACAGCTGTCTTTAAGTGCTTGGGCTTCTGCCTTGGAGGCCGTCGGTCACTATATATTTTCCCAGATGGACTATCAGATGCAGAGATGTCTTACGACGTGGGCATGCACAGTGACAAATGACAATCCTGAAATGACGGTACTATGTAGTGACCATTTGTCCCAGATATGGACCGGATAGGTTAAGAAAAAAAAATCAAGTACATATATCGGATAAGTATACGAATCTTTAACATTAAGGTTATCAACTGACAATACTTTGTGAAACTGCATAATTATAATTTTAAATTAATGTTAATTAAAAAATAAAAATAAAATGTAAATATGTGTGTACTAACGTAGAAATTAATACTTATACATACCTATATAAGCCACTGCCAGTTTTTAATTTAATCATTATTAAAGATGGTCTCCAGGGAGGCCGAAACATGTAATCGTTTAAAATAAATGTGAATCAAAACTAAATATTTAAATTTGTTAATTTTTTAATTGAAATTAATTCAAAATTATAATGCGAATCTTTGTCACGAATTATTTGATTCTTAAGGGGGGGTTCGAATAAATTTTTAAATACATACTAAAATCTTACCTCATTTTTAATTCTGCTGACGCAATACTAAATCACTTAAAAAATCTAAAAACTATTTTTTTTAAAATTCATTTTTATATTTTAACGTTATTATCTACATTGTTGATTTTATTTATTTAATTAATAATTAAATTAAATAAAAAATATTTAAAAAAAAAATTAAGAGCACGTCCATTGACCGAAAAAATTCGAACTGCACTGTTTTCTAAATGTTAAATAACTTCGAACTAAAAAGATATAGAAAATGTTACGATTCATAGAAAAATTGTAAAATTTTCCACTCCATCGTTTGCCGAATGTATTATGTTGATTGATTAGCGATTTTCGTCCTAGTTTTGTATGATTTCGATAAGTTCTTAAGGGTCAGTTTGATGTGTTGATGACGATGGAGATGTACGATTCTGATTACGCAAATCGCATTTATCTATTCGCTTCTAAAGTTTGTTTGAGATAGACCTTGGAATGAAGGGATGTAAAAATGTTACGTTATTTTTTTGCCGATATTTGCGAAAATCGATATTTCTAAGAGGATTCTTTTTATGTTAGCACATACGGGAGAATACTGACAGATTTTTATTTTTTTATTTTTTTGCTGGTTGGGGAGATTAAGATTAATTGGGGAGCAAGTGTATCTGTTTCTTGAAGAGATCCAGATTGTAGGAAGGAGGAGACACAGACGCTGGAAGAGCATTTCAAAGCTTACCGGCATTTAAGAAGGAACTTCGGAAACTGCCAGTTCTTGGTCGACACGTAAGACGAGTTTGTTGGTTGTGGGTGGGTGCAAGAGGAATTATTTCATTAAGTTACAAAGAGCAGCGACCGTGGTAATAACTGTAAAAAAGACTAAGTGAACCAATCTTACACCTGTCTTCCATTGATTTCCAGTGATGGTGATATTATAGTAATGCTGAAGTCTCATCTGTGAATTCTATGACGCTTTCCATGTTATATATATGGCAAAACGCTGTGTGTAAAGTGTTCATCAGTCGATATTGTAGACTATATATAACCCGATATTCACGCATCCTCCATTTATTACACGAATTCGACGACTTTCGTCTACCACCAATTTTTATTTACAGTCTTGTTCAGCTTGCGGGTGAGGGATCAAATTTATACCAATCAGAGGTATTCAATAAACTTCAAAATCCATTGAAAAGCTCTGCATGTGGAGTGCTGATCCGCCAACGTCAAAGACTGTAGTCCGACATTCACGCATCACCCTCATTAATGATGCACCTAGAATCACGGGAAGGCCTTCAGCCACTCTCTGACAAGTAGCTTTTTGCGTGCGTCCAGTAACGGGTCCCCATCTGGGTCTCCAAAAACAGGACGGGACAGGGAGGATTTCACCAAGCGACTCCTGATCGTACACAGAGGCTAGGTGTCCTCTTTCGGGGCAATCCAAGTATTCGCCTCAATTGGCCATCTCCACATGTTCAGCCGGAAACTTCGAGAGAGAAATCGTTCTTTTCACATCATTTTACTCAAACATTTTTTTTTTATGTAAACGCATGCAGGAGAGCATACCCGGTCAAGACCAGTGCGCTCTATGACGCTCAGCTAGGTAGGCTGGACGCTGCATGCAGTAAACGTGTGTTGTGTTCGTGTTTGTGTGTGAGTTGGGGAGATTGCAAGTGTATATTTATCTGTTTCTTGAAGAGATCCAAATTGTAGGAAGGAGGAAGCACAGACGCTGGAAGAGCATTCCATAGCTTACCGGTGGCATTAAGGAACGAACTTTGAAAACTGCCAGTTCTTGGTCGACATACATTAACCGTGTGTGGATGCTCGGCAAGTGCAAAACGAGTTTGTCGGATGTGGATGGGTGCGGGAGGAATTATTTCTTTAAGTTACAAAGAGCAGCGACCGTGGTAATAAATTATCATGTATCGATTTTATAATGCATTACTATGAACATATCGCTTACCGATATTCTGACAGAGCATTTACATCCCTATCGTGCATTTTTCCCCTATGTTATCTCTGGCGTTCTCGCTGCAAAGATAAAATTGAGAAAAATGTGCGAACTTTTTCATTGATAACCTTTTGGTTGCGTCACGTTAAAAATGGTTGCCTCCTGAATGCATGCGCGCCGCGTCTGCGCATACGCTTATCTATTACATAAAATATGCGCAGTAACTGGCGCAAATAAATGATTAATTAAGACAATTACATAGCTTAAGAAAATTCAGCAAGATCCCTGACTATTTAAATACATAACAATGCATGTTAACTAAAGGGTCCGACAAATATTTTTTTTTTTTTTTTTGAAAATGGGGCGCAAAACATCGAGTGTAGCTTCGGCTGTGTGGCACGTAGCGCCGTCCTGTTGAAATTAAATGTTGCCAATATCCTCTTCTTCAATTTTTGTGAACAAAAATGGCCCGATAACGATCGCCATTGAATGTAACGGCCACTCCTTGCTCGTTTTTGAAGAAAAATGGCCTGATTTTCAAAGTAATATCGCAATATTTGCCAGCGTTGTTCAAGCATATACACAACCATATTCGTTTAGCGGAAGGATAAAACTAATCATCTGTCAAATCAGACATGAGCTAAATGTTACCATTCACGAAATAAGCACTAGTTGAAAAAAAAAAAGTAAATTCCTGTAATAATAAGGATGATGCTTGAATCTCGGGCTGTAGTCTATGACGCTGGCTGATCAACACTACACATGCAGCGCTTATCCATATGCACCATGATATGCGTCATAGAATTCCACAGATGAGACTTCAGAATTACTATCACCATCTGTCAGTATTCTCCTGTATGTGTCTACATAAAAATAAAAATGACGTAGGGAGCACTGGACTTCTGGTGCACGGGACATTTGGTGCACGAGACAACTGGTGCACTGGATGTCTCGCTAACTTAAATTTTTTTCAATTTCAATTTATTTTCTTTCAGAAACATTACAAATAACAATATTTAATTCATTTCTAAAACAGAATACAGGATAAATAACAATTTATAAATAACACAATAATAATAGGATCATTTAATAAGTCCCGGAGCCCGCTAAACAGAAGACTCCACGAAATTACTTTGATAAATAAATTCGTCGAGCTCATGTCAAAACTGGGCTTCTCTCAAGTGGAATATATCAATATTCGAGGCGATATCGTTGAACAGTCTGATCACTCTCCCAAGAGGCGTAGTCCCCGGCAGGTTAGTATTGCCTCTCGGAAGAACAAACAATCTGTGCCTCCTTATCCTTAAATAATTGTCAGGGACAAACAAACCAATTTCAAACAAAATATCAGGATTTCTGAACACGCCGCGCACTAGCCGAAAGAAATGAATACTCAAACAACTGACCTAACCTAACTTAATCTAACCTAACCTAAGTTATTTCGTTAACGACACATATTGATCTATAGGATTTACGATCACTGAACAAATCCTTAGGCTACGTTAGGCTATCGAGACATCCAGTGCACCAGACGTCCAGTGCGCCCCAAGTCGTTACCGATGAGTCGTTTAACGAACCGACTGAGAACGATAGGTCGTGCTACACCTAAATTTAAGCTTAGGCTTTTAACCAATGCATCCTTTCAGTATTAACTAACGGCACAGATACGTGGAATCTAACAGCAGGTATAACACACAAGAAGTTTGCAAAGTTATCGAAATGTACATGTCAATATGCTTCAGAAAAAAGTATTCGTGTTGTTAATCAGCTCCTCATCCTGCCACCACGCAATTCAATAACTAACTTAGAGAGGAGTATTTCAACTGGCACCTTTAATAATACACTCTCGCTGCAATCCCTGCAATTAACACGATCTTGTCTCAGTTTTGAATTTTCCACGAAATAAAAACAAATCTTTTTTAGTATGACATTCTCGCCTCGAACTACACGCATTTCGGACAACACGATCTTTGTGTTATTGGAGGGATAACTGTATATGATATTTGAATAGTTTTACAGCGCATAAAACTTGTTTACATTATATATGAAAATATTCCACTTTTATGTAATCTTATCTGTGCATATTGTACATAATAAAATCAATAAATTGTGCAATTTATTTAATAAAACTAGAAATTATATATCACGTATGAAATATGATATTTTAACATGACACACAGGCATTGAGTATTGTATTAAAATTCACATTTAAATACAAATTATTAGTCGCCATTCGTCGGCGGGTATAGCTCAGTGGTTAAGGCGTTACCTTTCCAAAGCGAAGGTCGTATGTTCGAACTACGACAAACACTAGACGGATGCTTTCTTTCCATTCATTACAGTCCCGGAGGAAAATTGCTGCTCTCAAACATTCATGCCTTCTTCTTCGCCGAGCAAATCACAACCCTGGGATTCTTGAATGTTTTAACATATATGTTCCGGATAAGTACACCCGTGCTCGTAGCCATCCATTGTTTTTGATCCCAGTCGATACTTGCGGAGCTTCGAGCACTCAATTTAGTACAACGGCAATGGCGCTAATAAATGGCCTACCAGCACACCTCGATCCTTTCTTTACATCCTTTTCCTCTTTTGTCGATGGTATTGTTCTCCTAGATCTATGTGATCTTTGACACGTGTCATCTTCTTCTTATTTTGTGTTATTTTTATTTTTATTATCTTTTGTTTGTATTGCATATTCATGTATACTCTGTTTCTTATTATTTTGTACCTTGGAACTTCAGTTCTGTGAAATAAGTAAATAAATAAATAAATATATTTTTCTGAGATTTGTTAATCAGATTGTGTACAGAGATTGATTGATTAGCCTTACACTCTTGAGGTCTGGATTATTTATATAAGGATCGGGTTCTTAGGACCAAATTATCCAGGCCCCAAGAGCGACGGTCTAATCACCGAACCTCCTTCTAAAATCCGATAAACGAATCATCTAATATATGCCTATGGTTTCTACAGCAGCTGAATCTCTAACTACTGAGTTTTTGCCTTGGAAGTTGTCAAACACCGTATAAAATATTATATTATATTATATATAAAAAATTCCCAGGTATTCAACCGGCCGGTATAACTCAATGGTCAAAGCGTTTGCTTTACAAGCCAAAGGTCGTGGGTTCGATCCCCGACGGAGATTAAAAAATAATATTTGTAATCGATTTTGACAGCTCTTTAAATACCCTGTTTGGTGTGAATTTGATCGCTTAAACGTAAAATGCCAGTCATATCCTATTAATAAAAAAATGTGGTAAACGGAAGACGTCCCTTGAAGACCACCCATTCATAGTAAATTCTTGTTATAATTGAATGATAAGTGAATGTTGGGCTGTACTCTGGAGTAGAATTTACCCGCCTCACACTAAATCACACCGGAGGACAGTTAAGTCTCCTTGATGATGCGTTTATTCAGATTATGATCAGTTAGCAACTGATAAGTCCAGTGGGAGTCCCCTTTGAACAAGTCCCCTTAGCTAAAAAATAAAAAATCAGTGAAGGAGATTAGAGTCGCATTCACGGGTTGTAAGGAGATGCAGGATAGATTCTCTCACCGAAAATACGAACAAAAATGGTAAATGCGTGGAATTTTTACCCGATAGGGCCGAGGCGATTCCCTCAAACTGCATCGAAAAGGACTCCTCTTTCTAACAAAAGGAATTGGCAGTCCCAGAGAATGTGCTCTGAGGTCTGGAAGGGGGCGCCACAGGGGCAACTAGGGCTGTGTTCTATGACGTTGGCGGATCAACACTCCATATACAGCGATTAACCATATGCAGTATGGTAAGCCCCATATAATCAACAGATGAGACTGATGCCATGATTCGTCGTAACTGAGAATGAAGACGATACAGACGCTTTATAAACGTTACTTTGTTTAGATCAAGTTGTGCTCTACGGATCGGAGTGTTGGATCCCGCTGAAACGTGACTTGGATAGGATTCATATTGCAGAGATGAAGATGTTGAGGTGGGCGGGCGTCGTGACTAGAGTGGACAGAGTTCGAAATGAGCATATTCGGGGTTCATTTCGGGTGGCCCCCATACCTGAAAAGATAAACGCTTAAGTTGATATGGGCATGTGACACAGAGAGATGAGGACCACATGTTGAAGAAAGCCCTCAACATACCCATGCTTAAAAAAAGACCACAGGCAACCTGGACTGCAACTGTTGACAAGGATCTGAAAACTCTAAGCTTGACCGAGAATGCAACGCAGGACAGACAGACATGGCGAATGTGAGAATGGCCAAATTATGGGAAATGGCGAAGCTACAGAAGAAGACTCTGCGAGTCCCAGATATTGCGTATATAATCACAAAACGCTTCAGCTCAATTTATGTATTTGAAGACCGTTTCAATGAAGATGAAAAAACAGAACAAAATGGTCAAAAAATAAAAAATAAAAATTCGGCTTGCGTGACTTTCGATTTCTCGTTACAGCGCATCTCGATGATGCATTCTTTGCGGCATCTGGATGCGTCGCGACCTGCCCTAACGGCCGGAGCGTTGCGCGGGTAAAAATAACGACACAATAAAAAAGAAAAACGGCACAAAAAAGGTACAAGACGAAACATGCGCTCGCCGGCGCGAGATTACAACGATAGTGCCGTTTTTTTCACAAACACAATTGGTCGAGAAAATTTAGCATATTCGAGAAGAGTGGAGATCGAGATGCAAGATTTTGTTGCTGCAAACCATTCCACCGGATTGGTACTACGAAGAAGAAGGCCCGGTATCTAGTGAATATAATTTATTCAGTTAAATCGTCCTCAATCAATCAAATTTTAATGGTTTACAATTTTTTCTGAATATTCTGTAGTATTATCTAACCTGTTATTTTCACGACATTACTTTAAAAAGTCGAGAATTTTAGTGTTTTTTTTTCAATGTTTTCAGCATTCACTTTGAGATCCATTATAAATAATAAATTTATATAGACACACCCCTACCTCCTCTCCTACATAAAATGTGTTCAATCACTTAAGAAGTACTATGCAGCTCAGTTGTCTCTTGACAGTTGACGGATTGAGGAAGGCGATGAGTTAGTCGAAAATGCAGTCTACTGAACAGAGAACATGTATTACGTGATCCATGTAAAAAAAAGATAAATAAATTAAATATATTATTTTTATTAATGATACAGATAAATTATAAAGGCATTGTCATAGCAATGCTGGCGGATATAGCTTGATGGCAAAAGCGTTTGCTTTGCAAGCCAAAGGTCGTGATGTTCCCCGACGGAGATTAAAAAAAATAATTTTAATCGATATCTGAGCTCTAAAATACCCTAGGTTGGTGTGAATTTGATCCCTCACCCGTAAATTTCCAGTCATAGCCTATTAATTAAAATTGGTGGTAGACGAAAGTCATCCCGTGAAGACCACCCATTCATAGCGAATTCCTGTAATAATAAGAATGATGGGTGAGTCTGTAGAGGCTGTAGTGTATGACGTTAGCAGATCAACACTCGTCATGCATCGCTTTGCCATATGCACCATGGTAAGCGTCATAAAATTCCACAGATGAGACTTTACAAATTACTATCACCATCTGTCGTTATTCTCCTGTATGTGTTTACATAAAAAAATAATAAATAAAATAAATTCGACGAAATGCTGGCAATATAATCGCACCCGGTAGAGAGAGGTGCCTCGCGAGCCGGGCATAAAAGAAAAATAAATAAAACGCAAATGTAAAAGAAAAACCCCACCGGCCGCCCGTGCTCTCGCTCTCCGGCCGCGTGCGAGAGGGACGCCGCTACCCAGGGGCGATGACCGCGCGACAGAGAGAGGCTGCGGGACGCCACGGGCTGCACGTGCCGACACACTTTTATTTAAAGAATAAACAAATAAGAAAATTTAAAAAAATCATACGACGTTTAAACGTGGATGATCGAAGAGGATGGAGACTCACGCGAGAGACCTAAGTTCGACAGTGGATGGAAACAGGCTGATGATGATGATGACTATGTCCGATGACAATAGTATCCTTTATTATTACAGGAATTTGCTATGAATGGGTGGTGTTCACGGGACGACATTCGTCTACAACCAAGTTTGATTAATAGGGTATGACTGGCATTTTGCGGGTGAGGGAATAAATTAACACCAATCGGAGGTGCTTGGTGGCCAGTTATCAGTTGTGCGCCGACCGCGACCAGTAGCGAGTTGCGATATGTCTGGGGCCTGAAGAAAGCAAGTTCCGCCCCGGGCCGAAAGTTTGTCAAGTTTTTCTCTCATGGAATTTAACATGTTTAACACTGAAAAATAACTGGGAAACTCATTTTACGAATAACCCTCGTAATATGCCTAAAGTATAAAGATGGCTCCGAAAAAATACTATTTAGTCCAATTTTTCAGAAAAAAAAAACAACAAAATTCTTTGAAAACAATTTAATACGTTTGTTGTGCTTACAAAATCTTTTGAAAAATAATTAAATATGTTTATAATTAATAATATAAAAAAGCTTGTGAATAAATGTGGACTGATTGAATAATGAAAAAGAATAATATACATACTCTGAATATATATTATAGAGACATTCATCGTTATATGATAGTAACAATGGTATAAATATATCAACTTTCGCGTATCTACTCGGGCGGAGAATAGTCGTGTGGACTGCGCGGTGAAAAAGAATAGAGCAAAGGTTGCAAGGTTCCTGGTTTGAATCCCGCATCTGCCGATTTTTTTTCTGAATGAATTGATGCGTATAAAATTTGATGTATAATTGTATGTGTGTATTTAATTACTAATTAAAATTATATTATTATATTTTTTGTGTTGCATAATATCATTTGCCATTTTTTCCATGCACTCCTCTGCATCCCTCGCTGCAAAGAACTCTTAAAATACATCTCTCTGTGTGCATACAACAACACTGCGGACTAATGCAAATACGCGCTGGTGATCTGAACAAAAGTGCATTCCCCATACAAGAAAGAAATGCATTCGACTCTCAAGGCCTCCAACCAGCGCATACACTGTTAAAAAATACATACAAAACATGTATATAAAAATATATTTTGTAAATTAACTATATAATAGTTTTATATTATATTGTTACGTATTGGCAGTGTGACTAGAGTGGACAGAGTTCGAAATTAGCATATTTGGGTTTCATTTCGGGCGGCCCTCATACCTGAAAAGATAAGAGAAAACCTACTAAGATGGTATGGGCATGTGACACGGAGAGATGAGGACTAAATGGTGAAGAGAGCCCTCAACAAACCCACGCTGAGAAGAATACTTGGAAGACTACAGACAACCTGGGCTGCAACTGTAAGCAAGGATATGAAAACTCTGGGCTTGACCGAGAATGCCACGTAGGACAGACAGACATGGCGAATGTGAGGCTAAATAAATGAGAAAAAATGGCGAGGCTAAAGAAGAAGATTGTTACGTATTTGAAGCTTTCTCCGATAATTCGTTTCTCGCAATTATCGCGTTTTTTCTAGTCCAAAGGATTGTGGTGTTATTACTAATTGCGCGTTATTTAATTGTCTCGATTAAATCTAGATCTTTGTTGTATTAAAATAATGAAATATTAAACTACGTAAAAACCATTGAGTTTCAATTATTTATTGGTTTACTGGTTTCGATGACATAGCACCTTCTTCAGGGCAAACTTAAAACTAATCATTAATACAGAACAGTTTATTAATGGTAGTGAGATAAGCTCCGGGTATATAGGTGTTCAAGGACAAGGCATAGACAATCTGAGGTTGCAGAACTAAAATATAAATTTGCGGTGTCCATATGCTTCTCACTGTATTAACTTATGGCGCAGAGACGTGGAATCGAACAGCAAGTCTTACACATAAAATAAAGGTCACCCAGCGTGCTATCGAGAGATCCAAGAAAGGAGTGTCGCTAAAAGATAGAATCCGAAACGAGGATATCCGCAGAAGAACTCAAGTAGTGGAGGCTACCCAACGAATAGGCACACTCAAGTGGCAATGTTACATATGTGTTGAAGAGACGACGGTCGATGGGGAAGAAAAGTATTGAAGCGGCGCCCAAGAACTGGCAAACGAAGTATTAGCCGTTCCCCTGCAAGATGGACTTGCGACATAAGAAGAATAGAGGGAGTTACCTGAATGCGAAAAGCGGAGGGTCGAAGAGGATATATATTCATGCGGGAGGCTTACGTTCAACAGTGGAATATATAGACTGATGATGATGATGATGATGATAATATTATTTGAAAATAATGATCCCTTTCACCTTTTTCCTATTGCGGTATAAAGTAATATATTATATATATACATACAAAAATAAATAATAAAAGAAAACAATAATTATTTATTTATTCTTCATTATTAATTTACTATTTCTATAGAGAAACTGCCAAGAATGCCATTTCTATTTAGAAACAACACTGTAACACAGTAGCAATGTAATAGTTATTAAAATTTATTGATTATGATAGCCGTTTTTAACGTTAAATGTCACATTCTCACACTATGTACTGTTAATACTGAGATCTATGCTCATTATTTATATATAATAAAATAATAATAAAAACGTACTAAATTTATAACATTCCTTTAAAATTATTGTTCAACAGTTTCACTGTTTAATTTTCATTCCTGTATACAAAAACATTCCTTTAGGTTTGAAGTGAATTGAGGGGTGAGGCTTCCTCACTTTAATTATTCTATTAGAGATCGGTTACCTTAAGAATGTCTCTGTATACGTCTCTTATAATGTGATATCAGCTTGATATAGCTCTTTTAGGCTGATGCCGAAATGCCTCGAAAAACAATATTTCGTCTCTTATTTTTGTTCGCTCGCTTGACATGCACATCTAGTTATGTTAGTTTTTATTACATAATATTACACGACGTATACGCTATTTTATTTGTTATGACAGTTGCTCCATTTCATGTTGGTTTAACTGTCATCTTAAATTTGATTTTTTGCCGTGATTGTCTTGGCGGCGCTGTATGTTACAGTGTTGTAAATCGATAAGTTTAAAATATATTTATGGGTTCAAACTCAAAGGCGACTGCCGTATTCAAGGATATGGCGGATTTTCCCTCTATATATATATAACAAGAAACTTTATAACTGTGAAATACCAACGTGATCTACAAGTATATAGCACACATTGTTTTTTAGATGCAAGATAGGCTTGAGACTTAATTGGCTCATAATATTCAATTTTATCATAGGTTGATACTAAGAATGGAGAGGATTTGAGGAATTTCAAGGAGAAATGATTTGGTTTTAGAAATGTTTAGTTTGACAAGGTTGAAGTCACCCCATTTTGAAACCCTTTCAAAAGACATGATTATCTTTTCCATTACAAATTCCTTAGGAACAGATTAGCAATTCCCTAGGCCTAGAGTTTCGAATATTTGGAACGTTTTTGAAAAGTATGCTGTCATGTACAGTGCTGTCGTTGGCATAGCAGTGAATGTTTGCGCATTGAAGCTAATCATTCACATGTAGAAGGAAAGAGTGGGCGACAGTACAGAGCCCTGTGGAATCCCGAGTTGATATGGCAAGCTCCAGATTTTTTTTTTCAGTTTTTCCCAAAAGTTTGAGGTTTTTGAAATATTATCAAAACAAAGTGCCGTATATACAGCGCTTGTATCGTCCCCATTCTTCTTTAAGGCTGTGAATCTTTTACAATTTCACCAAGAGCCAATACAACCATATAATGAGATTCTAAAGCAAGTGCCTGCGTGAATACTGGGGTATTATGGTTTGAGTTTGTGAGGAATGACGAGGTAATAGAGCGTACAAGGCAGCCTTACATACTACAGTCGGTTAAGAAGTGAAGATGAACCTGAATGGCATATATATTAAGGATGCCGCAGGAGAAGATAAGCAACAGCTGGATTATCTTCAAGCCTCTAAACAACGTCTTCTTCTATATAAAGAACAATTCTATCCTTGAATACGGCAGTCACCTTTGGATTGGAGCCCCAAAATACCTTCTAAACTTAATTGACTCAGTTAAAAGAAGAACAATTCGTTTGATAAACAATGACACTCTTACGTCTAAGCTGCAATCAATGGAACACATGCGTAAGATTGGTTCAAAGTCTTTTCTACCGTTATTACCACGGTCGCTGCTCTTCAGAACTTAAAGAACTAATTCCTCCTGCACCCACCCACAACCGACAAACTCGCCTTACACTTGCCGAACATCCATACATGGTTAATGTGTGTCGACCAAGAACTGGCAGTTCCTTCCTAAATGCCACCGGTAAGCTTTGGAATCCTCTTCCAGCGTCTGTGCACGACACACGTTTTCCACATGCAGCGTCCAGGCTTCCTGGCTGAGCGCCATAGGGTGCACTGGTCTTGACCGGGTGTGCTCTCCTGCATGCGATTACATAAAAAAGAGCTGTCATGGATTAAGGCTAAGACAGTGTTTGATGGCTGAGTTTTATGGCGGCATTCGTGAATGCCATATGCTCCAATTAATGGTGATGAAAAGAGAGCCTAGAGCTCTAGATGCCTCCAGACCACGCTGCCCGGGAATAGAGTACGAGCGTTTTTAAAAAATGCGCTACACGCCACGTTATATCACAGTTTTAATGGCCGTTAGATATATTTATGATATAGGCGGATGCTATCGCTGTCAATAAATCTTCTGGGCGCTGCCTGCAGAGCTGTGGTGGGAGAGTCGCCCACTCTCGGATACGCTCATGCACGCGGAGTCTATGCAGCCGGGGCGGTTTTTAATTTTTCTGCATGCGATAAACAGTGGCGTAAACAAATTATTTTTTAACAAAATTTTTTTTTTTTACATTTTTGATGCCTTAATATACTTGGACATGTCGCCTTATATCTACACTCATTGGGAGCACTTAACAATGCATTGTTTTCAAAGCATTTTCGCGTAAATATGAATAACGGGATGAGCAACACCAAACGTGGGTGTAAAAGCAACATACTTTTATTTACATTATGAAAATCATTCAACCTTATAACTCACACTGAATGAGTTGATTGATGACTGAATTGTTAGGTTAGGTTAGCGAGATGACTGAATTGTTAGGTTAGATTAGGTTAGGCTAGCGAGACATCCATCATTTGTCCCTTGCACCAAATGTCCCGTGCACCAGACGTCCAGTGCACCCCATGTCGATACTGACGAGTCGTTGAACGAATTGTCTGGGGACGAAACGCCATTTATTTTTCTTCAAGTTTGGAATCCGGTGAAGAAGATTCACATCCTCTATCTGTGTGTTACAACCGTGATAACACCATTCCGACATGTTTTTTTTTTTAATATTGTTTTAAATGAATGCTCGATTAGTTACCGCTTTGGGTGAGGCTAAGCCCGGCTTAGCGTGTTCTGGTAGATGCAATATACATATCGTAGGAAAAAACCAGTTTGCGGTTCGCAAAGTTCAAACTCAAGAAAAACCCCGAGAGTGCGGCCAGGGCATGTGGCGGAGGAATCAGCCGAAAGGAGGCGGAGGACGAGGAGACGACGAGAATGAAAATATCTAATAGCGATTTATCGGCGGAGCGTTTTATGGCGAAAATAATAAGAAAATTCCACTGCACCCACGTGTGGTGTTGCACATTAAAATGAAGTATTTCAGAGGCTTGGGAAATTTGATAAAAAAGAAGTAAAATTGAATTGTGAGTCTCCAATTTTTATTAATTATATATACGAGTTTATATATATATATAAACTTTTTAAAAATAATATATTCAATTATACAATTCTTATGAAGATATATATATTTATATATATCTGCGAAATGCCTTAAGGTCACAGGTTCGATGAAAGGAAAATCTTGATCTATCTCCTCGTGGTGGGGGGTGAGCGACATCAGTCGGCCAATATAGACAGGGAGCGAATGTTGGCCGGAATAAGCTAACACCCAGCTAACCTCATCAGGTCCTGGTTAGGGCACTCTATTGTCCTGGATGGAGTAAATGCTCTCCTAAGGCGAATGAACCTTTATGGTCAACGGCATTAGGATGTGGAAATAAAGGGGAAAATACCACATTAAAGGTCTAAAAGACATACCATGTATCAGCAAAAAAACTATTGCTCGGAGATCGAGATGCAAGATTCTGTTGCTGCAAACCAATCCACCGGATTGATACTGCGAAGAAGATATATATATATATAAATATATATTGAAATCAGCTCGATATAATCCTTCCTGGCTAATGCCGAAAAGCCTCGATATATGATATATCGTCTACTATTTTTTTTCGCTCGTCTGACAGGCAAAAGTAAAAATGTTACTAACACAAGACAAAGCGCTTGCTTTGCCATTTTTACGTTTAACAGGCCGTGTCATTTAGAGTCTCATAGTTCACCAAGTGGCCACTGTATTATATTCGGCGCTGTGCCGTCATAACTGCCGGCTGAGCCAGTCGTCGTGTATCCCGGACCTGTGAGAAACGCATAAAGTTTCGTTCCGGACTGATGTCGAAATTTAATTAAAACATAAAAGAGGAAGAAGATGACACGTGTCAAGGATCACACAGATCTAGGAGAGCAATGACACCGACAAAAGAGGAAAGCGATGTAAGAAAAGGATCGAGGTGTGCTGGTAGGCCATTTAGGAGTGACATTGCCGTTGTACTAAATTTAGCACTCGAAGCTCCACATGTATCAACTAGGATCAAAAATTAAAAATGGCTACGAGCACGGGTGTACCTATCTGGAACGTACAATTAAAACATTCAAGAATTATAATCAATACAATATCTATACAACCTGGTTGCTTACCGCGTGTCGTTGGTAGGGGGTTAAGATAAAAAATAAATGCCTCGGGAGCGTCGGGATTATCATCCGATCATTTTGTGAAATTCTGCTTAATGAACATCAAAATTTGCAAGGGATACTAAACTTGTAACGGGTCCGCCAAATAACTTTTTTTTTTTGAAAATGGGGCGCAAAACATCGAGTGTAGCTTCGGCTGTGTGGCACGTAGCGCCGTCCTGTTGAAACCGAATGTTGCCAATATCCTCTTCTTCAATTTTTGTGAACAAAAATGGCCCGATAACGATCGCCTTTGACTGTAACGACCACTCCTTGCTCATTTTCGAAGAAAAAATGACCTGATTTTCAAAGTAATGTCGCAATATTTCCCAGCGTTGTTCAAGCGTATACACAACCATATTCGTTCAGCGGAAGGATAAAACTAATTATCTGTCAAATCAGACATGAGTTAAGTGTTACCATTCACGAAATAAGCACTAATTGAAAAAAAAACCGTTAGATTGCGGACCCTATAGTATCCGGGACATGTTTTAAACGATTCGTTAATAGATATTATGAATAGCTTTCTTCAGTCCTAAGACTCAGCTAAGCTTATAAATATATTGATATCCCCCGTCTTTAAAAAGACGATAAGTCGCGGGTTCGTCACGTGGCCGCGTGGATAAAGGATACAGGAGCAGATTAACATTACGAAGAACTTGTTTTTGAAGAACAATTCGCATATAGTAATATTATAGACTTGACTTTTCGTCCGATTGGTTTGGTGTTCGCCGGCCAGACGAAAAGTTAACTGACAACTCTGGAACACTGCGACATGCAGCGCCGCCAAATGATCACGGCAAAAAATCAAATTAAAGATGACAGTTGCACCAACATGAAATGGAGCAACTGTCATAACAAATAAACTGGCCTATGCAAACGCCGTGTATTATTATAAAACTAAAACTAACATTTTTGGTGTGCATTGTAAGGCGAGCGCACAAAAATAAGAGACAAAAGATCATTTTTCGAGGCTTTACGGCATAAGCCTAAAAGAGCTTAAACAAGCTTATATCAATATTTTTGAATCCAATGCAGCAAAAGTATGTAATTTTAATATATATATATATTATTATTTATTTAATGTTGCTTCGGTTAGTTTTCTTAGTCCGAATTTCGATGGAACGAGTCCAAATACATACAAAATGGAGCCTGAAGTGTGGCCTGAAAAGACCATCGTTCGACCATGGATACGTGTAAGACGAAAGAATCGCAATGAACAGTGGTTGAAACCAACTTGAGTGAAGATATTGACATATTTAGTGTTATATTGCTTCAGATTCAGTGCTAGTGTTGACGAAGGCGAAATTTTGGAAGTTTGATGTTACGACAATAAGGCCATGTTATTTGTGGGTCATCCATGATTTACTTATAACAGGGTTTTTGTTGTTACAAGTCAACTATTTGCATTGAGTCTCCTAACGCTTGTTCTGGGTGTGAGGTCATTGACACTAAATGTGTCAATAAATATACAGGGCCAAACTTTTATGTAAATACTTCAATAATGAATTAAGATGTAAAAATATTTTGTAATGTTATTGAAGGAAATAAATAAATAATTGTCCAAAATAATTGCTAGTTCTTGTGGCAAGAACGAATTTTTTTTTTTTATTTAGAAGTTTTTCAAAATCAGTGCAAAGGAAAATTGGAACATTTTGGCTGGTCAAATAAACAAAACGAAAGCATACTTTTAACTCTAAATGACCAGCAGGGTAGAAAATATTCGACCAGCATATCATATAAGACCAACCATTGGGATTGGCAGAATTTGGAAATCTTAAGTACGTTTATAAAGCGAAAATTCCTAGACTTTTTTTTTTTATGTAAGCACATACAGAAGAATACCGACAGATGGTGATAGTAATTTTTTGAAGTCTCATCTGTGGAATTCTATGACGCTTACCATGGTGTATATGGCTAAACGCCGCATGTGGAGTGTTGATCCGCCAACGTCATAGACTACAGCCTGAGATTCACGCATCATCCTTTATTATTACAGGAATCTACTATGAATGGGTGGTCTTCACGGGACTTTCGTCTACCACCAATTTTAATTGATAGGCTTTGACTGACATTTTACGGGTGATGGATCAAATTCACACCAACCGGGGTATTTTAGAGCTCAGAAATCGATTAAAATTTCATTTTTTTTTAATCTCCGTCGGGGATCGAACCCACGACCTTTGGCTTGCAGAGCAAACGCTTTACCATTGAGCTATGACCGCCGACATGCTCTACGACCGCAATGAAGCCTCAATGATCTTTTTGGCAGATATAAAATCTCCTTGTCTAACACCTAACACTGATTTAAAACTCCGAAACTCTTCACAAACGCCCTAGAAGATATATTTAAACTGCTATCCTGGACAGAATGTGGAATAAATATAAACGGAGAGTATATTTCTCACCTACGTTTTGCAGACGACATAGTGCTAATAGCCGAATCACCTGACAACCTCCAAGACATGCTCTACGACCTCAATGAGGCGTCGATTAAAATTGGCCTGAAGATGAACATGGATAAAACTAAAGCCATGATAAATAGTCACATTTCAGTAACAAAATCTTGCATCTCGATCTCCACTCCTTTCGATCCTTTTCCGCTCATCATTAGAGATAACACTACAACTCATTTCCTCGAACACTTGCTGCAAATACTCTAGGGCGCCCTCTACAGTTTCTACCCTCAACCATCCCTTCCAAAATGTCGTGAAGAAGACCATCGTGGCGCATGATATTACTGATCCATCGAGCTCGCCTCTCAGAGATGGTTCTTTTTGCTCTAATTTTGTATAATGGTGATCGAATACATTGCCGTTGGTCTTATTGGGTTTGATGAAATAATTTTCATACAAAACCGCCGCGAAATTTTCCAGCTCTGCTAAAACACCGATTTGTTTACATTAGTCTATTTTTAATCTACTGCATCGTGTGCAAGCATGCATTCTGCTCATGCACTTCATGGCCGTGATGCAACAACAACACACTACCGAACAGCAGCACATTGCCGGATCTATGAGGAAAAAAACCATCTTTGTACCACATCAATCGGGTAATAAATAAGAAAATAGGTCACGCCGATACTCAATTTTTCAAAATAATGGTACTTAATAGATTTAAACGCTTACTCTAACTTAACTCGAGGATATGGCGGATTTTTCTTCTATAGGATCCGCCAAATAACTTTTTTTTTTTTTTGAAAAAGGGCGCAAAACTTCGAGTGTAGCTTAGGCTGTGTGGCACGTAGCGCCGTCCTGTTGAAACCAAATGTTGCCAATATCCTCTTCTTCAATTTTTTTTAACAAAAATTTGGTCAATTGTTGAGAACGACGGTGAATTGATGTTGATGGCGCTTCACGCACACTTTCTGCCACAGCAGCAATATTCTCGGGTGTACGCACTGTTTTTGGCTTTTCACGCTTTGGTTTATCGATGAGGATGCCAGTTTCTTTCACTTTTTTCACAAGATAACGAACATACGGAGCTGACGGTGATTCTCTTCTTCCAAAATCCATACGCAATTTTCGCACACATTCTGCAACATTACCGTGATTTTAAAAGTAATGTCGCAATATTTCTCAGCATTGTTCAAGCGTATACACAACTATATTCTTATAGCGGAAAGATAAAACTAATTATCTGTTAAATCAGACATGAGCTAAGTGTTACCATTCACGAAATAAACACTAGTTGAAAAAAAAAAGTTAGATGGCGGACCCTTTATATAAAAAGAAACTGTATATCCGTGAAATACCTACGTGATCTACCTGTGTATAGAACATACAGTTTCTTAGATGCAAGATAGATTGTAGACTTAATTGGCTCCTAATATTGAATTAAATCTGAGGTTGATACTCGAAGGATATTGATGGAGCTAACATTATGAAGAGTACAACGAAGATACAGGATTCATTTCCCTGTTAATACTTGTGGAGCTTCGAGCACTCAATTTAGTACAACGGCAATGGCGTTTCTAAATGGCCTACCAGCTATACCCGCTGGCAGGCAGATCTTGGGAGCGTCGATGTCATCAACAACACTGCTTAAAAAATCATCTTAAAAATTAATCAAAGTATATCTCGAATACTATAGCGACCATCTCTATAAGGTCCTGCCATACGATCTTCATGTATAGCTATATAATACCAGGTAATCTTCCAGGCGCAGACATGTCATGGGAGGCACAGAATGTTTGTTCTTCCTAGAAGTAATACTAACCTGCCAGAGACTATGCCTCTTGGGAGAGTGATCAGACTTTTCAACCATATCGCCTCGAATATTGATGTATTCCACTTGAGAGAAGCCCAGTTTCGACATAAGCTCTACGAATTTATTTATCTAAGTAATATCCAAGAGCTTCGGGACTTTTTAATGACTGTTGTTAATAATCATAAATACCTTTATTTGTAAATTGTTTCTCTTGTATTATATCTTATTTCGGGATTGTATTAAATTAAATTTGTAATGCTTCTGAAAGATATACAAAAATAAAATTTAAATATAATTAAAAAATCAGCGATCAGGGTTTATCCATTAACCAGCGAATAAAATTACAGTAATGTTAGTGAATAACTTTGTATTACTCGTTTATTACAAGTAGCTATTCGTCAATATGCGTTGACATCAGCACGATGTATCCCTTACCGACTGGTACCGAAAACCTCGATGTATAATCTTTCGTCTCTTATTTTCTGTTCACTTGCCCGCTAACGGGTGTGTTAATGATAAACACAGCCAGGGGCGCGTGCGAGAGCCCGATCAAGAGGCGTCAGTTATTTGCTGACGATCGAGAAGGTCGCATTACGGCCAGCGGCATGTCATCCCGCTTGGCCGGAAGCTTGTAAAGTTTTAACGCAAATATAATCAAGGTGCTTCTAAAAGAAAGTCTGTGTTATCAATCTGCTCCTGCCATCACGCGATGTATTAACACCACCTTTTTGTAAGAGAGGAGGATGTTAGCATTTATATGAATTTTAATATATATTTTTCAGTAATTTCAGTATTTTCAGTTTCTGAGTATCGCCATTTGATCTCGTTTCTTTGGTCTATCCACCACCGGATGAAAGTATTCAAATATTGATTTGCTCCACAGGCTCGTGTACTGTTGTATTAAATGAAGAAACCGCACGAGCAGTACGTACAGACGGCCTTGAAGATTTTTCAGCACGCGGTTATTTTCGCATTTGCACTGCGCTAAAAATGCATCGGGAACAGGAGGGAACTTGCAGCGTCATGTGAGGTCATCACTGGACAGCGTAGAGCAGTGGAAAGTCATCGAAAATTTAAATAAATTGACAAAAAACTCAGACAGCAATGATACAACTAACGTGCCATTGAGATTTTTTTTCCAAAATGGTTGATATCGGCGGTCGTATGTGCGCGAATGTAAGGTAAATCTAACAGTGCCACGATGAACTAGTAAAGGACGCTGTGGTGAATTCTGTATCTTTGCCTTGTTTATTAATTTTTGCTTTGTATGTCCCATATATGTCGTTAGAATCGCTGTCGCGAGAGGTCGCTTCAATTACTATCGCACCTATCAATGCGTGCGTGAGCAGGCTCTGTGAATTCAATCCCTCAGTCCCTTATTCTAAGCGTATTAGTTAATATTAGCGGTAGACGATAATGTCAAAACACTAACCATTAATAAGAGATTCCCTGTAAGAATGATGCGTGAGCGCCTGGCGGCAGAGCATGACGTCAGCGGATCAACAATTAACGTGCAGCACTTACTTATACTAAGAAAGTGCTTCAAAGAATCCACAGCTGATATTTTTCAACTGCAGTGTTTCAGTATTCTCCAGTATGTGTTTACATGTGCTTACAGCTATACCGGTGGGTATAGCTCAATGGTCAAAGCGTTTCCATTGGAAGATAAAGGTCATGGGTTCGATCCCCAACGGAGATTAAAAAAAAAGATTTTTATTCGATTTGTAAGCTCTGGAATACCCCCGGTTGGTGTGAATTTAATTACTCACCCATAAAATTCCAGTCATAGCATACAAATCAAAATCGGTGCTACACGAAAGTCGTCCTGTGAAGACCAACCCTTCATAATAAATTCCTATAATAATAAGGATGATGCGTGAATGTCAGGCTGTAGTCAAAGACGTTGTCGGATCAACACTCCTCATGCAGCGATTAGCCATATGCAACATGGTAAGCGTCATATAATTCCACAGATGATACTTCAGAATTACTATTGGCATCTGACGGTATTTTCTTGAGAAATATCTTAAATCGCAATATTTGCCTAGAAATATCACCATCCACAGATGGTGATATTTCTCAACTGCAGTCAGTCAGTATTCTCCAGTATGTGTCTACAAAAAAAAAACTCAAGCCGCAACATAAGTTTCTTGTGTTAAAATACCTAAAGTGCGATTTCTTGTATAACTGCAATTTTTGCGATGCACTTTTTGGCATAGGCGGCAGCAATCGGTACTAAAAATATTTATTTTTAGAATTCGCGAGGTTCAGGGCTTAAAAAACTGGGTCAGGTTTTGAATGAGCTTTTAAAGAACTTTAACGGTCGTCTCTGGCACTCCGCCTACTTTCGATGGAACCGCGTAAAATAAGCATGCTAGAAAAACTGAAACTACTGTACGAACCTTCGCATATTACAATAGTATATTAAAAAACTGCAGGTCATTCAGAAAAAAGCCAGAAAAATAATATACAATACTCCTTTTCGCACTAACCTCAAACGTCTCCATACCCGACGTAATATTCCCACTATTCAACGACACTTTCAAAAACATACACACAATTTCTACATTAACACTAAAACTCACTTTAATCCCTTAATCAGCAGATTAAGGAGGACATATCTTTCTGCCCACTCCTCTCCATCAATGGAGTCTCCGGACTTTTAATTTTAATTTTTTATTTAATTTATTTATGTAACAGAATCGAAGTTCCAAGGTACAAATAATTAGAAATATAGATTATACATAAATATACAATACATACAAAAGGTCATAAAAATAAAAATAACATAAAAGAAGAAGAAGAAGAAGATGACACGTGTCAAAGATCACAGAGATCTAGGAGAACAATACCATCGACAAAAGAGGAAAAGGATGTAAGAAAAGGATCGAGGTGTGCTGGTAGGCCATTTAGGAGCGCCATTGCCGTTGTACCAAATTGAGTGCTTGAAGCTCCACAAGCATCGACTGGGATCAAAAACAATGGATGGCTACGAGCACGCGTGTACTTATCTGGAATTTTTTATCATTTATTTCTTATGACTTGTTTAAAATCAGTTCTTAAAGTTAATTTTTAAGTGTATTTTTAGATTTTATTTTTTCGAAGCATAGTGTTAAAATAAAAGACACCATGCATTAAATTAGATTATATACGGCGAGAAGTTCCAAACAAGAAGGAGCTCACCAAAACAATCCACGACACACTCCACCCTATGTTTGGGTATCAAAAGATAACCACACGGCTCAAATCAAGAAGAAGTTTCTTACAGTCGACAACGGAACTGGTGATACCTGAGGCCACCCTGCGGCTGAACATGTGGAGAAGCGCAGCTGAGGGGAATACTTGGATTGCCCCGAAAGAGGATTTAGCCCCTGGACATGACCAAGGGTGGAATATATGGAGGTCCCTTTACAGACTTCAGACCGGAGTATGCAAGACGAATACACAAATGAAAGCCTGGCGGTTTTACAGCGGACCGACTAAATGTGACTGCGGCGTGGAGCAGACTCTGTCACACCTTCTGGAGTGTGCGCCGTGCCCGAATAGCTGCTCGCAGGAAGAACTGATGATGGCCAGAAGTAACGCCATCGACGTCGCCCACTTCTGGGCAGACAGGATCTGACCCTGTTGTTTCCGACACGATTATATATAAATTGGATGGTATTAATTGTATGTTCATGTAATTTTTTTGTTTATTCGTTTTTAAGTAAAAAAATACTAGAAAAATATGTAAGCTTAACATAAATATAATATATTTGTCCTAGTAAGCTATTTACGATGAATAAATAAATTAATAAAAAAAAAACCGTGTGTATAGTTAACGCGAGTGAAGTGTATTCTTTTCTTAAAGTTAAAAGATCTGTAGTGTCTTTATTAATCACATGACATTAAAACGTATTAAGAACAAAATGTAGAAAATATATCAATTAAAAATTTCTTCGCGGAAAGATTTTCTCTCAGAGTTAAATATCTATTTTTTTCAGGAATGTAAGAAGAACCTTTTTTCGTTAATCTAAATTTTTTTTTATTGATAAGTTAATTATGTTTTGTATACACAATAGTAAAAAATATCAAATTTTTCACAACTTAATTGCACGTATTGCACAAGTTACTGCACAAGTATTGTCAGTTGATAACTGACAATACTTGTGCAGTAAAGGTTATTAAAATCTGGGATTATATAAGAGTTGACAATTGATACTTGAAATTACTGAAAGTCAAAGAAAAGTGAAGGCATGTGTGTGTTAGCAGGTAAAGCTCAATGGTCAAAGCGTTTGCTTTGCAAGCCAAAGGTCGTAGGTTTGATCCCTGACGGAGATTAAAAAAAATAAAAATTTAATCGATTTCTGAGCTCTAAAATACCCTCGGTTTGTGTGAATTTGATTAATCACCCGTAAAATGACAGTCATAGCCTATTAATTAAAATTGGTGGTAGACGAAAGACGTCCCGTGAAAACCACCCATTCATAGTAAATTCCTGTGATAATAAGGATGATGCGTCAATCTCGGGATGCAAGTCTATGACTTTGCCGGATCAACACTCCATATGCAGCGCTTAGCCATATGCACCATGGTAAGCGTCATAGAATTTCACAGAGGAGACATCACCATCTGTCGGAATTCTTCTGTATGTGCTTACATAAAAAAATGTCGCGGCGCCTGAAAGCTATGACTATGTCCGGGCTGGAAGTTTGTAAAGTTTATCGTAAAAATATATGTGCTTCTGAAAATGTGTGTTGTTCATCTGCTCCTCATTCTGCCACCATGCGATCCAATAACAATCCTGTAGACGTGAAATCATATTTCCGAGATACGAGGATGTAAATGTTTTCTAATTGATACATTGTATTTATAAGTTACATATATATATAATAATTAATTTTATTATTAAAATAAAGGCGACGATTGAAACTCTGCGCTACGGCCGTTTCCGCAAAATGGATGCCGTCCATGCAAATTTCATCCGCACGATCGAACCGCCTGAGATGTATCAGACACATTAGCTACACGAGAACATTTCTGCACTACCACTAGTCCTGTTTAACCGTGATGGGACCACGCGCTAGCAATAGGTTAGTCAAGCTTATCGAAAATTGACGGCTAAAGCGTTTACTCACCACACCAAAGTTTGAAGATCCGATCCCCGGCCATGATTGAAACAAAATCCGTTCTTAAAATGCAATTCTCCGCTCTAAAAATCGAATTCTTTCCTAATACTACTTATCCGGAACATTGCTCGATCTTCTTCTTCTTCGTGTCAGCGACGTCAAATTATTTTTTCCCAATATCTGGCAACATCGATTGCTCGATAGAGTAGCAGTTGTCAAGGATCTAAGTATAACCTAAGATTCATTTTTCACTTTCCATACTCACATAATTAATTTAACTTCCCGCACCAATAAAATTCTCGGGTTCATCACCCGCCAATCTAGTTAATTTCATAACTCTCTAATTTTTCGTACTCTCTATTCTTCACTTTTTCTATCTGTTCTAGAACATGAGAGCTTAGCTTAGAATCCCAATAAATCCAAAAACATTATCATGCTCGAAAAAAATCATAAGAAAAATCTCCGACGTCTCTATTTTTATATTTACGGTAACTATCCATTTAATTCAATTAATTCCGAACATTATTCAACTCGTTTTCTTTTAGGCATGCTTTCTTATCATCCTCAGAGTCCCTGATTAAATTGCTGCTCTCAAACATTCATTCCTTCTTCTTTGCGGTGCAATTCTCAACCCTGGGATTCTTGAATGTTTTAACTTCTACGTTCCAGATAAGTACACCTATGATCGAAGCCATCCATTGTTTTTGATCCCTGTTGATACTTGTGGAGCTTTAAGCACTCAATTTAGTACAACAGCATTGGCGCTCCTAAATGGCTTACCAGCACACCTTGATACTTTTCTTACATCCTTTTCCTCTTTTGTCGATGGTATTGTTCTCCTAGACCAATGTGATCTTTGACACGTGTCATATTTTTCTTCTTTTATGTTTTTTTTCTCTTTTGTATTAATTGTATGTTTATGTATACTCTATGTTTTTCATTCTTTATTATTATATATACATTGAAACTGCGGTTCTGTTAAATGAATAAATATTGATGTAGAAATTTATTTAACATTTTTCAAGCGCTGGGGTTCGGTTAAGATGTTGTTTGTTTCAGGGTTAAGATAACGGTTAACGGTTTGCTTTACGTGCTTTTTTCCCGGGCGCTGGATTTTCCTGTAGGTTTTACAATCTGAGATGCAAACTAGTTTTTAGCCGAGCCTTTTCGCTAATTTCTTCTTTCATCGCTGATAACTTGAACTACAGTTAACTGCGCTCAACTAAGCCTTTCTAATAAATGTAACGTTATACTATATTCCCATTATCTACGCCCGATGTGCTCTTTATATTCTACTCTTTGTGAACGCTACAAGCTCCACGTTACAGAAATACACACCCGTGCTCGTACAAATTAAGTATAAAGCCGGTCTTGCTTACAAAAAACTAGGTGTATTATATAATAGATCACATTCGGAACTATCTGTTGCTAGGGAATCTCTGGTGGAGAAGATGAACATGTCTCTTGAAAGGGTTTCACGGTGGGGCGACCTCAACCTCGTCAGTTTCAACATTTCCAAAACCCAATCATGTACTTTCTCCACCAAGAAGACTGCTATGGATTCTGTATCTTTCAACGATTGTTCTCTTCCAAAAGCAAGCTCCATCAACGTTCTTAGATTATCAATCTCGAATAATGTCAAACATTACGAGTCAATTAAGTATAAAGCCGGTCTCGCTTCCCAAAAACTAAACGTATTATATAATAGATCACTGAGATATTTCAACGATAATCAACTTCTTCTTCTATAATATATAAGGGACTAATCCGACCTATCCTTGAAAACAGCAACCTGAAGTCACCTTTGGATTGGAGCACCAAAATACCTTCTAAACTTAATTGACTCAGTTCAAAAAAGAGCAATTCCTTTGACAAACAATGTCACTCTTACGTCTAACCTGCAATCAATGGAACACAGGCGTAATATTGGTTGAAATTAGTCTTTTCTACTTTTATTACCACGGCTGCTGCGCTTTTTAGAACTTGAAGATGTAATGTCTCCTGCACACACCGACAACCGACAAACTCGTCTTACACTTGCCGAACACCATACACGGTTAATGTGTGTCCACTAAGAACTGGCAGTTTCCAGAGTTCCTTCTTTAATGCCACCCGTAAGCTTTGGAATGCTCTTCCAGAGTCTGTGTTTCCTCCTTCCTACAATCTGGATCTCTTCAAGAAACAGATGAATAAACGTTTGCAATCTCTCCGACCCACACACAATCACGAAGGGAAATTTGCTTTGAGATACGAGTAATTTGATATACGAGCAAGGTTGCGGAAAGAATTAAACTCGTATTTCGAAGTACCACTGTATTTTTATTTCGTATTCATTGACCAAAGACTTCGGTTCTCGTTAGATCACCGAAGTTTTTCAACATTGGATTTATATTGACAACTTAATAAATATAACTTACGTATACTTATAATATAATGTCAGTAAAATTATAAATAAGCACCAATTTACTGACCAGTTAATTAAAATACTCACCATTAAGTGGACGCTATATAAAGATATGATATTCAGATACTCTTGTGTAAGAAATACGTGTAATACAATACGCATGGGAGCAACGGCCTTTGCTATAAAAACTGTATCTACCGCCATATTTATTTTTAAACAATTAACTTATGACGTCTAAATTGTAACACAAACTTTTTTTATGTAAACACATACACGAGAACACCGACAGATAGCGACATTGATGCTGTAATCACATCTCAAGATTCTAGGACGTTTTTACTATGTTACATATGGTTAAGCGCTGCATGTGGAGTGCTGATCCGCCAACGTCATAGGTGAGGGATAAATTTCAATCAAGAAGCGAAGGTGGACCTAAATGGGTCGTATATTAAGGATACCACAGTAAAGCACAATCTATATGTACTTTTTAAAGCTTCCAAGTTTGTGTAGTCCTGGAAAGCTGTCGGTAACTATACGTAGAATGTACTCAGTGGACTTATTGACGGTAGAGCTGACGGCTCGTGACGACCATATACTCTACTTAGTTGAGCGGACACGGTGATGATGATGATGACGATGAATGACGTCATTCAATGCTTTTCTTCACGACCACTGATGCATATTCTTTTGCAAGACATTTGCATAAAATAAAGCTAAATTGAGCCGTCGTAAAAATGGCAAGAGTCATGTGTTAATTAACGACGCGGCGGCTGGCATTCTGCCTCGTGTGTTTACATGGAACAAAGAAACGGAACGTGAGAGAGAATACATCTAGCCAATTAAAAAAAATACGCTTTTAAACAGCCAATCGCGGCGTACTGTTTTTATAATGTTTCAATTAGATGGGTAAGAAGAAGGGGTAAATCCCCACCACGCTGCCAAAGCCGCTCTTTAGATCGACGGTCCTCATTTAAATCTACTATTTTTTATGTAAACACATACAGTATAATACCGACAGATGATGATATTAATTCTAAAGTCTCATATTTGGAATTCTATGACGCTTACCATGGTGCATATGGATAAGCGCTGCATGTGGAGTATTGATCCGCCAGCGTCATAGACTACAGCCGGAGATTCACGCATCATCCTTTATTATTACAGGAATTCACTATGAATGGGTGGTCTTCACGGGACGATTTTCGTCTAACACCGATTTGAATTAATAGGCTATGACTGGCATTTTACAGGTGAGGGATCAAATTCACGCCAACCGGGGGGTATTTTTAGAGCTCAAAAATCGATTAAAAATCCTTTTTTTTCTAATCTCCCTCGGGGATCAAACCCACGACTTTTGGGTTGCAAAGCAAACGCTTTGACTATTAAGCTATACCCGCCGGCTAATTTATTACTGGAATTGTGTATTGTGTCATTATCGAAATAATAAACGCATATCCAGTTGCGTTTTTTTTTAAGTAAGCACATACATGAGAATACCAACAGATGGTGATTGATAGTGGTGCAAAAAATCTCATCTCTGGATTCTGTAACGCTAACCATGTTACATATTGCTAAACGCCGCATGTGGAATGTTGATACACGAACGTCATAGACTACATTCCGACATTCACGCATTATGCATTTATTTCAGGAATCCATTATGAATGAATGGTGTTCAAGGGACAACTTTCGACTGCCACTAATTTTAATTAATAGGCTACGACTGTCATTTTTTCTGGTGAGAGATCAAATTTACACTAACTATATTTATAGAGCTTAGATTTTTTTTAATCTCCGTCCAGATCATACCCATGACTTCGGTATGCTAAGCAAACGCTGTCACCACTAAGTCATACCCGCGATTACCTCTATAAAGTTATCATCTCACTTCACTGAACAGATGTTCTAATAAATAATAAAAACAACACAAAATACTCGTTACGTAAGTGATATGACGTAACAAGCAATAAATTAATGAAAATAAATTTTCTTGTCTAACACCTGTATGCAGATACTTTCTTTGACTTAAGGTAACCAACTGACTTTATTCAATACGTATTACAATATTGAAATATTTTCCAAGTAATAAAAAAAGAGCACTATCGGCATAGTTCAATATTAAAAGCGTTTGTTTGTAATTCAGACGCTTTTCGTTCAAATCCCGATCAAGCTTGATTTTCTAAATTGAATTTAATCAAATTTAAGCTCTATTAATGCCACCGATAGGGGTCAGCTAGACAAGACAAAATTGTTTAAGCTTCGGAAGCGTCAAGCTTATCATCAGATCTGCTTATAAACGCTGATTATTGACACCCAAATATTTCTCTACTACAGCCCCAGTCTATGCAAGTTCTCTGGCTCTTGCCCTGGAGACTCCCCAGGAACCACCTTTATTTCCATGTAAACCTCCAGGTATACAGGCGTTCTGGGGCAAGGCATAAACCATCTGAGCTTACAGAACTGTGAAATGGCAATTTGCGGTTTCCATATGATACAAATAAAAAGGCGATATTTAAAAAAAAAAAACATATTGCAAGTTAAGCCTAGTAAGTCCAATGTTTTCGGGTTTTTTAGTGAGAGTATTTAGTTATTTGGGGCGAATATGTAAAACACTATTATATACAAAATACATATAAATTATTTACGTAAATACTCAGGTATAATCACCGGCGGGTATAGCTCAATGGTCAAAGCGTTTGCTTTGCAAGCCAAAGGTCGTTGATTCGATCCCAAACGGAGATTAAAAAAAAAGGATTCTTAATCGATTTCTGAGATCTAAAATACCTTTTTGTATTGGTTCGTGTGAATTTGATTTCACCCGCAAAATGCCAGTCATAGCCTATTAAAGTTTGTGTTAGACAAAAGTCGTCCCGTGAAGACCACCCATTCTTATTAAATTCCTGTAATAATAAGGATGATGAGTTAATCTGGGGCTGTAGTCTATGACGTTGGCGGATCAACGCTCCACATGCAGCGCTAAGCCATATGCATCATGGTTGACGTCATAGAATTTCACAGATGAGACTTCAGAATTACTATCACCATCTGTCGGTATTCTCCTATATGTGCTTACATAAAAAAATGATTTATTTACATAAAGATAAAAATTATGCATTTACAGTGAAATAACTTCCTAGGTTTTCACGGCCAGATTTGATATTGTGGCTTTTCGGTTTAGCCGTGTGTGGCGAAGTTCTTCGTAAAATATAACGTAAGTAAAATTGTGGCGCTCTTCTTCAGGGAATATCTTAGGCATATAACTATGTCTTTCTCAAATAACTTCTTAGGTTTTAACGGCCAGATTTGATATTGTGGCTTTTGGGTTAAGCCGTTTGTGGCGAATTTATTTTAACCAATATTTCGACCGCCATTGTCTTTATCAGGATCGATGATTTAGTTGTGAGCTGGTGTCAGATTATCTGCTATTTTTTTTTATTTACGAGCGTTATTGATATCTCCATGGCAACTAAATAATCACAACTAAATAATCAATCCTGAAGAAGACCCCTGCAATGGTGGTCGAAATAACGGATAGAAGAAATTCTTCACACACGGCCACACCCAAAAGCCACAATATCATTTACAGTGAAGTTTATAAAAGCATCGTACGCTTTAATAAAATCAGTTTCAGAAAATTCATAAAATGTCCTCTACATCTATTTTTTCGTCCAAAGAACATTTTCAAATGCAGCTTTTGTTCCGTTTCCCGCGTTCGTTTGATTCAAATATTGGAATTCCTACCTGTTTTTGTCTAAGAAAAATTCCACCAATCAGAGACTCGCATCCGGATCGAAAATGGCGACCCCGAAGAGAACGAGACGAGAACGTTTTTCTTTAACACACATTTTTAAACACAAGAATCCACATTAAAACAACACACAATCGATGATTAAACAAACTAAATTTAATTTTAAAAATAAATAAATTTAAATTTATGATTTTTAAGCGATTAAAAAGTGTTTTTGTGCAACATTAATTCGAGTATAATGCAATTAAATGTAATTGAATTTTCTTTCTTATTTTTATGTAGTACATCGTAAGTTGCTTATTGTTTTTTGATCAACGAATAAAAACATTTAATTATTGCTTACAATTTGCAAAATATTATTGTGTTTACATTTTTAATGAACACAGTAATAATTGTCATTTTTGATGATTATTTTTTTACACTTTTTAAAGTTATTTTATTAATGAACCAATTCAATATATTATCACTTTTTAAAAAACTTTTTAAATGTTAAGCAAACATTAGTTAATTACACCAAAAAAACGCCTTTTTATGTTTAGAATATATAGCACAAATATTAAATAATAAATATTTTTATAAATTACTGATTTAAATAAGTATATTTCTATGGTACGTCATTTTTTAAAATTCACAAAAAAAAACGTGTTTTTTTCACCAAAAGTTTAATCAAACGTCACATTGTTAAAACGAAAATCATATTAAATACAACAAAACATTGTTAATTTATTTTTATTACGTTTAAATATGCGTGAAATTTGAATGTTTTTTTTTGTCACGGGATGCCTTACAAAAACACTTAAATAACAACAATACATTAAATAATTACAAAATATATTTACACACAAAGATAGCTTATTAAATTTGTAATGTTTTTGTATATTTATAATTTTATTTTATTTGCGTTTTGTTGGTGGTTTTTGGAGGGGAATATTGGTGTTTTTTCGTCAGGCGTCAGTGGGCTCGGAGCCCTGACTCTTGCTGGCCGGTCCCCAGCGCAGTTTTCATACTAGTTGTACTAAGACTTGGAGCAACCAGCGCAACGTTCCGATTCTCTAAGTGGCCTAAGGAAGGAGTGGTCCGAAAGAGCGTATGTAGATAGATGCAGGGTTGTACCTTTACATACTTTGTATAACACTTTGTCTATTAGAATAAAAATATATCAATTAAATAAGCTTTCACTACTAAAGCAGTTTGTCGTGCGTAAAATTAGCTACCAAAAGAAACAAGTTTGAACACGATCGGATGGGCGGTTCGTGAGTTATACTCATTCCCATTGAGTTTTTCGAGTGAATGCTGTTTTGAGAATCAAGCCGTCATCCCTGTTGATGTTGATGGGATCTTTTGATCACAATGGCTTCCTTATTAGTATTCCCTTACGCTCGTAAAAAGATAATCTGACACCAACTCACAACTTAATCATCAATCCTGAAGAAGATCACTGCAATGGCAGTCGAAATATTGGTTAAAAGAAATTCGCCACATACGGCTAAGCCCAAAAGCCACAATATCAGTGCGAATTCAATTGACAACAGCAACCTATGACGAACGCCTGAATTGACTTAATATTTTTTGTGGTAAGTAAACTTTTTGTAGTCCAAAGCGGGTATTTTATACTTTATAGGATATGTGGTTTAGCTGAAAAAAATTCGCCCGGCGCTTTCGGGTAAGCATTTAACGCAAATGGACTTCAGATTCGTGTATGTCAAGGTAAAATCATACTAGAACGAAAACAATTATGATGAAATTCCTCTTTTTTTCATTGTTTAAGGGCTCATATATTTTTTTCAATGAATATTTTGTTTATTATATTTATCACATGCAATAGAGCACAGCCTGTGAAGACCAGTGGGCTCTACGACGCACAGCCAGGAAGGCTAAACGTTGCATGCGGAAAATATCTGTTATGTTTGGGTGCGTGTAAGGGATTTTGCTAGTGCATTTTGTTATTGATATCAGCTTGATATAGCTCTTTTAGGCTGATGCCGTAAAGCCTCGAAAAAACGATCTTTTGTCTCTTATTTTTGTTTGCTCGCCTGTCATGCACATCTAATAATGTTAGTTTGAATTATATAATATTACAAGGCGTTTTCGTACGCCATTTTATTTGTCATGACAGTTGCTCTTTTCTTTAATTTCCTTTTCTGCCGCGACTGTCGTGTTTTGCTTGAATATGCTCCATCAAGCAGTGGATATATATATGTATATACAATCGCAGCCACTCGGACACAGCGCACACTCCAAAAGGTGTGCCAAGGTCTGCTCCACGCCGCTGTTACATTCAGTCGGTCCGCTATAAAACTGCCAGACTTTCATTTATGTCTTCGTATTGCATACTCCGATCCGAAGTCTGTTAAGGGACCTACGTATATTCCACCCTTGATCATATCCAGGGGCTAGATCCTCTTTCAGGGCAATCCAAGTATTCCCCTTAGTTGCGCTTCTCCACATGTTCAGCCGCAGGGTGGCCTGAGGTATCACCAGTTCCGTTGTCTACTGTAGGAATCTTCTTCTTGATTTGAGCCGTTAGGTTATCTTTTGATACCCAAACATAGGGTGGAGTGCGTCAGAGGGTTGCTTTGGTGAGCTCCTTCTTGGTAGTAACTTCTCGCCGTATGTTTGGAGGGGCGATGCCCGAGAGTTGATATAGCTTTGATGTGTGGATGATCATTCTTGTTCCAAGCTGCCAACCCTGCTGCTGATAGTTGCGGACTGTTCTATGGGCGAGAGGTCATACAGGCATGGTACCCACAACTGCTTCTCAGCAGCGATACATAACTCTGCATGCGTCACTTACTACTGCACATTTGCAAATTAAACTTGGGGTTAAAAAAACACTAAAGATTTCAACAATGTTGTCCAACTAGAACTTCCCTAGAAGAACTCTCCTAACAAGAAAATATGATTGAAATTCACCCGCCTCACACTCGCATCACATCGAAGGACAGTTAAGTCTTCTTGATGATGCGCTCATTCAGATTTTGGTGGGTCTACAACTGATAAGTCCAGTGGAAGTCCCCTCTAATCAATTGTGGCCACTGCATAGAAGTGCTATAGAGATAGAACCCGTGAAAGAAAACAGAATCGCATTCAAGGGTTGAAAGGAGATGGATGATAAATTCTCTTACTGAAAATACAAGGGAAAATAGAAAATTCGTATAATTATTTTTGTGGTCACAAAGTCTGCATGCCCAATAGGGGCAATTTCTTCGTTCTAACAAGAGGAGCTGACAGTCCCAGAGAATGTGCTCTGAGGTCTGAAAGAGGACGCCACAGGGGCAACTAGGGTTTGAAACTTAATTAAATGAGTATAATATATCATTAAAAGCGCGCTGCCCAGTCATGAGTTGGGTAGACCAGTGATCAGGGCTTATCCATTCAGCAGTTAGTCTGAAATAAATGTCTGGGAAGAACAGAAAGGTAGTTCTATCTTTAGTGGAAGATGACCAACGTTTTGCCATACATCAAAATATAGTAATAACGTATTGTGAATCTCTTGATAATATTTTGAAAAATTTACTACAAATAATCGTTTTAAATATTTTATTTATTTATATTGTGGCAACACCACGCTAACAGAATACGTCAATGGACCGTAATCACGTTCCAGACCTCGAGACGAAAAGTCCTCCACGAAACGCTCACAAACCATGACGCTATATCTCCTCCATGAACAGTTGGAATAATTAACATTCTTACGGCCATAAGACCATCAGCACAAAGCTTTATGGGTTTGGGAGTAGCTATCGGCTGGAGTACAATGTCTCCTATCTAAGACGCTCGGCAGCGACGAAGGTGATATAAAGCAGCAAGTCGCTGCACCTCCAGATCCAGAGGAGCTATCCCCAATAGAACCGGAAGGGCCTCTGTCGAACATGTTTTATAAGCTTTGGCCATAGCCACGACAGGGAACCTCTGCCCGAGAAATAGAGTAAGACGCATAGTAAAAGATTGTAGTTTATGCGATCCCGTGGCATTGGAAGTAAACGTTTTTGCATTTTTTTTTTGATATAATGCTATATGTTTTTAAATGTGTAACTATGCCACTTTGGGTTGCTCGTATGACCTTTACTTAGCGACCTTTCTACTGCAGATTTTCGCACAGTGCTGCGTTCTGAATGCAGACCTTAGTACTGCAGTGCACTTGCGATGTACTTGCTCGTGGGCGGGAACCATGAGGAGACCGATCTCGAGACTCCGAGGATATGGAGCCGAAGCCACGTGGTCGACGGAGCGAAACACACAAGAAACAATATAAATAATGCGACACTCGCACACGTAAAGTACAGCGACAATAGCACAACAAAAACGAGACTCTCGTTAAATCGTTCAAGCTAAGCTACATTTGACGCGGACCAAAACTTGGATGGGTCACTGCCTGTTGCTGCACGCGTGTTTTGGTCAGACTGAACCGCTCTTTAGTACTAAATGGTGCCTCTGAATTATCTAACGCATGAATAACAGCAGCTGAGAGAACTGAGTGTTGGCAATTTTTGGACACCATGTGGTCTTGATCCATATCTGGGAGTAAAGTCAAATAGATTTGGGAAAAATAAATAAAATGCATACAACCACTAAGACAGTAAACATATATTTCTTCTTCCCATATCTGTTTCAGATCTTGAACAAATGGCCACCACAAATGTCTGCCACTTATTTCTTTCAGCTGCCACTATTCATTCCTGTTTCTATGACAGTTAGGCTAACGCTGTTAACGCCACATGGAAACATAATGGTTCCCGATGACCCCAAGGCATAAAACTTGAAAATACTGCCACTGCAGAAACCAACGCATATTTTTGGATTTTTTAAGGAAATCGGATTATTAACCCGACAGTCCCAAGTTCAAGACTTTTTTGTCCTATTAGGCGGGTGAATCCATTATACATAGTGACGTCAGCTTGATATAACTCCTTTAGGCTGATGCCGTAAAGCCTCGAAATAAGATCATTTGTCTCTTATTTTTGTTCGCTCGCCTGACCTGCGCATCTAATGTTAATGAATATTAATTGTATAATATCGCACGGCGTTTGCGTGCGCCATCTTGTTTGTTATGACAGTTGGTCCATTTCGTGTTTACCACTATCATAATTACTTTGGATGTCTGCCGCCATGATTTGGCGGCGCTAAATGTCAGAGCGGACAGGCAGTCAGAACGCGCACGCCATCGTTATAGGAGCGCCTAAGGGCGTCCCTATAACGGGCGACGTCATTGACAAATAAACGAGTAATATGTGAAACAGAAACAAGAGTTTGTATTGTGAACCTGATCCTGCATCCTTCATCCAGTTAATCGATGTCCTAAATGAAAGAGGAGGATATCAATAGCTATATATACTCAAACATTATCCCTGAGTACTTACATAAGCAATTGATATTTTTATTTATTACGATTATGTTTTCCTCAAAAATTTAATAGCTTGCAATTACTTTCCGTAAGTAAGAGTATTTCAACATAAGCCTGGAGTCTAGTAAAATTACCCCCGGTCGGTGTAAATTTGATCCCTCACCCGTAAAATGCCAGTCATAGCCTATTAATCAAAATTGGTGGTAGACAAAAGTCGTCCCGTGAAGACCACCCATTCATAGTAAATTCATTTAAAAATAAAGGATGATGCGTGATTCTCGATTAACGATATATTTTGCAGTGAATATCTTGGACTGCCCCGCTCAAAGACGACAAATGTAGTATCCAAGGCATATTTTGATGTTTGCTAATTTAAACATTATATTTTTAAAGGAAGCAAATGATCAGTACGACGCTGCAGATGAACCATTTGGTCGTAAAGGGCGACTTAATGCAAGAACGAGTTAGCCGCTTTCGTTACAATTAATTTAAGCACTAAGAGCGCAGGGCAGATAATTTGATTTACATAAAAATATATGATTTATAACACTCACACATATAACTACAGCATCCATCTCTAGTAGTCTCATAGAAATTGACAGGTATCATGTAAGTTACCAAGCGAACCTTCTGTGAATTTGAGTGGCGACAATTTATGTTGACCATATATCAGTACCGGGCTTAGACCCTGCGGTGCCCTAGGGCATTTTTTGTCTGGCGCCCCATATTACACACACTTAAAAAAATCTAAGCAAGATTGGTTGCCCTCGGCGCCCCTAGCTTATTCGACACCCTGGGGCACCGACCCACTTCGCCACCCCCTAAAACCGGCACTGCCATATATTAAGGTATGGAATGAAAAAAAAAATGTAAATGAAACTAAATGTAAGAAAACTCAGTGAAAATGAGACTACATTATGAGAAGTCGAATATCTCGCTCAAGAAATTCCGGCATACGGTAACCCATCCAACGTTGAGCCAGGTCAGTTATTGTTGGGTAAGGTTAGGTTAGTTGAGAATGCGCTCATGCATTACTAATACATAATATTTTGTATTCATAAATATACTTATTACTCTTTAAATAATAATAAAATATAATTAATTGGACGATAAGTAAAATATGTCCACAATACTACTTTTTACATATTTGAAAGGGTAGCAATCAAAAACTGCTCTCTCTTTAGCCTCGCCATTTCCCATCATCTGGGGTCGGCTCTCCTTGTGCACGTTCGCCATGTCTGTCTGTCCTGCGCTGCATTCTCGGTCAAGCTCTGAGTTTTCAGATCGTTGTCTACAGTTGCAGTCCAGGTCGTGTGGCACAAAAGTGCACCTGGTTAAGACATAACTAATAGCTACTTTTATTCAAGCTCCCGGGTTCTTACCATTCTAGAAGGCTTTTAAGAAGTATACATAGAATGTACTACGCTGTAGTAGGCGGAGATTTAGGAGGCAAAGCTGATGATAAGATGAGCCAATGACAATGGCGGCCGAAAGACAGTTCGTGACGACCATATGCAATATGGAATAATGATTCTTAATTTATTTATTTTTTACCCTTTTTCGTAGTATCAATCAGGTGAATTGGATTGCAGCAACAAAATCTTGCATCTCGGTCTCCACTCTTCTCGATCCTCTGCAATCCTCTTTAGCTCAGCATATGAGCTGCAACTCATGTCCTGCAAATACTCCCTCTAGGGCGCCCCCTGCAGTTTCTACCCTCTACCAGACCTTCCACGATGTCGTGAATAAGACCATCATGGCGCATGATGTGACCAAGTCGCCTCTCTGAGATGGTTCTTACTAGGTGCCTATCTTCCTTTATTATCCTGAGAACCTCACTGCTCGTGACGTGGTCTCTCCAGGAAAGTTTTTTAGTGTATATTTGTTTTCAAATCCTCCAAGAATTCCTACATATTTTTTATATATTTGTGAAAATTTTAGATTGACTTTAAAAAAAATTACGTTCGACATACAATTTTTAAATAAAAAAAGGAAAAAAATATCGGAGCATATGGCTACATAACTCACCGACAGATATATCTGCCTTATTTGTTCTTAATCAATATTTCGGTTACAAGTCAGTTATATGAGCATTCTAAAGTTTCACCGAATACATTATTTATTTAATAGTTATCATGTTTTTTATGTAACACATACAGCAGCGCTGCATGTGCTGAGTGTCGATCTGCCTACGTCATAGACTACAGCCCGACATTCACGCATCATCCCTATAATTACAGGAATTCACTATGTAAGGGTGGTCTTCACCGGCGAATTTCGTATACCACAAATCTTAATTCATAGGCTAAGACTGGCATTTTACGGATGAGGGATCAAATGCACACACAAGGTAATTTAAAGTGCAGATATTGATCAAGGAAGATAGGCACCTAATAAGAACCATCTCAGAGAGGCGAGCCCGATGGATCGCTCACATCATGCACCACGATGCTCTTCTTTGTGATATTGTGGAGGGGATGGTTGAGGGTAGAAACTGTAGAGGGTGCCCTAGACGGGAGTATTTGCAGCAAGTATTCGAGGACATGAATCGTAGCGTTTATGCTGAGCTGAAAAGGGTTGCGGAGAACCGAAAGGAATGAAGATCGAGATGCAAGATTCTGTTGCTGCAAACCAATCCACCGGATTGATACTATAAGATTGATTAAAAATCTATTTTTTTTATTAAATCTCCGTCGGGGATCGAACCCACGACCTTCGGCTTGCCAAACAAACGCTCTAACCACTGAGCTATACTCGCCGGTAAATGTTTAAGACGACACTTTGTTTTGATCGAGTAAGGCTGCGAATCTTCGATATTACACATATACAAGTAATTAAATGAAGGCTTGTATTCGTTATATCTTTTTTATTGAGAAATTCACTTCTGAATAATGTCTTTTTGTAGTTTAGTACATTTGGTGATTAGTTTTATTGCATTGCGTTATTTGAATTTATAGATTATTCGCATATAGGTGTACGAGTATTAGCATGGTCCCGGGAGGCGTGTTTGCCAGAAGCGTAAGAGCGCATGCGCCAGCTTGCAACGTTGCTGGGCTCGAATGCAATTTCTTGCACAGAGAGTGCAATGGAAGTATAAGGGAGGGGGTAAACAGGGCCGATTCAGGATATAACGAAACCATTTTAGATTATTTATAATTGTACTGTACTTAACACTTGAACAATAACACTCTTATTGAAAACCTAACCTAACCTAACCTGCAATCAATGGAACACAGGCGTAATATTGGTTTACTTAGTGTTTTAACTGTTACTGTTATTACCACGTCGCTGCTCTTCGGAACTTAACCGTTTATTTAATGAATTATTAAATTATGTTTATACTTTAATGATTCTTTTAATAGGAATAAGTGTTGATAGGATATAGAGAAAAATGAAGAAAAAACTTTTTTGATCCTAAAATTAGCATTTATTTCATAGTTTAGTCAGGGCACAACTGCAGCAAAATGCACGATCAATATTGGATTTTGTGGTATGGGACTTATAAGTACTGGCAGTAAATAAAGGGTTAAACGCCCAGTGGTCCCATACGGAACCGCAAATTTGCGTCGTTCAATGCCCTAGCAGGCCAATGTTTGTAATGTTTCGTCGCACAATAGATTTCAATTCCATGAACTTACTTTAATACTATTATTACAAATTAATGTAATCCGATTGTGAAATGAACCGTAAGCACTCCTGTATGGGAGCGTAAGGCATTGAACGACGCAAATCTACGGTCCCGTGAGGAAACCACTGTTCGTTTAAAGGGTAAACAATAACTTTTTTTTTGAAAACCTAACGTAACCTAACCTGCAATCAATGGAACACAGGCGTAAGTTTGGTTAAATTAGTCTTTTATACCGTTACTACCACGGTCGCTGCTCTTCGGAACTTAAAAAACTAATTCCTCCTGCACCCACCGACAACCAAAGAAGAAAGGCCAAACTATTTTCAGAGAATTCCTAAAAATATTTGGCCTCTCTTCTTGCGACGCATGTCCATGTGATGCAAGCATGCAACAGACGGTGAGACACTCTCTCGTGGAGTTCATCATTCATGAGAACAGGAGACGCATTCTGTGTTGTCGCCTGGGAGTCTCTGCCATTTCTTGGGAGGATTTTTCTGAATTGCTGCTTTGTTCTGACGGTGCCTTGCTGTTAAACTTCATCGGGGAAATCATCGGGGCTACACGAGCGGTTAACGAGGCTGACACGGAATAGACTCCTACGTTCTCAACTATTTCTCAGACGTATATTCTAACCTTGTGTGTAACTTGCGGGGTACGACACGCAACTTTATATTTTATTCAACATTTTTTTTAGTGGAAAAGTAAATAAATAATAATAATTAAAAAACCCTCCCACAACCGACAAACTTGTCTTACACTTGCCGAGCATACACAGTTAATGTGTGGCAACCAGGAACGGACAGTTTCCTAAGTTTCTTTCTCAACACCCTCGGTAAGATTTGGAATGATCTTCCAGCAACCGTGTTTTCCTCTTCCTAGAATCTCGATCTTTTCAAGAAACAGATAAATATACACTTGAAATCTCTCACGTTTCCCTTTTTTCAAATAAAATATAGATCATTTTTCTTAGTGCATAATAAAGACATCATATATTATAGTTCGTCTACGGGTCATAACTTTATACCTGCATAAATTTATTTTTTAATCAACCCGATTCGGTCCTGGAGGTTACCATGGCAACATAACACCCACACTGTTCCAGCCTCACTATCACGCATACACACATCGGTTTCCATAGCAACGGTCTATGGTCTATACTCCATACACGAGTATTCGCACTATTGCACAAGTACACGAGTACGAAGATGCTCAAACTTTTGTGATCAGCATACGAGTATGGACTTGACTTCACCCGCCTCACACCCGCATCACACGGGAGGACAGTTAAGTCTCCTTGATGATGCGCTCATTCAGATTATGATCAGTTAGCAACTGATAAGTCCAGAGGAAGCCCCCTCTGAAGAATTGTGGCCACTGCACAGAAGTGCTTAAAGAAAGAGATTAGAATCGCATTCACTGGTTTTCAAGAGACGGAGATGGAAGATAGATTTTCTCACCGAAAATACGAACAAAGATTGTAAATGCGTGGATTTTTTTTAGTGGCCACAAAGTCTGGATGCCCGACAGGGCAGACAAGAGGAACTGACAGTCCCAGATATTGTGCTCTGAGGTCTGGAAGGGGGCGCCACGGGACAACTAGTTGGGTAGACCAGTGAGCATACAAGTAAATGTACTCGTCATCATCATCAGCCTATGTCCGTCCACTGTTGAACGTAGACCTCTCGCATGAGTCTTCTCTTCGATCGTTCGCCTTTCACATCCAGGCTACTCTCGCTATTTTTCTGATATCATCAGAACATTTTTTATGCGCTTGACCAACATTCTGTTTACCAGTTCTTGGACGCTACTCGAAACAATCTTCTTGCCCAACGACCATCATCTCTACGGTATATATATACATTGCCATTTGAGTGTGTTTATTATTTCGTTTATTATTGTATCTGAAAGTGCTAAAAAAAGACTAGAGGCCTTTGAGATGTGGTCGCACAGAAGAATTCTCGGAATTTTCTGGAGAGACCACGTCACGAACAATGAGGCTCTTAGGATAAGCAAGGAAGATAGGCACCTAATAAGAACCATCTCAAAAAGGGGAGCCCGATGGATCTGTCACATCGTGCGCCACGATGGTCTTCTACACGACATTGTGGAGGCGATGGTTGAGGGTAGGTATTTGCAGCAAGTATTCGAGGACACGAATTGTAGCGCTAATGCTGAGCTGAAAAGGGTTGCGGAAGACCTAGAGGAATGGAGATCGAGATGCAAGATTTTGATGCTGCAAACCAATCCACCGGATTGGTTTGCAGCAACAATTATTTCGGTAGCCTCCACAACATGACTTCTTCTTCGAATTTCCTCGTTTTGGATTCTTTCTTTTACAGACATTCCTCAATGGATCTCTCCATGGCACGTTGCTTAAGCTTAATTTTATTTGTAAGTTTTGCTGTTAGATATATATCTACGTATATAATTATGCGCCTTAAGTTAATACAGGGAGGATGCATTGGTTAAGCGTTTTAGTTTTAAGACATTGCAAAATTTTAGCTTTAAAAATGTATTCAAAAATCATGTACTCCTATTTATGAGTACTACGCTTAATTAAGAAAATCAAGATATGGAAATCAGAGGATTAAGAGATATGGAGAATCATGACTTGTATTCAACAGTGTACTTACAACAACTGATGATGTTTTTTATGTAAACACATATAAGAGAATACCGACAGATGGTGATTGTAATTCTGAAGTCTCATCTGTGGAATTCTATGACATTTACCATGCTGCATATGGCTAAGCGCTGCATGTGAAGTGGTAATACGTCAACGTCATAGACTATAGATTTACGCATCATTATTTATTATCACAGAAATTTTACTATGAATGGGTGAAACGGCTTCACGGGACGACTTTCGTCTACCACCAATTTTAATTAATAGGCTATGACTGACATTTTACGGGTAAAGGGATCAAATTCACACCAACCGGGGGTATTTTAGAGCTCAGAAATCGTTTTTTTTTTTTAATATAATTTTTTAAAGTCCGTAGCCTATTAATCAAAATCGGAAGTAGATGAAAGTCGTCCCGTGAAGACCACAAATTCATAGTAAATTCGGTCCAAATGTACCACTATTTTAGCACCGCTGCTCTAGTACACCCAGTACAATAACACATACTCTATATCTATATATTTAAATAGACACATAGCGTGCATATATATATATACATATATTATTCAGGAGTATTTGTATTAAACCGTTATAAAGCAGTTTTATATAATACGCATTAGATACACGTATACATAATATGTAATTATTTTGTATATATTCGTATAATGTGCGTTAAGCCATGGCGGAATTTCGCTACTATGTAAATTAGATAAAATTACAATCATTTGCAATTAACGCTAATGAACTGGCCATTCAAAATGGCGTATAATTAGGATGGCGTTTTGCTCGGTGGTCAACGCACATACTTTAATAACAATGCACTAATCTGCTGTTTTAAGTAATTAGTAATAAAATATACACACACTGTACATCAAATTCTCTATACGCATCAATTCATTCAGAAAAATACCTGAATCGACAGAAGCGGGATGCGAACCACGAGCCTTGGAACCAGCCTTTGCTCAGGTCTTTATATACCGTCTAGCCCTATCGACTATTTCTCTGCCTGAAAGGACACGCGTTAGACAACAGCTGCTTTACCTTTAAACAAACATTTTCAACACAGCGTGTATGATACGCTGTTTCTAGATGGTAAAAATACCCCCAACACACAGACTGAAGTCACGAAGCAGCTTTCTGAGGTCCACATAACCTCTCACATCCGGCTCTGAAAATGAAAGACTCCAGCTCTGGCAACAAGTCGCATCAGAGGATTTCATTACTCCAACTGGCAAGAACCTTGACTGGCGAACCTGGAAATCCCTGAACAGGTTAAGAATCGAAGTTGGTAGAACAAAGGACAACCTCAAGCGGTGGGGAATGCTTCGGAAGGGAGAGTCATTATCGTGCGACTGCGGAGACCTGCAGACCGCCTCACACCTAATATCCTGCTCCATGTGCCCAGCAAGCTGCACACCTCAAGACCTAATGCTAGGCAACACACGGGCTATCGATGTTGCCAGATACTGCGCAGAAATAATTTGATGTCGCTGACACGAAGAAGAATACAGCGTGTATGCAACGCTGTTTCTAAATGGTAAAATATGACTTTACCGAACTTTATAAAGTGAAAAACAATTGATTACGAGCTCCACCTTCGTCTCATGACAGACTGTAAGGTTGAACGCTGCCTAGTCTGCTCCTTCATCTAGTCATTTCTTACAAAGTCAAACTATCGTACGCGTAATATTCTTGCAGGTAACTTTAAATCGATTTCTATGCAGCAAATTAAGTGTTCAAAATGGACCTCGTTCTGAAAGGGCAGTTGAAGCTGACGATGACACAATGAATGCATTAGTTCATTTCAACCAGCGAGTCATTATCGATTACTTCTTCACTGATCACCGATATATTGCAGAAAGAAATGTGCCAAGATGGATTATCATCGACTTCACTTCGATGTGCGAAATTTCCCGAGAAGACCGCCTGTTCATAGCGAATTCCTGTAATAATAAGGATGATGCGTGATATCGAGCTGTTGTCTATGGCGTTGGCTGATCAACACTCCAAATGCAGCGTTTACCCATACGTAACATGTTAAAAACGTCATAAAATCCACAGATGTGACTTCAGCATCACTATCACGATCTGTCGGTATTCTCCTGTATGTGCTTACATAAAAAAGTCACAGTGCCTTTTGTACAACGCTTGTATCGTCCCCATTCTCCTTTACACCTGTGAAATTTTGCGTCACACCAAAATCCGATATATATATATATAATCGTGTCGGAAGCAATACGATCAGATTCTGACTGTCCAGAATTGGGTGACGTCGATGGCGTTACTCCCGGCCATCATCAGGTCTTCTTGGGTACAGCTACTCGGACACAGCGCACACTCCAGAAGGTGTGACAGGGTCTACTCTACGCCGCAGTCACATTTAGTCGGTCCGCTGTAGAACTGCCATGCTTTCATTTGTGTCCTCGTCTTGCATACTCCGGTCCGAAGTCTGTTAAGGGACCTCCATATATTCCATCCCAAAGCCGACGCAGCCGTACAATGGGTTTTGAGAGCAGATGGCTGCGTGGAATACTTATGATGGCGTAAGTTTGTGAGGAATGACGAAGTGACGAACATGGATGTGACTTCAGCACCACTATCACCATCTGTGATGTGGTCATACAGAAGAATAGACGAAATTTCCTACGTCACGAACAATGAGGTTCTTAACATAATCAAGGAAGATAGGCACCTAATAAGAACCATCTCAGAGAGGCGATCGGTCACATCATGCGCCACGATGGTCGTCTTCACGACATTGTGGAGGGGATGTTTGAGGGTTGAAACTGTAGAGGGCGCCCCAGACAAGAGTACTTGCAGCAAGTATTCGAGGACATGAATTCTAGTTATTATGCTGAGCTGAAGAGGGTTGCGGAGTACCGAGAGGAATTGGAGATCGAGATGCAAGATTCTGTTGCTGCAAACCAATCCACCGGATTGATACTACAAAGAAGATCACCATCTGTCAGTATTCTCCTGTATGTGTTTACACTTACAAAATCTAGACGGTCCATATGTCCACCATATGCAGTGGACGCATAAAAATATTACACAATACTCGAGTGTTGCAAGTACTGCATTCGATCGAGTCTTGATGCTGCGTGGGATGATTGCAAAAATGCATCCGCGAATAGGTGCGGGTGAAGGAGTGATGGCGACATAGAGTTCGGAGGAGTCGGAGAGAGACGGAAAACATTTAAGTTGAAGAAATGCTAAAATAAATATGCACTCATAACCGATGCACTTGGGTGTATGCGTTTTTGCGATATGCACCGGAGTAAATAATTCGAAAGCAATATTATCCTGTTATTCTAATAATTTTTTATTTTTTATTTTATATAAACATACAGGAGAATACCGACATATGGTGATAGTAATTCTGAAGTCTCATCTGTGGAATTCTATGCCAATATCTTCACTCAAGTTGGTTTTCACCACTGTTCACTGCGATTATTTCGTCATAACATAACCTGACAAAACATAACCTGACCTAACACGATCTGACGTAAGGTAACCTAACCTAACCTTGCACCTTGCTCAGCGCAGTGAAGAATGAACATTTCTTTTTATGTAAGCGCATACAGAAGAATACCGACAGATGGTGATAGTAATTCTAATGTCTCATCTGTGGAATTCTATGACGCTTACCAAAGTGCATATGGCTAAGCGCTGCATGTGGAGTGCTTATCAGCAAACATCATGTACTACAGCCCGAGATTCACGCATCATCCTTATTATTACAGGAATTTACTATGAATGGGTGGTCTTCACGGGACGACCTTCGTCTACAACCAATTTTAATTAACAGGCTATGACTGGCATTTTACGGGTCAGGGATCAAAATTCATCGCAACCGGGGTATTTTAAAGCTCAGAAATCGGTTAAATTTTTAATATTTTTTTTATCTCCGTCGGGGATCGAACCCACGACTTTTGGTTTGTAAATCAAACGCTTTGACCATTGAGCTATACCCGCCAGCACAAATTGATACTCGTAGAACGCAATAACGTTTGTCATATTTTTATAATAAAATAAGAATGAAATTAGTCTGTAATTTAAGCTTCTTCTTCTACTTTAGCCTCGCCATTTCCTATCGTCTGTCATGTTGCGCTGCATTCTCGATCAAGCCCAGAGTTTTCATATGCTTGTCTACAGTTGCAGCCCAGGTTGCCTGTGGTCTTCCAGGTCTTCTTCTCAGCGTGGGCATGTTGAGGGCTTTCTTCACCATGTGATCATCATCTCTCCGTGTCACATGCCCATACCATCTTAGGCGGTTTTCCCTTATCTTCTCAGGTATGGGAGCCACCCGAAATGAACCCAGAATATGCTCATTTCGAACTCTGTCCACTCTAGTCACACCGCCCGCTCACCTCAGCATCTTCATCTCTGCCACATAAATCCTATCCAAGTCACGTTTCAGCGGGGTCCAACACTCCGATCCGTAACGCATAGCTGGCCTTACAGCAGTTTTGTAGATTTTACCTTTGGTCGTAACTGGAATCTTGCTATCACACAAAACCTCAGAAAGAGACCTCCATTATAAATAAAATAAGCAATGAATAATAATAGCAAAATTCTTAATAATCAATTTCTTTTAACGTATCGCCCGGTTCTTAATATGTTTCCTATAAATTCGCTCTGTTCAACTGTTCCGTCAAAATATGCGTAAAATGTTAAAAAAAAAGTGTTCTGTATTTAGGTTTAGTTTTTAGTCAGTAGCTTCTGAGGAAGGTGCTGTGACACCGATACCTCTAAAGTGATTATTAATTAAAACTCAGTGGTTTCATACAAAGTTTTACTTGTTTAGGAAAAATATTTCAATGTATAGTCTTCGGCGGCCTTTCAGGAGAGCGTGAACCAAGAGGCATGAAGACAAGTCAGCTGTTGTTAATGCTCTCCAACGGCATCCTTAATACAGACCTTATCCATGTCCACCATCTCACCTTGTCATTCCTCACAAAGTCAAATCATCGTTCTTCCAGTATTCTACGCAGACTACTGTTTTTGAAGCCCATTATTCGGCTGTATTGGCTTTAGTGAGGTGCCAAGATTCACAGACCAAAGAAGAATTAGCTATTTTTTTTTATATATTTTTTCTTATTATTTTAAAAATTTATTCCGTTTTTCATTCCATGCATTTTGTAGCAATGCATTCGATGCGACGATTTGCATGTGTCGGAGTGAGACAGAACTATGCGCAACTTGTAAGAAAACGCACAAGAGGGAAAGAGAGAGACGCTTGTATGGTAAAGAGTGCAGAGGGGATACTTCAGGATCGAAAATAAAGGAAAAGACATTAGGTATGATTTACTGAGGCCATAATATGATCAATGCTTATCATATCCTGTTAAAGGTATTTTTATGATGGCTTTTTTAATTAATTCAGTTTATATAGTTTGTAATTAATTGATAATTTAGGGCGTTAGGATGTTAATAAATATCGGTAGGTTTCGTCAGAGGAACGATTTTTCTGTAAACCACATGTGTCAATGCCACCACATGTATGGAGTTACATAATGAACGTTTGTTAAATATAATAGTATTTTATGCATCATCTGATAGCTAAAGGATACAAGAACCAATGTGATAAATGAAAATAGGTCAGATAAGTACATTTATGCTTCAAATACTAGTTTCAAGCAAAAAATGGTTTTAAATATTCCCGCCGTATTGACAGTACAATTTGTACGTATTGCTTACGTATTGAAAGGGTTAAAAATGTTTGCCCTCTCTTCTTATGACGTTTGTCCATGTGATCCTGGCATACTAAAGATAGTTAAACATTTTCTAATGGAGTGCATCATCCATAAGAACAGACGTACGTATTCTGTATTGTCGTTAGGTAGTTTCTGTCATTTCTTGGGATGACTTTTCTGAACTGCTTCTCGGTACTGACGGTCTGTTGCTGTTGAACTACATAAATGATATCGTCAGAATAATGCTCGCGATTAACGAGGCCAACATGGAATATTCTTCTTATTTTTTGTCTCTCCGTCCTTACGTTAGGTCAGGTTAGGTTTACTAGACATCCAGTGCACCAGTTGTCCCGTGCGCCAAATGTCCCGTGCACCAAACGTCCAGTGCGTCCGATATCTTTACCGATGAGTCGCTAAACGAGTTGTCTGTGAACGAAATCCGGCGGAACCAATTTATAACTATTGGCTCATATTTTCGTTACATGTTAAAAAATTAACAATTTCAAAATTATTCCATTCTTTAAACGCATTATTTGAGCATAATTATTCCATTATGCTTCTCAGTTATGCCAAACTGATGCCGATTTCTTCTCACTCGCACCTCAACACTCGAATACGAGCACTAGCGAGTGCGAGCGAGACAAACGTAGCTGTATTTTGATGTATTGGTGCAGTTTTTATGCACAAGTCTTCTAAAAATATATCGCGAACCTCGTTGTGGTGATTATTAGTCTTGGTGAGCAGAAATAACAAACTTTTTTTATTATTTTATTGCCAAAAAATCGTTATCATCATAATATACGTTTGCCTTACTCGTTTGGTGAAAACCCTCCCTGTCCCGTCCTGTTTTGGGAGACTGGCCACACGCAAAAAGCTACTTGTTAGAGAGTGGCTGAAGGCCTTCCCGTGATGCTAGATGCATCAGTTAGATGTCAAATCGACCTTAGTCTAAGGCTGCGAAGTTAGTAGACTACAGTCTCGAATTGCCTTCTTTGGTAACATGCTGCTATCCGCGAACTACGTGGGAATGGATAAAGAAATGGTAAAGGTTCACCTAATTGAAGCATATAGTCGACACGATCTGTCGTTGTAAAGATTTGTCAGCTGACATGTTTACGTCTGACCCCATGTCTCTTGCAGAGTGCATTCTAATAATAATTCCCGAGGTGTAGTATATGTTTTCCTGTGGCATCCGAAGTATATGTTCTAACTAGGTCCAAGTTCGTCTGACTGTAGTATGGAAAGCTGTCATTTTCGCTCTTTTACCAAGACATCAAACGCGGGCATCAGTTTTTAAAACCTCTTATACGGCTGCATTGGATTTTGTTTAGACGTCAAGATTCCACCGCACAACTACTATATTCAAAAAATACTTTGTTATTTCAATAAGTGTCTAGAAAATTGATAATTATCATAATAGTCCATCCACAATAGCACATTGCAAGCGGCTGTCGTAAGATTACCAAAGTTAGGCAACATTTGACGCAAACCGAAAATTTGTTGGGTCACTGCCTGTTTTAAGTCTCCTGGCGTTGGGGTGTTGAGAGGAGTCTAACTATATAAATATCTATCAAAGAGACAGCGGTCGATGGAGATAAAAAGTGTTGGAGTTTCGCCCAACAACTGACAAACAGAGCGTTAGTAGACTGCCTGCAAGTTGGACTAACGACATTAGAAGAATAGTGGATGTAGCCTGGATGCGGAGGATCGCGAAGAATGTAGACTCATGCGAGAGGCATAAATTCAATAGTGGACAGACACAGGCTGATGATAATGCTATTTGGTATTTAGTACAATAGGATAGGATTCATGTGGCAGAGATGAAGATGCTGAGGTTGGCGGGTGGTGTGACTAGAATGGACAGAGTTCGGAATGAGTATATTCGGGGTTCATTTCGGGTGGCCCCTATACCTGAAAAGATAAGGAAAACGCCTAAGATGGTATGGGCATGTGACACGGAGAGATGAGGACCACATGGTGAAGAGAGCCCTCAACATATCCACGCTGACAAGAAGACTTGTAAGAACCCAGGCTACCTGGACTGAAACTGTAGACAAGATCTGAAAATTCTGGGCTTGACCGAGAATGCAACGCAGGACAGACATACATGCCGAATGTGCACAAGATATACTTATGACAGGGTTTTTGTTGTTACAAGTCAAGCTATTTATCTCGAGTCTCCTGACGCTAGTTCTGAGTGTGAGGTCATTGACACTAAATGTGTCAATAAATTTACATCGCCACACTTATGGTTGTATCTACTTTAATGACGCATTGAAATGTTACCTATTTTGTAATGTCATTTAAGGAAAAATAAAATAAACAAAATAACTTTCAACAAGGAGATCCGACTGCAGATGATGGGAAATAGCGAGGCTAAAGAGGAAGAGGTACTTAGAGGACAATAAAATTATTTTAAATATTTTTAAAAAAATAATGATGCATTCAAAAGGTTCTAAATGTCTGGTATGACATCATTCCAAAACAAGAAAATCTTCTTTCGCTCGCTATGCATTTGCATAAGCCGAGAATAATGCAACGCAACCAGGTCCATTCGAGTGCAGTGTGAAATATAACGCATACCACGCAGCTAATAATGTCAGCTCCAGCAACATTCTACAAACACCATCGATTGTCAGCAAAACGCAATATATTATTAATGTAATTTATATTCATCATCATCATCAGCCTGTATCCGTCTACTGAGTCTCCATTCTCTTCAATCCTCCGCCTTCCGCATCTAGGTCACTCCCGCTATTCTTCTTAAATCATCAGTTCGTCTTGCAGGGGATCGGTCAATGCTTCGTTTGCCAGTTTTTGGGCGCCATTCTAAAACTTTTCTTCCCGATCGATCATCGTCTCTTCGACAGATACGTCCTGCCCATTGCCACTTGAGTGTGCTTATTCGTTGGATAGCATCCACTACTTGAGTTCTTCTGCGTATTTCCTCGTTTCGATTATATACGGAACAAAAATTACTTATAGTCATTACACATGACTATATTCGATATTGTGGATTTTGGGTTAAGCCGTGTGTGGCGGATTACTCCTTTCCAATTTTTCGACCGCCATTGCAGGGGTCTTCTTCAGGCTTAATGACTTAGTGATGAGTTGGTAAGTCAAGTCTAAGTCATTCATGTATGTACTTACGTAAAAATATAGAAGTGTATTATATGAACATAACATTAAGGTAACAACGAAGTCATCAACCCTGAAGAAGACCCCTGCAATGGCGGTCGAAATATCGGAAAGTAGAAATTCGCCAAACATAAACCCAAAAGCCACAGTATCAAATCTGGCCGTGAAAACCTAAGAAGTTATTTAACATTAAGGTTATCAACTGACGTTCGTTGATGAACTGCATAATTATAATTTTAATTTAATCTTATAATGTGCTTTTTTCAATTGTTTTACCCACACACATATACAATCTGTAAATATGTGTGTACTAACGTAGGAACTAATTACTTGTACATACCTATTAATATAAGCCAATGCCAGGTTTTTAATTTAATCGTTATTAAAGATGATCTCTAGGGAGACCGAAACATGTAATCATTTAAAATAAATGTGAATCAAAAAAAAAATTAATTTAAAAAGATATTATGTGACTTTTAAAGTGTATTTATCGAGTATTTTCGCAATGTTTTGCGATTTTTGGCAAGCCGCCTCAATCAGATCTGCTTATTTTATCTAGAAGACCTCGAATGCTCGCAATATACGAGTATTTTAGTAGAATATGTTTATTTTCGACATTATTTGGGTATGTTTTTGCATTTAGCGAACGCACGCCCACTGCAATCTAAATATTAAGCAATCAAAATGCATCTAGAAGAGGGCCTGTATTTATTTGTTCTATAACTAATAAATTCAATAAATAAATCAAGGAAGATAGGCACCTAATAAGAACCATCTCAGAGAGGCGACGGCGATGGATCGGTCACACCATGCGCCACGATGGTCTTCTTCACGGTATTGTGGAGGGGATAGAAACTGTAGAGGGCGCCCTAGACGGGAATATTTGCAGCAAGTATTCGAGGACATGAATTGTAGCGCTTATGCTGAGCTGAAAAGGGCTGCGGAGGACCGAGAGGAATGAAGATCGAGATGCAAGATTCTGTTGCTGCAAACCAATCCACCGGATTGATACTACTACGAAGAAGAACTAATACCAGATTTTATCATTAAAATAGATAATTTGGCAGTTAAATTAAATAAACTGGCATTAGATTAAATAAATAGACAGTGTCCACTGTGTCGGTACGAATGTGGTCAGTTATAAAATTAAAATGTCAGAAATATATATTAGATACTGCCTTTAATTATGTGAATTGGTCGATATCTATATATATAAAAATCAATGTCTGTCTGTCTGTCTGTCTGTCTGTCTGTCTATCCGTGTGTATTTGATGCATTCCGACACCATTAACCCGATTGCGATAATACTTTGTCGAATTATTGCTGATACTACAAGGAAAAAGATAGGATACTCAAAACTTGATTTAATTACAAAAATTAATTGAATATTTACGTAAAACATGTTTTCATACAAGACTTTTGTAATACAGAACGGCCAATTTAGAACATTGTGTTTCCTTAGCAACGCCGTAAGCAAAAATTCATTGACATGAAGTTATTTTAAGTAGGTAATTTCAGTAGGTATTTAAAGTAGGTATTAACGTAAGGTACTGAATATTTTGAAACAAAATTCGATTTTCGAATTAACTATTTCAATATTTGAATTTTTGACGACTTTTTTGTTTATCGAATTAAAATAAATATAACGTATTAATTGTGTGTGATATACAGCAGAAAGAGTTAATTTTGGAATTCTAATTACTGGTTGGCTTCGGATAGTATTATATCATAATTTAATAATTAATTTTAAGTAAAAAATTAATAAATTAAAAATATTTAGTTTTGATTCACAATTTATTTTAATGTTTACATGTTTCGGCCTTCCTGAAGACCATCTTCAATAATGAAAAAATAAAAACAGGCCGTGGCTTATGTAGGTATGACCAAGATCCCATATTAGTACACACATATTTACAGGTTGTATATGTGTGCGGGTACAACAATTGAAAAAGGTTATTTCAAAGATTAATTGGTATGTGATTAGTCTTAATGTATTGAGATTTTTTATTTTCTATTTTTATGTAAACACATACAGGAGAATACCGACAGATGGTGATAGTAATTATTTGCTTCATCTGTGGAGTTCTATGACGCTTACCATGGTGCATATGGCTAAACGCCGCGTGTGGAGTGTTGATCCGCCAACGTCATAGACTACAGCCCGAGATTCACGCATCATCCCTTATTATTACAGGAATCTACTATGAATGGGTGGTCTTCACGGGATGACTTTTGTCTACCACCAATTTTAATTGATAGGCTTTGACTGACATTTTACGGGTGATGGATCTAATTCACACCAACCGGGGTATTTTAGAGCTCAGAAATCGATTAAAAATCCTTTATTTTTAATCTCCGTCGGGGATCGAACCCACGACCTTTGGCTTGCAAAGCAAACGCTTTACCATTGAGCTATGACAGCCAGAATTATACAATAATATTATTTTTTTGTTTTCAATTTAAAAAGATATAATGAAATACTAGGTATTATATTTTTTTAATTGTAATTAATTCTAAAATTATAATTATTTCACCAAGTATTGTCAGTTGATAACCTTAATGTTAGTATTATATCAATCAATTTATTTTTATTTTTCAAATATGAATTTCAAAACGTAACATCCACTGTGATATCAATTATGCCACCCAAACGAAAAGCAATAGGTCAAAAGTACAACTCAAGCACGAATGAAAAGGGCATCTTGAGCTTCAGAAACAGTCGAGCAAAGGAGAGCAAGATTGGAAATAGATCAAGTACACGCTTCGCAAACCCGTTCATCTGGACAGATGAGCAACGGGAAGCAAGATTGGAGAGATTGGAAACAGTTAGAGTACACACTGCTCAAACCCGTTCAACTGAAACAGATGAGCAGCGGGAAGCAAGATTGGAAACAGATCGAGTACGCGTAGATCGTACCAGACGTACTCTGCATGCTGATTTAAATCATAGTGCTTTCCATTACGATCCTAATTATGATTACACTCTGCACCCAAGTATTGTTATTAGAAAAAATGATATATTATGCGTGTATTGTAGTGCCTGTAAATTTAAAAATGAAACACTAGGAATGTGTTGCACGAGTGGAAAATTGAAATTCCCAGAATTACAGTCACCACTCGAACATTTATTAACGTTGGTATCGGGTGAGACAAGTGAATCAAAACATTTCTTGACAAACATACGAAAGTACAATTCTTCTTACTACCACTGCCGAACGCAAATCATTCTTCATCATACAAATGGTCATGTTCAGCAATTCTCAGAAACGCATCGATCGTACGATGGATTGCAATATCTGATTTTATTTTGGCAAGGAGAAGACGGATACCATTTCAACATCCCGTTGAGAAATCCACAAACAGATGAGGAAACGACTAAGAAAGTCAGTGCCATGAATTACTATTCATATCGATTGATGATTCGTGAAAACGCTGAAAATCATAACCTAAAAGGTCGACATTTGTTCCATCAATACATGTACGCGAAAATGGAAACTGAACGACTCCTCTACATTTGATTAAATCAAACCAAGTTGCGTTCCGAAGGCTATATTCATTTACGCGATGCAGCTGTAAATGATGGCTGAAAAACAAGAAAAACATTGTGTATCGAAAAGCACTCCAATTAATAAAAACACATACGGGCGCCACTGTCAAATTTAGGTAAGAACAACATAATCTAAGTTTATTGTTTCTAATTAGCTCCGGTCACGCCTCATGTCCGACTTATCCAATCGGAAGACGAGAGGCTCCCGATGAGGCTCTTCCATAAACACTCGCGGTTTCTCTTTTTTTTAATGGCATTGCAACGCATGCCGGGTACACGCTAGTTTAAAATAAATGATACGTTTTTAAAATAAATGGCTAATCCTAGCGTCTAGGCTTCTATTGGATTACGCTAAGGAGCCTTTCCCTATTTAAGTCTTATATTGGGAAATGCCTCAGAACGTGTTCAGCGTCCTGCAAGGGGCTACCACATGGCAGTCTGGACTATCAACGAGGCTAAACTTGAAGAGATGAAACTTCGCATGTGAAAACTCTCCCTGTCCCGTCCTGTTTGCGGAGACCAAGATGGGTATCCGTTGCTGGACACATGTAAAAAAGCTTCTTGTAAGATAGTGTCTGAAGATCTTCCCATGATTCTAGGTGCGTCAGCTTAATGTCGAATATACCTCAGTCTACAAGCTGCGAAGTAAGTACGCTACCGCGTTATTTTTTTGGAGATCCAGATGGGTACTCGTGGTTGGACGCACGCAAAAAGGTACTTGTTGGAGAGCAGCTGTTGGCATTCCCGTGATTCTAGGTTCATCATTTAGATGTCAAATCGATTTCAGTCTACAAGCTGCAAAGTTAGTATGCTACAGCGTGTGAAGTATTGCCTGCGAGAAGTGCTGCATGTGGAATGTGATCCGAGAAATACATTAACTGCATCCCATTTACGCATCATCCGTTTTTAACAGGAATTCACTGTTAACGAGTGGTGTTTGTGGGACGAATTAATTGGCTATGACTGTAATTTTACGGGTGAGAGATATAACTAACACAAACGATGTATATTTATAGAGTTTAAAAATCGGTAAAAAAATATTTTTAATTTCAATTTCCGTCGGGGATCGATTTCACGATTTTCAGTGTGATAAGAATACGCTCTACCACTAAGCCATATTCGTCGGTGAAACATTACATCTATTGTATTATGTACTTAGTTAAATTTCCTGTGTACACGGTTTAATGCTTAAACCGTAATAACACGAAATTCCTGCGTTGTCAATCAAAATTTCGTAATGCGCAAATATGTTAATATTCCAATTAAGGCCGTTAAAAATTCATGGAAAAAAATGATTGTTCAAATTACCAATAATCCAACCTCACGCAAACCCTACATACCAGTAATAACTACATTATACTCGTACGTATCAACAACAGACTAATACAATTGGGATGACCAGTACTTGGAAAACTAAGTATATGTTTAAAACGAAAATCTAAGGTTTTAAAACCCTCGCTTTACGATGCTAAAAACTTCCGCGCGTTCCGATGGTGTCAACTCATTACACATTCTGATTTAAAGTGAATAAAATGAGTAGAAATTCGAAAAAATGAAAATATTCAAAGATATCGCTTAATTTTACAATAGTTGATGTCAATAAGCAGTAATAATTGACATTTAATAGCTAAAAACATGAAAAACATCAGACGAAGACCTCAAACGGCCAGACGCACCTTCTCGCGTGAACTTCCGAGAGATACTAACATTACTTGGCCTGTCGATATATCCATGTGCCGACGCGCAAAGATATCATTTCGAAGTAGCCGACCAACTGAGGTTTCCCGTCTCGCTCACTCATATTAGTACGTCAGCGAGAGTGAGGAGTATAGATGCCGCCTCATCTGGGTATTTTTTAATTTTATTTTCGCACACGATTCCGACAGGTCCAATGATTCATGACAGTTGACGCGTCTTGATTATTCCGGATTTTAGAAAAATATTTCCTGCTCCCGATGAGTGCCTATTATTATAAATATTTTTTTTTTCAATACGTAAATGTATTAAGGAGGAATACCTAAGATCTGAACCCTGTGTGTATTATATTTACAGAGATATTTAAGTTATTACAAGCAATGTGTAGTCGATAGACATCACCGGGGAGGAGAGGTTAACCAAAGCATCCTACCAGTATAAACTTGCTTCGTGAAGTGCGATGCGTAGAATCTAATCGTATGTCTTACACATAAATAAAAGGTCACTCAATGTGCCATAGAGAGATCCATAAGAGGAGTGTTTCTAAAAGATATAATGCAAAACGAGAATATCCGAAGATAAACTCAAATAATGGAGTATATAAATACACACATACAATTCTACATCAAATTTTACACGCATCAATTCAATCAGAAAAAATATCGGCAGACGCGGATTTGAACCTCAAACCTTGAATCTTTGCTCTATTCTACACACCGCCCAGTCCGCACGACCATTCTTTGCCTGGGCAGGTACGCGAAAGTTGATGTATTTATACGATTGTTAACATCGTATAACGATAGATGTCTCTGTAGCATATATTCAGAGTATGTATATTGCTGTTTTGTATTATTCAATCAGTCAATTTTATTCACAAGCTTTTTATATTATTATTAGTTACCGACAATCTATTTATTTAGTAAGCACCACTCGGGTCTCGAACCGAACTATAGACTGAATGGATAAAAATAACTTCTTGTAATGCCTACGTTTATTACTAATAAGATTGAAATAAAGTCCATGATCTATAAAATAAGATTAGAGTATTCAAAAATAATCTAATAAAAATCAAAAAATCCAAATCGAATAATAGAGGTTACCGGATTTAAGGATAGGCACACTCCAATGGCAATAGTTATCTGTCAAAGAGACTAAAATTGATGGGGAAGAAAAGTGTTGGAATGACGCCTAAAATCTGACAAATATAGTGTTGGTCAAACGAATGCAGGATGGACGAATCATCTCGATAAGCGACACGCGGTGACCATCAAATTATGGTTCGCGTTCAATGTTACTTAACTTTTATGATCCAACGCGAGCCAAACTAACAATGTGATATGCCACTATCCATTCCCACGTATTTCGTGGTTAGAAACGTGTTAACAAAGAAGGCAATTTGAGACTCGCTGTAGTATACTAACTTCGCAGCCTTAGACTGAGGTCTATTTGACATCTAACTGATGCACCTAGAATCACGGGAAGGCCTTCAGCCACTCTCTAACAAGTAGCTTTTTGCGTGCGACCAGTAACCGGTTCCCATCTGGGTCTCCGAAAACAGGACGGTACAGGGAGGGTTTTCACCAATCGAGTGCCACTATCGCTGTACGCTTAATAAATAATAAATTCATTAATATTCGAGTTTACATATACCTCGTTAGTTTGTGTATATTATTTACTAATACATACATAGCCCGCTTGTGTATATAAAGTACATAAGCTCTCGCACATTGTGTTAGTTCTACTGCCGCCTCTCTAACAATTCTCTACCCTTTCCTCTAATTTCCTCGTGATCCCCTCCTCCGATGCATCTCCCGCCGCTCGCGCTGCACCCACTCTCGTGTGCAAGCGATGCAGTTGCATAAAGCCTGCACTGCGCCCCCTAACAACGCCCATATCCCCCAATAAAGCCCCCCTCAAACCCCCTTTCATGCATCATCAGCACCCCTTTTCAGAGCGGGCGCTGAATTTCAGGAAAAACGAGTAAAATTACTTAAAATTATGATAAAAAAATCATACGTACGAGGATATAAATATAAACAAAATAAGCATGGAGAGATCATTCGAAAAAAAAACATTTTCCAATAGCCATATTTTCTTATCTTACGTATGTGTTCCATTAATTGCAGGTTAGACGTAAGAGAGTCATTGTTTATCAAACGAATAGCTCTTCTTTAAACTGAGTCAATTAAGTTTAGAAGGTATTTGGGGGCTCCAATCCAAAGATGACTGCCGTATTCAAGGATAGGTTGGATTTGTCCTTTATATAGAAGAAGAAGTATTTTGTCGATGAAATACCTCAGTGATCTATGCAGGTATAATACACCTAGCTTTTTGGAAGCGAGACCGGCTTTATACTTAATTGAATTTAATATTTGACAATATTCGAGATTGATACTCCAAGAATGTTGATGGAGCTTGCTTTTGGAAGATACAGGATCCATAGCAGTCTTCTTGGTGGAGAAAGTGCACGATTGTGTTTTGGAAATGTTGGAACTGACGAGGTTGAGGTCACCCCATCGTGAAACCTTTTCAAGAGACAAGTTCATCTTCTCCACCAGAGATTACCTAGCAGGAGATTGTTCCGACTGTTTCGGAGGCTTATGGAAGATTATACTCTCATTTAACGTTTAGAAGATATTATTAAATTAATATACTTACTATTTAAATTGAATATTGATTAAAATCTGATTATTGTAATAAGTACGTGACAAAGTAGTTTCTAATTTGCCCCAAGCAGATTCGATCGCAACCTGTGAGTTAGTAAAACCATCAACTCTAACAAACTGAGTGCAAGTCATTTATGTAATGAAATACTTTACAGTGCGATGCACTAAACTGCATCGAAAATTGACTTAGAAATTGATGAATTTCCCCATACCACTGAACGTCCTACGTGATATTTTGAACAACCACTAAAAACCATACAGCGCTAGTACGAGTAATACCCCTATTCTTCTTTATGGTAGCAATTCAACGCAATGAAAAATCATCATCATTTCATGTTGGCTTTGCTGGAGCTTTGCCGAGTACATAATATGTATAGTTCCTATCAAAAGACAACGATTTTTAAGAAAAGGCATCTAAAGCTTATGCTCTCCCGCTTGAATCAAAGAACATGCTCCACCTAAGTCAATCTTCGTTTCTTAAACGAATGTGGTATGTAAGGCTGCTTCGTTCGTACTCTCACCTTGTCATTCTTCACAAAGTCTAACCAAGGCACTTTCAGTATTCTACGCCTCCAAATGCTTTGAAAATTTTACATAATTTTACGTTTTTCACTGCATGCGCAATATACGACACTCGCAGCAATACTTGTTTAATATAAAGTGCAGCTTATATAGCAAAATAATCATTATATAAAGCTTGACTGGAATTTACCTGCATTACACTTGCATCATACATTGAGTATCCTTGATGATGTGTTCATTTAGAATATAATAAGTTAGCTACAGTTTAATGAAATCTCCTCTGAATGATTGTGGTGTTTTGAAAACATCGATTCGAATGGCATTTACGAGTAGAGTTAACTTTTCTATAACTTATTGACATAATAATGTAGTAATTGCTGACTGGTACCGAAAACCTCGATGTACAATCTGGTCTCTTATTTCTGTTCGCTTGTCATACATTTATGTGTCCGTCATATTGGAACTAGTTATATAGACCGTCGCTGTGGCGCCGGTGCGACAGCCCATCACGCCAGTCGTGTTCCACCCTTGGGCGAGAGCATTTTGTATTGTGGCTCGGCCGAATGCTAGGTCGAGCCATAAATTTGTAAAGTTTTATCGTAAATATATGTCAATGTGCTTCTGTAAAAGTCTTAGTTTTTCTGACCTGCTCCTCATCGTGCCCTCACGCGACTGTATAACAACATATTGAGAGAGAGGAGGATGTCAGTATTTAAAACATCGAATAATTAGCCCGATGCTTCCGAAACTTGATACATTTGGCTTAAGAGAACCAAAATAACAACAAAGAAAAGACTGTTGGAATGGAAAATTTATTCAGATTTTAGTCAAAATATTTTTTATTTTTTTAAATTATTTAATATGTTTAAGCTAATTCGACCTACCCAACCTTAACTAAACTTACATTGTTAAACCAGTCTTAAATTAAAAAAAAAATCACGCCAAAAGCTTATATAAATTTAGACCAAAAATTTATTTAAGATTTAACCATTTAATTTTTTTCAAAATAACACAAAAAAAACACCAATAAAAATTAAATATTACGTAATAAGCATATATATAAACAAAGTATGTTTAGTATATTTGATACATTTTTTTAAGTAAGTAAATTAAAAATTGTATTAAATTAAATTTAAAAATTACTGAAAATATTTGAAAGCGCTGAATTTCAGGACGCCGCTGCATTTTCGATGCACCCACGGACACCCACTGCAATTCCCCTACCGATCCCCTATATTTCAGACTAATACTATTGAATTTGGAATTTCCCGTTGCATATAATACGAGTGCACAGCCTCCCACGCGATGCACCCATATGAATGCAAAATTAATCCCGGCGTAGGCATTTTAGGCTTTCATGCTGCGTTTTCAGAATTCATTTTGAATAAAGTTTCAGTGACAAAAAAATCCTGAAAAATTTCAATCAAAAAATTTCAGTCAAAAAATAAAAATGTATTGGGCATATATTTTTTATTCGTTTTTTTTTATTATGAAAACGCATGCAGGAGAGCACACCCGGTCAAGACCAGTGTACTCTATGACGCTCAGTCAGAGTGGCTGGACGCTGCATGTGGGAAACGTGTGTTGTGTTCGTGTTTGTATGTGGGTTGGCGAGATCGCAGGTGTATATTTATCTGTTTGTTGAAAAGATCCAGATTGTAGGAAGGAGACAACACAGACGCTGGAAGCGTCCATAGCTTACCGGTGGCATTAAGGAAAGAGCTTTAGAAACTGCCAGTTCTTGGTCGACTTATATTAACCGGGTATGGATGTTCGGCAAGTGTAAGACGAGTTTGTTGGTTGTGGGTGGGTGCAGGAGGAATTAGTTCTTTAAGTTCTGAAGAGCAGCGACCGTGGTAAAAACGGTAGAAAAGACTAAGAGAACCAATCTTACGCCTGGTTGACATTCTTGGCATATAAACAAAACCTATTGCAACCGTATAAATGAGTTTTTTAAACAGCTGGGTAGAATACTGTAGGTAGTGTAACCAATTACCAAATAGTAGAGTTAAGAAAGCCTGTATCATCTACATTCTTCTTAACAGTAGGGACTCTTGGTATTTTCATCAAACGTCAATGAAGCCGTCTATTGAATTTTGTAACCAGCGTCTTGCTTATCTCCTACTTCCTTAAAAAACGATTAAAAGATAATCCATACTTTGGTTACCACGGCGGTCGTGTCTTTTTCGGGATTTAGTCTTGAAGGTTGTCAGAAACCAAAATGTAATTTGTTTCCAGGACTTTAGGTCGCACATATGTCTTGGGGCGAGGAATGGATAATGGCTACAGACAGATCTGAGTGGAAGCAATTTGTAGTGACAATATGCTACAAATATGGAACAGCTTTTTTGACTGCATAGGAGGGACACTTCAAATTGCCTTTTTTCAAATCTGTAAGCTCAGATTATAAATGCCTTGTCCTAGAATACCTGTATACACAGAGGTCTATATGGGGACATAGATGGTTACCGAGGGCCTCCAGTGAAAGAATCCGCGAGCTTGCAAAAGCTGCGGTAGAGTGCTTAAGAAATATTTGGGTTTCAATATTAAGAGGCTTTTTTTCAAACCAGATCTGATGATTATCGCGTCGCTCCCGAGACTTGGGATTTTTTTGTCTTTAAAGGGTGTCTTGACCCTAAAAAATGGAACAGATATGGGAAATAAACTCAATAATTTATTTACTAACTTTATAATGACCAGTTGGTCATTTAGTTAACATTTTAAAGGGTCCGCCATCTAACTTTTTTTTTTCAACTAGGGCTTATTTCGTGAATGGTAACACTTAGCTCATGTCTAATTTGACAGATAATTAGATTTATCTTTCCGCTGAACGAATATGGTTATTTATACGCTTGAACAACGCTGGGAAATATTGCGACATTACTTTGAAAATCAGGCTATTTTTCTTCAAAAATGAGCAAGGAGTGGCCGGTACAGTCAATGGCGATCGTTATCGGGCCATTTTTGTTCACAAAAATTGAAGAGGAGAATATTGGCAACATTTGGTTTCAACAGGATGGCGCTACGTGCTACACAGCCGAAGCTACACTCGATGTTTTGCAATGTTTTTCAAAAAAAAAAGTTATTTGGCAGACCCTATATTTGGTTAGTTAGATGATAGTTAGTGAACATACAGGTCGTTAGTCCACTACATTGAATGCGCAACATTTTTTTTTTACCTCCTATTATTTCTTGAATTGAGCTACTCATTACATCTCTTAATGGCACAGGACTCCAAATCATCCGACTAATCATTTCATCATCTTAAAAAAAATATTAGCAAATGACCCGAAATGTGCTTTAGGTGCTGCAGATCAAGACTCCGAGTACATTAGAGGTCGTTGACAAACATCTTAGTTTCTAGATGGATCTTTAGGTATAGAGATGTCTAATATTTAACTATTACAACGTCTTTTTTGTATTTTAAGGATTATCGTAATTTTGAATTTTCCTAAAGAATCGTTAGTTCATAATTTTACGTTCATACTAGAAAAGCGGGAGTGACCTGGATGCGGAAGGCGGAGGATCGAAGAGGATGGAGACTCATACGGGAGGCGTACGTTCAACAGTGGACGGACACAGGCTGATGATGATGACTAGAAAAGCTAGAGCATGATATCTGACTATTTAAAGAAATAAATCTATTTACTTCAATGTAAACAATTCATATAAAGGACAAATCCGACCTATTCATGAATACGGCGGTAAACTCAGGATTGGAGCCCCAAAATACCTTCTAAACTTAATTGACTCGTTTGATAAACAATGACACTCTTACGCCTAACCTGCAATCAATGGAACACAGGCGTAAGATTGGTTCACTTAGACTTTTTTAACGTTATTACCACGGTCGCTGCTCTTCGGAACTTAAAGAACTAATTCCTCCTGCACCCACCCACAACCGACAAACTCGTCTTACGCTTGCCGAGCATCCATACACGGTTCATGTGTGTCGACCAAGAACTGACAGTTTAAAAAGTTCCTTCCTTAATAACACCGGTACGCTATGTAATGCTCTTCCAGCGTCTATGTTTCCTCCTTCCTATACTCTAGATCTCTTTAAGAAACAGATAAATATACACTTGCAATTTCCTTAAAGCACACACAAACACGAACACATTACACGTCCAGCCTCCCTGGCTGAGCGTCAAAGAGTGCACTGGTCTTGACCAGCTGTGCTCTCCTGCATGCGATTACATAAAAAAAACGGGTGTATATTAAAGTTACAATACTTAAAATCACTGAATATTAATAATACCAGAAACTAGTTATTTGGGGCAAACATGTGAAGCTTTAAAAATTCTCACAGATATAAATCATTTAAATAAATAATCAGGGACAATACTTTGTTATATTTTTAATAGTAAAGTCTGACTTGAGTGCATTTACGTTTCATTCAATGACATGTTATTGTCTCGTTTTAAAGATATTTTCGTACAATTTCACGACATATTATTTGTCACTTATATAACGTAATGGCCTGTAATTTGTATATTGTACACGGACAAGAAGAAAACCTATGATTTATTGGCCAGCATTACAAATTTACAACACTTATTATGACTGGTGGGCTTTTTTCCTTTGCCGATTTCCTTTCATATTACGACTCTCTAAAGCTGAATGACGATTTTACTGACATTTGATGACTGTCTTGCTTTCTTTTCAGTACGTTTTTTGTCATCATCGCGACATCTTATTACTAATTTTATGTATTATGTGAGAATTTCTCGTCATTCTTGTCTATTTAAATAAATACATTGTATATACTAGTAACTTCTTAGGTTTTCACCGCCAGATTTGATATTGTGGCTTTTGGGCTTAGCCGTGTGAGGAGATAACAATGACGCTCGTGATATAAGATAACCTGACACCAACTCAACTAAAACTTCAATCCTGAAGAAGACCCCTGCAATGGCGGTTGAAATATTGGTAAAAAGTTATTCGCCTCACACAGCTAAGCCCATAAGCCACAATATCCCGGTTCATTACAGGCAGTGACCTGCTACATGTAAGTACATCCAAAACCAACTACGGATTCTATTCTCCTATGTTAAGAATGTGTAGACTGGTTAACTCCTCTAGTGACTTTTTCGGGGTGGACCTTCCAGCATTTCGCAGATCCCTCTACTAATGTACTAGATCTGTTTTTTTACTCATGTTCATGTTTTGTCTAAATGTATTGTCTTAGCTATTATATTGTTCTGTTTTAACATTTCATTTATTGTATTTTCTATTTTAAAACAGTATGTATTGGCCAAGGCCGTTAATAAAATAAAATAAAATATCAAATTGTACGAGTATTTACTAGAATCCAGGATTACATTTATGTTGAAATACTTGAGATTTCTGAAATAATTTAAAAGTTGTTTGGAACTAACGTTGTGAAACATTAGTACATAATAATAACATTAAGGTTATCAACTGAATACTTGGTGAAACTACATGTCTATAATATTAAATTATTTTTAATTATAAAATTAACAAGTTAAAAATATTTGGTTTTGATTCACATTTATTTTTAATGATTACACGTTTCGGCCTCCCTGGAGACCATCTTCAATAATGATTAAATTAAAAAATGGCAGTGGATAATATAGGTTTGTGCAATATTAGATGTCTCTGTAACGTCTGTTTTCTATAACGTCATTTTATGACGTTATGTATCCCTTTACTGACATTTTTGTTACATTTTATGACGTTATAGTTCCCTTTTACAACATTTTTGTAACAGTTAATGACATTATAGTTTCTTTTTATGACGTTTTTGTAATAGTTAACGACGGTATAGTTTTCGTTAATAAAATTTTCGTTTCATTATATGACGTTATTGAGTCATTTTATATAATTTTTGTTACAGTTATGACATTTTAAATTAATATTAATTAAAAATTAATAAATTTAAAATATTTAGTTTTGATTGAAACTGAATATTTTTTAATTTTTTTTTAATTAAAATTAATTTAAAATTACGATTATGCCCTTTCACCAAGTATTGTTAGTCGATAACCTTAATCCTAAATTTGATGATATTATATAATAGTTTAATGACACTATTTTTACAGTTAATGAAGTCTTTGCTTGATCATTTCGTCGCATTGTTACATTTTTTTTTGAAAGCATGATATTTTTAGTAACTTTAGCTTGCCTTGTTACATTATGTCTATTTATTTTATCTTTTGTATTGTCAATAACTTAAATATACTGTCTATATACTGTATTCTATATTCAAATTCACATTTTTTTGCAAAATTATTTATATATATTTTCATTACATAATTTTCATATATATACTTACTATATATAAAGATTGTATTGTGTAAATAGGAACTCACTATTTTTTTATGTAAGCACATACAGGACAATACCGACAGATGGTGATAGTAATTCTGTAAAGTACAGTCTCATCTGTGGAATTCTGTGACGCTTACCATGGTGAATATAGCTAAACGCTGCATGTGGATTGTTGATCCGTCAACGTCTTAGACCACATCCCGAGATTCACGCATCATCCTTATTATTACAAAAATTAACTACGAATGGGTGGTCTTCACAGGACGACTTTATTCTACCGCAAATTTTAATTAATAGGCTATGACTTGCATTTTACGGGTGATGGATCAAATCACATCAACCGGAGATATTTTAGAGCTCATAAATCGATTAAAAATCTTTTTTTTTTAATCTCGTTCGGGGATCGAACCCTTAGGCTTGCAAAGCAAACTCTTTAACCCTCCTATAACGTTTTCATAAGATCGAATAATTAGCTCGAAGTTCCCGAGTCCTAGACCATTGAGTACTGAGACCCGGTTCAATCCACAATAACAACTTTGAAAAAAAGCGTTATACGAAAAATTATCGCAAGCACTGTAGAAAAATTCTGTTAAAAATAAAAATATATATTTGTAATAAAAGATTTAACTGTTGTTTTAAATATATTATTTTATGTCATTTTTTACACATTTTTTATGACCGACTCCATACAAACCACCATGCTCTTATATACATACGAGTATATATGCGATTTAGCAACCATATAATATGCAATGACAAAAAACATAGTCTGGCAACGAACGTGATTCTAATATAAATCATTTTGCCCCAACCAGTTTCCCAGTTTTCATCCATTCCCCTCCGCGCCCCCCTACTGTCATCAGTCTGTTCCCCATTCCCACCGTTTTCCACTCCCCGAAACCCCCCCACTATTTTCCACTCCCCATCACCCCCCCACTATTTTCCACACCCTCCTCCCGACCCTCCCACTCCCGCACACTACCCCCCCCCCCAACCCGGGGCTCGCGTGGAAAATTCAACATGGACGCGATCAATACGTGAGCAGCACGACTGACTGCGATGACGATGACCAAAAAGCAGATCCGAAACAGGTGAAACACATAGACTACAGCGCGGCATTCACGCATCGTCCAATTTCATTCCTAAATGCCACCTGTAGGCTCTAGTATGTTTTTCAACTATCCAAGCTTCTTCCTTCATACTCGTACAATCTGAATCTCTCAAGAAACTGGTTAATGTTTATTTATTTATTTCACAGAACCGATGTTCCAATGTACAAATATTAAAAAACATGAGCATACATTAATAAACAATTCATAAAAAAGAGAATAAAAAATAAAAATAACATAAAATAAGAAGAAGATAACACGTGTCAAAGATCATGCAGATCTAGAAGAACAATACTATTGACAAAAGAGGAAAAGGATGTAAGAAAAGAATCGAGGTGTGCTGGTAGGCCGTTTAGGAGCGCTATTGCCGTTGTACTAAATTGAGTGCTCGAAGCTCCACAAGTATCAATTGGGATCAAAAACAATGGATGGCTACGAACACGGGTGTATTTATCTGGATACATAGACGTTCAAACATTCAAGAATCTCAGGGTTGTGAATTGCACCGCGAAGAAGAAGGAATGAATGTTTGAGAGCAGCAATTTACCTCCGGGACTATATGCATTGCAATCTCTCCAACCGACACACAAACTCATTATATGGTTACCGCATGCAGCGTCTAGTCGTATTAACTAAACGGCATAGTGTAAATGTTATTATATGTAATATGTATTATATTATAATGTATAAGTGTCGTTGTTATCTCTTGCAAACGCTTATGAAAAAAAAAACGTTGTCTCACTATAATTGGGTGGTGTTCACAGGAAATTCGCATACCACTAATTTAAATTAAAAGGTGGCTAGCAATGACTGGCATTTTACAGGTGAGAGATTAAATTCACACCAACCAGTATTTTTAGAGTTTAGAAATCGATTAGAAATATATTTTTTATCTATGTCGATGATCGAACCCACAATCTTTGATATGGTTAGCTAAGCTTTTACCACTGTAATAGGAAATCATTTAACCGCCACAACAATAAAAGAAAAAAACTGATTTGAAATCAATTTCTGAGCTCTAAAAAACCCACGGTTGGTGTGAAATTGATACCTCACACGTAAAATGCCAGTCATAGCCTATTAATTAAAATTGGTGGTGGACGAAAGTCGTCCCGCAAAGACCACCCATTCATAGTAAATACCTGTAACAATAAGGATAATGCGTGAATCTCGGACTGTATCTTACGACGTTGGCGGATCAACACTCTACATGCAGCGTTCAGCCATATGCACCATGGTAAGCGTCACATAATTCCACAGATGAGACTTTAAAATTGCTATCACCATCTGTCAGTAATACTCCGAATGTGTTTACATAAATAAAAATAAAAAATGTTTTTTTTTTTAATTAATATTTTTATTTCGTTAACTTAAATTTCTGATTCGGTTCTGCCGCACCAACACAGTCACGCAAATGACGATTCGTATACATGAACACAGAATGCAACAGTATGCGCGACAATTCGTGTACATATACAATCATCATTTTAATATGCGTGAACACATACGATTATTTTATGCGTCAGTATTGGTGGTCGCTTTGTGTTTGTTATTTGCATTATTCGATAGTGTGCGTGTGCCAGTATTATAAATATATATATATATATTAAATAAATAATATATATATAGTAGTAGAAGGACGCATGCGTGTTAATGGATTAGTCCAAATGGGCGTCAAAGGTAGTAACGATTTTTCGAATATTAATTTGAACGTGGCTACGCTTAGAAATAGTTTTTTTTATCGATATAATTTGAAATAAAATAAGAGGCCTTTGAGATGTGGTCATACAGAAGAATTATAGGAATTTCCTGGAGAGACCGCGTCGTCACGAACAATGAGGTGCTTAGCTTAATCAAGGAAGATATGCACCTAGTAAGAACCATCTCAGAGAGGCGATCGGTCACATCATGCGACACGATGGTCTTCTTCGCGACACTGTGGAAGTGATGGTTGAGGGTAGAAACTGTAAAAGGCGTCCTAGATGGGAGTATTTGCAGCAAGTGTTCGAGGACACGAGTTGCTCTTGTGCTGAAGTAATGGGGCTTGGAGAAAATCAATAAGAGTGGAGATCGAGATGCGAGATTTTGTTGCTGCAAAACAATCCACGGGATTGATACTACGAAGAAGAAACATCCAAGAACTGGCAGTTTTTGAAATTACTTTCTAAATGCTACTACCAATAAGCTTGATGCTAATGCTTCTCCAGCGTCTGTGTTTCGTTCTTCCTTCAATTTGAATCTCTTCAAGAAACAGGTAAATATACACTCAAAAATTTTCTCCAACCCACACACAAACACGAACACAACACACGTTTCCCGCATGCAGCGTACAGCTAGTAGAAGGGAGGAAACACAAACGCTGGAAGAGCATTCTAAAGCTTACCGATGGCATTAAGAAAGAAACTTTGAAAACTGCCAGTTCTTGGTCGACACACATTAACCGTGTATGGATGTTCGGCAAGTGTAAGACCATGCTGTTGGTTGTGGGTGAGTGCAGGAGGAATAAGTTCATTAAGTTACAAAGAGCAGCGACCGTGGTTATAACGGTAGAAAAGACTAAGTGAACCAATCTTACGCCTGTGTTCCATTCATTGCAGGTTAGACGTAAGAGTGTCATTGTTTAGCAAACAAATTGCTCTTCTTTGAACTGAATCAATCAAGCTTAGAAGGTATTTTGGGGCTCCAATCCAAAAAGGTGACGTATTCAAGGATAGGGCGGATTTATCCTTTATGGAGAAGAGGAAGTTGTTTATCGTTGAAATACCTCAGTGATCATATAATACGCCTAGTTTTTTGGAAGCGAGACCGGCTTTACACTTAATTGACACGTAATATTTGACATTATTCGACATTTATAATCCTAGCATGTTGATGGAGCTTGCTTTTGGAAGAGAACAACCTTTGAAAGATACAAGATCCATAGCAGTCTTCTCGGTGGAGAAAGTACATGATTCGGTTTTGGAAATGTTGGAACTGACGAGGTTGAGGTCACCCCATCGTAAAACTCTTTCAAGAGACATGCTCATCTTCTCCACCAGAGATTCCCTAGCAGGAGATAGTTCCGAATGTTTCGGAGGTTTATGAAAGATTATACTCTCATGGACAGTGCTGTCGTCGGCATAACAGTGAATGTTTGCGCATTGAAGCAAGTCATTCACAAGCAGAAGGAAAAGAGTGGGCGACAGCACGGAGCCCTGTGGAACTCCCGATTTGATTTTATGGCAGGAAGAAGAAAAGTTATCTACGACAGTAATAATGCTATATATTTAATTTATTGAACATATGATATAGTCGCAAAGACATTTATAATCACTTAAATCACCAATATTATCAAAAAATTGAAGTACTCGTAAGTTGCCTAAAACGGCTGCTTTAGTTTTATCAGCGGCATATTTTGAAATGATTTGCTAATCAGAATTTCAAGATGATTTGATAAACAGCCCGACGTTCGCTTGTTCTGGATTATTTAGGTAAAAAAGAGACAGCTTAATCTAAGCATCAACAAGCATCATACAACAGGCGATGACCAAACCAAGTTTCGATCCGCGTCCAATGTTGATTAACTTAAATAATAAATAATTATTATTAACCTTCTTTTTACATGGATCACGTAAGATAAGTTTTTTGTCAGGAGACTGCAGTTTCGACTAATTCGTAGCCTTTCTCAATCTTTCTCTTGTTAAGATTGTAAAGAAGAGTTATCTCTTAAGAAGAAAAGGATTGAGGAAGGCTACACGTTAGTCGAAACTGCAGTCTCCTAATAGAAAACTTTACGTGATCCATGTAAAACAAGGTACATAAATAAATAAATAATTATTATTTATATTGGTTCTTAAATTGAATGCTGAAAACATTAGAAAAATTTATTAACTTTGGTGATCTAACGAGAAGCGCGCTAATAATATGCTATTATTTTTGATCTGTATTAAATCAAAATAAAATAAAATATTTTAAGTGATAAAAATATAGAATAAATTTGTATGGAAAAGGCTTTGAAGGAAAAAGTTTAGCTCTTTACCTTACGGTGGAATCTTTTCTGCTTCAGGAAAATTCTATTGCGAAAAATCTTTAGTTATACTATAAAATGTTTATATATATATTTTTAAAGCTCATAGCTCATTCGTTCTTCTACACATACATTCCATATCTGAATATAATATGGCCACCACAAAAAGTCGTCACACAGCTTTTTCGGCTGCCATTTTCCATGATTTTCCTCAAGACACATCTGAACCTGGTGATTTACTTAAGAACAAATATACAGTAATCCCGACTTGCTATGGCCAAAGCCTATAAAACATGTTCGACAGAGGGCCTCCCGGTTCTACTAGGGATTGCCCCTCTGGATCTGGAGGTTCAGCGACAGGCTGCTTTATACAACCTACATCGCGGTTTTGCGTCTAAGATCGGAGATGACGTACTATAGCCCAGCGCTCCTCCCAAACCCATAAAAAAGCTTTGTGCTGATGCCCTTACGGCCGCATAGCAAAAACGTTGGTTATCTTCCACCAAAGGTAGAACTACCTTTCTGTTCTTTCCGTACATTTACTTTAGACTAACTGTTAAATGGATAAGCCGTGATCACTGGTCTACCTAGCTAATGACTGGGCACGGCGCTTTTAATGACAGATTGTACTCATTTAATTTAGTTTAAAATCCTAGTTGCCCCTGTGGCGCCCCCTTCCGGACCACAGAGCACATTCTCTGGGACTGTCAGTTCCTCTTTTTAGAATGAGGAGTCCTTTTTGATTCAGTTCGAGGGAATCGCCTCGGCCCTATCGGGCATGCAGACTTTGTGGTAACTAAAAAAAAATTCCACGCATTTACAATCTTTGCTCGTATTTTCGGTGAGAGAATCTATATTCCATCTCCATATCTTTACAACCCGTAAATACGATTCGAATCTCTTTTACGGGTTCTTTCTTTTAACTTTTCTGTGCAGTGGCCACCATTTTTCAGAGGGGACTCCTACTAGACTTATCAGTTGCTAACTGATCATAATCTGAATAAGCGCATCATCAAGGAGACTTAACTGTCATTCGGTGTGATGCGGGTGTGAGGCGGGTTAAGTCTAGTCTAGTAACCCCGACGGCTCCCAGAGCAATAAAAATCTGAAGAGACGGCTGCCGTACAATCCTAGGCATATTTGCGTATTTTCTTGATCATTTTTTTAAGCCGCTCGTATGATTATTCGATGCTTTATTTGGTGCTAAATGTAGCTTAACCCAACCATTGATAATCTTTAAGCATCAAGTACGGCTGTCTTTTTCTTGAATCCTCGGGCTATCGCCGTCTTGGAAGACCGTCGGAAATTATATACATAATATACTACACCGACTGCATTAATTGAGAGTTCCGGGTAGATTCCAGTACAAGCTGTGCCTCTTAGCTTTTAAGGCACTCAACGGGCTATTTGACAGAACTGATCAAGCTTTCGGATATAAGCACGCGTGGAGACACTCAGATCAGCCAGAGCAAATAGAAGCACCCTGCAGCGAACGGGAGGTAGTTCTAGGACGGTCTTTGGCAATCGTGCTTTCAGCTACGTGGCACCAATGGCATGGAACTCGCTGCCGGAAAGCATAAGAGAACTTAAAGCGGAGGCATCCTTTAGAAGCAGACTCACAACCCATCTTTTTACTCAGAGAGGCAAAGAAGCGCTTTTAGAATGACTATTCAGTCATAAAAAAACGCTATATAAATACTGATATAAGAATAATAATAATAAAGCAAGCATTGATATCTATGTACTTAAATTTTCCAAAAACTCCCGTCTAGGGCACCCTCTGCAGTTTCTACCCTCAACCATCCCTTCCACAATGTCGTGAAGAAGACCATCGTGGTGCATGATTTGACCGATCGCCTCTCTAAGATGGTTCTTACTAGGTGCCTATCTTCCTTGATTATGCTGAGAACCTCATTCTTAGTGACGTGGTCTCTCCAGAAAATTCCGAGAAATCTTCTGTATGACCACATCTCAAATGCCTCTAGTCTTTTTTATCTCTTTCAGATAAGCACCATGTCTAACAGCCGTACATCAAGATGCTCCAAACAAATGTTTTGGCAAGTTGCTTGCGGAGCTTTAAATTATGTGCGTTATAACAAGGTAAAGAAGAAGAAAATGTAGTAAACTTTCAAGACTGAAAAAAAAGAAAAAAACATTTGTTAAAATCATTAAAAAGAAAACTCACCTTTCTCGTGCTTCTTTTTCTTCTATTGGGTGACCGCTCGAGATGAAGTCTTCTTCTTTAAATTCTTCTCCTTCTTCTATTCAATGTCTATTCACGTTATTCAATTAAATAGTATTTTTATACACAGTGTCTTAATTACAAATGTTCTATTTATATCAGATTTAGACCGTTTCAATGTTCTTTCATCACGTTAATGATTTATTTATTTATTCTTATTGATGTTCGCCTTGATTTTATTTTATATCATATTAATATTTAGCCCGTTATATATAAAATTGTACTTTCGTAAACATATTTTATGAAAAAAAATACAACTAAACACACGACTTCTTGTTCCTTTTCGTTTTTGCTAACAATATTATTATAAATTATTATTTTTGTACTCTTCCGTTGTTGTTTCTTTTTTTAAAACATTTTTTTTACTATACTTATAAGGAATCACAATTTTTATACGTTTAATTTTTTAGCGGGGTTTGGGGGGGGTTTGTTTTTTTCGATTTAATTTTTTAAATATTAATAAATATAAATTTCAAGGCCAATTTAAGGCACACGATTTTTTTAATTAATTTTTTCTTCTTTTCAAAATGATGAAAATTTCAACGCTGTTCTGTCGATACGCAAAGTAATTTTTTATTAAAATATTTTCTTCCAAATATTGGGCCAAATTTTTTTTATTCGTTCTAAATTCTATATATAGTGTCTTTTGATGTTGGTTTTTTTTACACTTTTATTTATTTAAATTTAAAAATGTTGAATTAATAATTTAAATTTTTTTAAATTAACAATTGTTGTCCGAAATTATAAGTTGTGGTCGGTCGTACAATTTTTTTTAAATCAATAAAATCATACATTTAAATTTCAATTCTATTGTTTTTTTGTTTATAATAATCGATGGAAAATAAAAATCTGGTTCTATTGCGAAAAAAGATGTTTCACGTTCGTCAAATGGTGGACGATTTATTTAAATATTTATTTAATTTATTTAATGTTAAATGTTTATTAAAATTGTTTTTTTTTGTTGCTTCAAATTAAAACACTGTTAAACACATTATATTACAGTACATTTATAGACGAAAAAAAAACGCTTGCGATGTTTTTACTTTGCAGCATTTTTTTTATATATAACCCAGAGTTTTATTATTATATATATTTATATATTATTTATTTGATGTTATTTTTCTTCTTATTGTTTCTTTAATTCTATTTATTTAGGATTGCCAGCATTAAAATTAAAAATATTTTCCGTTTCCACTTGCGGTGTTGATGTTGATTGTTGATGTTCGATTTTAGCCCTTATTTCGTACGCAGTGGGAACGTTTCAATTCTCAATTTCCCTTGCTGAATGATTGCTTATATTATCAGTTTCGTTTGAAATATTCTTACATAAAAAAGGAAATGTTTTTAAAAATTTATTTTTGTTCGAAAATTTTCAAAATTAAAATTCTTTTTTTTTTTCCGAGTTCCAAAATCGTTATTTAAAAATTCTAAATTGTTTATTGTATTGTTCTTTTAGCGATGTTTTGCTTATTCTTGTGCCTGATGTTGCTTTCCTCTTATTGTTGTTTTCTTCTTGACCGAGTGCCTTTCTTGCCAGAGCCCTTTCTATTCAAACATCCACTTTAGTCCAAAAATAACCGACGCCAAAAAAAATCACGAATTTTAAAAATATTTTTTTCAAAAGTTATTTAAGCCAAGTCCACGGCTCGTGAAACAAAAAACAAAAACACATTTTTTATTTGAAAAAAAAATTTTTTTTTTTGGCGAATTGTCTGTGTGGTTATTTTTTTTGTGGATGTGGGGTAATTTTTTGTGGTGTTCTTTTGGACCCCAGGCGTGGGTGTAGGATGTTATGGTGTACGCGCACGGGCTCGGCACCGACGCTGAGAGCACTGAGGCTCCGGAGGCTGCCCGGGCTTGATCCGCCCCCGTCGTCCGCACGCGGGGCTGCTCCACAACCCTCGCTGGACGCCCATTCCACCGTCATTCTGCTGACTGTCCCCCTGGATGCACTACACTGCAAGCGAGTGCATCGTCATCATCACGCTCGCACTGCAAATGTAACAACTTGCAAGACTATACGAGCATTAAACAAGCTAAGTAAAGTTCTCGTCATATTTCTGAGGTTAAGCAACATTGGACGCAGATCAAAACACGGATGGGTTATCAGGCAGTAAACTGTAATTACAGCTCTCGACAGATCTCCTAAGTTAAGCAATATTGAACGAGAATCAAAATTTGGATATAAGAGTATTATCAAAACGTTCAGATTTTACAAGCGATTTTCTTATATTCATTTTTCAATATCGGGAATCAAACCCACAACTTCAGTTTAGCAAGCAAAAGCATTAACAATAAAGCTATACCCGTCTGAAATCGCAAAAAATAAACGCGAATCGAAAATTGGATGGGTTATCAAGACGTCCAGGCAGTACAAGCGATTGCTTTTGTGAAGATAGAAGATGGTTAGATCTCCGAGGTTAAGCAACATTGGTTGCGGAACAAAACTCGGATGGGCCTCGAAAACATCGGTCTTATCGTCTTTAGGGTGGTCTTTTTGCTCTCATTATCAATCTGAAACAAAAAGTATAAAAGTAAATTTAAACAGTAGATTATATAAATCTGGAGCATACAGTCATCACAAATTGCCGCCACTCGGTTTTATCGTTAGGGTTGTCCCAAGAAATGACTGCCCCTGGACGGTGTTCGATGATATCCCAAGAATTCTCCTCTAGAGGTCGTTATGAATCATATATGGTCCTAGGTGGACCTTAAGTTGGAGAGATATTTTGGGACAAGGCATTGGCAATAGTGACTGATATTGAAATGTACATTAAATTCTAAAACATTAACCATTATCCGTAAATATTTACAAAAATAAATAATAATTACGAGAATCCGGGTTTGTATGTAAGTTGTATGTATGAAAGTTGAAATACTGGAAATCACTGAAAAAAAAAAGTAATATAAATATAATCGCATCGGAAGCAACAAGGTCAGATCCTGTCTGACCAGAAGTGGGCGAAGTCGATGGCGTTACTCCCAGCCATCATCAGGTCTTCTTGGGTGCAGCTACTCGGACATTAGTGCACACTCCAGAAGGTGGGACAGGGTCTGCTCTGCGCCGCAGTCACATTCGGTCAATCCGCTGTAAAACTGCAAGGCTTTCATTTGTGTCCTAATCTTGCATACTCCGGTTCGAAGTCTGTTTAGGGGCATATATGTAATAAAACTCAATTATGTAGGCTTGGCTTGATGAAACGCACGCACAAAGTTACTTGTTAGAGAGTGGCTGAAGGTATCCCTGTGATCGTAGGTAAATCAGCTATAGAGTACAGTCTAAGGCTGCGAAATTGGTAGTTATAATGTAGGCTTAGGGAGAATGCTGTATTTTTAAATCGTTATCATCATTCTATGTCTGCTCTTTTAACTGGAGCTTATGGAAATCACGAACCGCCGCCACAAAGCTTGCCAAGTCAGCCGCCTTGACCCTCGCCTCATCCTATGACAGCTTTGCCTCCCTCAACTCGGATGAGTACATTCTATGTATAGTTACTGACGGTATTCCAGGACGGCACGAGCCCGGAGGGATGAAGAAAAAGCAACAGCAAATAATGCTATTTTTTGTGAATATATATATATTTTTTATGTACACACATGGAGGTGAAGAAACTCGATGATTTCAATTACGCTCATATATCGAAGTGTTGCTATTGGAGTGTTGGTAAGCCAACGTCATCGCGCTGCAGCCCGGCATTCACGAACGTCCATCTTAACAAAGACTCTCGGGTAAATCATCAGCGTTGCTTTAACCACTGTACCGACAGTCATCATCCTTGATGACGGTACGTGCGCTGGGCGGTTTTGGGTGAAGGGTGGCAAACCAGGGGCGTAACAAACACTGGGTAGGGGTGACTGCGCGCGCTTCGACCCCCCACTACAAAACGCCCGTATCGACACGCCGCTCCCTCGTCATTCGCGTATCCGCGCAAAAATCAACAAAATCATGCAAAATTGCAAAATATTCACGCGCAATATCTGGGACTGTTTGATATTTTTTTCATCGCTTCAATACGGCATTCATTGTAATGTTTACCGCCGTGTCTGCTCACCTAACTGGAGCATATATTCGGAACGAGTTTCTGCCACAAAGCTCTATCAGCTGCCACACATCAAAGTTTTATCTCATGTCAGATTTGGATTGCGCCGACAAAGAACCTAGCCCCTGGACACAACTAGGGGTGTAATATATGGAGGTCCCTTAATAGACTTGGGACCGGAGTATACAAGACGAGGACACAAATGAAAGCCTGGCAGTTTAACAGCGGACCGACTGAATGTGACGTAGAGCAGACCCTGTCACACCTTCTAGAGTGTGCGCCGTGTCCGAGTAGCTGCACCCAGGAAGACGTGATGATGGCCAGGAGTAACGCCATCGATGTCGCCCACTTCTGGGCAGACAGGATCAGAACTGTTGTTTCCGACACGATTATATATACGTCAGGTTTGCCGAGTACATTCTATATATTATATATAGTTCTCTACGGAAGCTAGAATCTTGTGGCTTGAGTAAAGGGCAGCTGTAGTTAATATTCTGCAGTGGCAATCAAATTGCATGTGCCACCTTTGAATATTGACCGACTGTATTTTTAAAGGCTGCCTTGTCCTCTCTCTCACCTTGTCATTCCTCACAAAGTCAAACCGACGTAGACATCTGTTTTCGAAACTCATACGGCTACATTGGCTTTCGGTTAGATGCCAAGATTAGCAGTCGTTAAAAGTTTGTGTTTATTAAAAATATTAGTTCTTATAATAAACTAAAGCAGACTTACATCTAATCTGCCGGAGGGTATAGCCGAATGGTCAAAGTATTTCCTTTGCAAGCCAAAGGTCGTGGGTTTGATCCCCGACGGAGATAAAAAAAACGTGATATTTAATCGATTTCTGAGCTCTAAAATATACATTTGTGACGGCATATGGTCCAGTTACAAAGGCATATAAAGAATGATTGAATGAATTTCATTGTGAAGTATACAAAAATAGCATTTTCTTCTTCATCCTTACAACCCTATCTGTCTCCCTCTTATCTTATCACTCCCTGATACACACACCTACCCCCTCTCTTACATGAAATGGGTTCAACACTTATAAAGTACTATAGCAGCTCACTTATCTCTTAACAAGTGATGGATTGAGAAAAGCTACGAGTTAGTCGAAACTGAAGTCGCCTAATAGAGATATTCTTTTACGTGATCCATGTAAAAACAACGTAAATAAATGAATATTTATTTTTAAAATATCCATCGTTTTCTGCTTTTTATGGTGACCATATCGCAATCAGAAATGTCACAAAGAGAATAATTGAATTTTAATTATTAATTTCGAACGCACATTTATGTAATATAGTAATTAGTTTTAAACGTAGATTTGATATTTATAATGCAATACATAGTAAATAGAAAACTAATACATAACACGTTTACTATATATGTAAAATACATTCAGTATAATATGCTTGTCGTTATATACTACCCCTTGCTGACTGGTACCGAAAACCTCGATAAACAATATTTCCTCTCTTATTTTTGTCGCTTGCCATACATTTATGTGTCCGCCATATTAGGACTAGTTATATGGTTTTGCCACCGACGGCGTTGGTGACCGACCACGGGCCGCAGGAGTCTAAGCGCCGACGAGGGCGACAGTTATGTGTTGACGATCGAGAAGATCGCATGACGGCCAGCGGTATGTCATTCCGCTTGGCCGGAAGCTTGTAAACATAAGTCTTATAACATAAATATAATCAACGTGCTTCTAAAAGAAAGTCTTTGTTTGTTGACCTGCTCCTCATACTGCCTTAACGCGACGGAGTAACACCTTTTTTTGAGAGCGAGGAGGATGTTAATACAAACAAGACTCCTTTCGCTTTTACATAGGGTTACTGTGTGGAGTTGGTTCTCCAGGTTCTCAGTATAATCAAGAAAGATAGGCACCTAGTAAGAACCATCGCAGATAGGCGATCTGTCACATCATGCGTCACCCACGATGGTCTTCTTTACGACATTGTGGAAGGGACGGTTGAAGGGAGAAACTGCTGAGGACACCCTAGACGGCATTATTTGCAGCAAGTGTTCGAGGACATGAGCAGCTCTTATGCTGAGCTAAAGAGGGTGGCAGAGGATTGAGAAGAGTGAACATCGAGATGCATGATTTTGTTTCTGCAAACCAATCCACCGGATTGATACTACTACGAAGTTGGGATAGCATTATAGAAAATAAGCAATAGAAAGCAACTTTTCTCAAACAAAACTTATTGCCTTAATATGTATATACAGCGCTTATATAGTCCCATTATTCTCTTAGAATCTTGGCATCTCATCGAGAGCCAATGCAGCCAAAGGTCGTGGGTTCGATCCCCGATGGAGATTAAGAAAAAAAGGTTTTGTAATCGATTTCCTGAGCTCTAAATTACCCCCGTTTGGTGTGAATTTAATCCTTCACCCGTAAAATACCAGTCATAGCTTATTAATTCAAAGTGGTTAGAGACCACCCATTCATCAGTAAATTTCTGTATATATCCATAATTAAGGATGATGCGTGAATTTCGGGCTGTAGTCTATGCCGTTGGCGGATCAACACTACATATGCAGCGCTTAGCCATTGTTAAGCATCATACAATTCCCCAGATGAGACTTCAGAATTACTACCACCATCTATCGGTATTCTCCTGTATCTGTTTACATAAAAAAATGTTCGTCCTTCACTGCGCCGAGCCAGGTGCAACGTTAGGTTAGGTTACCTTACGTTAGGTCGTGTTAGGTCAGGTTACGTTTGGTCAGGCTATGTAATAATAACGATTATTATTGCTCTTTGACAGTGAGCAGGGCAATCAGGTGAGGGTAGGGTCATCCTACGCTGCACTTGGAAAGGCGTACATCAAGCGTCACATGGCCCACCCGAATTTCGACTTGAAAAACAAGAACGCTCACTTCGATCACGACTTCCAAAATGTCAGTCTTACAACTATCACCATATGTCAGTATTCTCCTGTATGTGCTTACATAAAGAAAAAAAAACCTGCGACATCAGAAAAATATGTCCTAAAATAAATATTTTAAATATTCATATAAAAGAGCGCTGAGAAGAAGACCTGGAAGACCACAGGCAATTGGACTGCAACTGTAAACAAGGATCTGAAAACCCTGGGCTTGACCGAGAATGCAACGCAGGACAGACAGACATGGCGAATGTTCAGAACGAGAGCCGACCCTAGATGATGGCAAATGGCTGAGATAAAGAAGATTTCTATAAAAAAGGGTATCTATCGCGAAATGAATTTTCATATCAATTATCGTAAAAAAATGCTTTCAATTTAATTTTTTCACTACATTTTTTTTCAACGAAATATTTGAATTTCAAATACGCCACCCGCTCTCCCCTCCTCCGATCTCTCTCTATTGACGCATCCCGAATGGCGGAATCCCGATGCAGTTTTTGCAGGACCTTATATGCAAATTCGAACCGAACCCATCGAGCCAGAGTGCACGGTATAAAATTGCACGTATATACTTTGATGAAAGCAAAAATTTATTTCAACGCGATGCAAATGCGAATTTTCTATTTTGAAATGTACTAGCGTTGGTACTGCTGTGGTACTTGCTGAATGTACTACAAGAGCATCCAAAATTTACATACAAAAGTGTTCAAAACGTCATTTTAAACATAACTATTTGTATTAAACCGCCAAAGGTATTGTTATAATCAACTCTCTATCTTAGATCTTATCGAATGCTTTGGAGAGACGCAAGCTGTTGCACTGGATATCTCCAAGGCGTTCGATAGAGTCTGGCATCGCGGTCTGGTGAATAAACAACCGTCTTATGGACTAACTCCCTCCCTGTGCTCTTAGATTGAAAACTTCTTGAGTGATCGAAGCATCATCACTGTCGTTGATGGCTTTTCTTCTTCCTGCCATAAAATCAACTCAGGAGTTCCACAGGGCTCTGTGCTGTCGCCCAATCTTTTTCTTCTGCATGTGAATGATTTGCTTCAATGCGCAAACATTCACTGCTATGCCGACGACAGTATTATCCATGACAGTATAATCTTCCATAAACCTCCGAAACATTCGGAACTATTTGCTGCTAGGGAGTCTTTGGTGGAGAAAATGAACATGTCTCTTGAATGGATTTCACGATGGGGTGACCTCAACCTCGTCAGTTCCAACATTTACAAAACTCAATCGTGCGCTTTCTCCACCAAGAAGACTGCTATTGATCCTGTGTCTTCCAAAAGCAAGCTCCATCAACATCCTTGGAGAATCAATCTCGAATAATGTCAAATATTACGAGTCAATTAAGTATAAAGCCGGTCTCGCTTCCAAAAAACTAGGTGTATTATACCTGCATAGATCACTGAGGTATTTCAACGACAAAATACTTCTTCTTCTATATAAAGGACAAACCCGACCTATCCTTGAATACGGCAGTCACCTTTGGATTGGAGCCTCAAAATACCTTCTTAACTTAATTGACTCAGTTCAAAGAAGAACAATTCGTTTGATAAACAATGACACTCTTACGTCTAACATGCAATCAATGAAACACAGACGTAAGATTGATTTACTTAGTCTTTTCTACCGTTATACCACGGTCGCTGCTCTTTGGAACTTGAAAAACTAATTCCTCCTGCACCCATCCATAACCGACAAACTCGTCTTACACTTGCCGAATACAGGGTTAATGTGTGTCGACCAAGAACTGGGAGTTTCCTAAGTTCCTTCCTTAATGCCACTGGTAAGCTTTGGAATGCTCTTCCAGCGTCTGTGTTTTCTCCTTCCTACAATCTGAATCTCTTCAAGAAACAGATAAATATACACTTGCAATCTCCTCAACCCACACACAAAAACAAACACATGATTCCCGCATGCAGCGTCCAGCCTCCCTGGCTGAGCGTCATATAGTGCACTGGTCTTAACCGGCTGCTCTCTCCTTTATGGTAGAATCCGAAATGAGGATATACGATATACTCAAGTAGTGGAGTCTATCCAAAAAAAAGGCAAACTCAAGTGGCAATGTGACATATGTGTTGAAGAGGCGACGGTCGACGGGTAAGAAAAGTATTGGAGTGGCGCCCAAGAACTGGCCAACGAAGCATTGACCGACCCCCTGCAAGACGGACGACGATATAAGAAGAATAGCGGGAGTGGCCTGGATGCGAAAGGCAGAGGATCGAAGAGGATGGAGACTCGTGCGAGAGGCTTACGTTCAGCAGTGGACGTATACAGGCTGATGACGATGATGATTTGACCAAACATGGTGCAGATATGGTAAAAAATAAATATTGAAAAGCGGAAATGCACTTTTTAGTTTTCCTGTGACATTCGAATATTTTGTATTTTCCGTCTCTCCGAATCATTTTTGCGAAAATGGACGAATGTTTTTGACGTGCTTCAAAAACAATTACAAATTCGCAAAGCCCAGCGCATGTATGAATATTTTCGCCATCGGCTCGTCGGACTTCGTGGATCAGTGGGCATCGCGTTGGCCTTCCATCTGGTCTTTACTGTGCGATCGAATCCTGGCAAATTTACAATTTAAAAAAACTTTTAATAATAACATTAAATGTTGACTATGATAATACGAAACGAATCTTTATTTAGAACTGACGTTTGAAAAAAATGGTGATCGAGTTTGGGGAGTGTCGAGTAATAATTACTTCGATACACAATTCCTTAACCCTTTCACTATTACGACTCGGTGGAATTTAAATTATACTGTGAATTATAAAACTAGTATTTGAAGCATAAATGTACTTATCTGGTCTATTTACATATATCACATTGGTTCTTGTATCCTTCAGCTATCAGATGATGCATAAAAAACTATTCTAAGAAAGTAGCAAAACGATATATCACGGCTATCGATGTCAAGTCGTAAATCTTAGACGGCGTATATTGGCTACCGATGCGAAAGGGTTAATTAAGGTGCGATAAGGCTTGATACCAGTTGCTCTTTTCTCCTAGTGATTTCATTGTGAAATAATCCGCCATACATATGGAATATTTTTGCAATTGGCTCTTCGGACTTCGAGGGTCAATGGGATGGCAAATAAAATTAGATGTAAACTATGATAAAACATGCATATCTTGCCAAGTTAAACGTATGACCAATAATACGCCTGTGTTCCATTAATTGCAGGTTAGACGTAAGAGTGTCATTGTTTATGAAACGAATTGTTCTTCTTTGAAGTCAATGAAGTTTAGAAGTTATTTTGGGGCTCCAATCCAAAGGCGACTGCCGTATTCAAGGATAGGTCAAATTTGTCCTTTATATAGAAGAAGAAGTTGTTTATCGTTGAAATACCTCAGTGATCATATAAAACGCCTAGTTTTTTGGAACCGAGACCGGCTTTACACTTAATTGACGCGTAATATTTGACATTATTCGAGATTGATAATCCAAGCATGTTGATGGAGCTTGCTTTCGGAAGAGAACAACCGTTGAAAGATACAGGATCCATAGCAGTCTTCTTGGTGGAGAAAGTACATGATTGGGTTTTTGAAATGTTGAAACTGACGAGGTTGAGGTCGCCCCATCGTGAAGCCCTTTCAAGAGACATGTTCATCTTCTCCACCAGAGATTCCCTAGCAGCAGATAGCTCCGAACGTTTCGGAGGTTTATGGAAGATTATACTCTCATGGACAGTGCTGTCGTCGGCATAACAGTGAATATTTGCGCATTGAAGCAAATCATTCACATGCAAAATTGACCCGTAATATTTGACAGTATTGTTGCTAAGAGCGTGTCAGTGGTTGGGTTGACAGTTGTCGCTTCTTAGAACCAAAAGATCCAAGCCTAAAGCGCTTGTCCTGGCTATAAAGCATTGGATCTTTATAAAAAAAAACAATTATTTAATCACCCAAACATATGCCTCGGATATTTATATATTTATGCTATGACGTGACGTGATATGATGAAAATATTGAAATACGAAAATATTGTGACGTAATGTCGTAACGTAAAGCGCACATAACATGACGACAACGTAGACTACGATATTGAGGCAACCTTTGTGAGGTTAGAAACATGGAAATGAAGAGATAAACATATGCACCACTCAATAGGTAGCGTATATAATCATAGATTAAGAGAAAAGAAAAAAAAAGGTACCTTTAATTAATTAAGACTTACACCCGTATTCAGAACCATTCCTAGGCTTAAGGTAACTAAAGACATTTCTTATGGTAATCAACCTTTACAAGCTACTTTTGTGTGGAAGCCTCAGCTCTCGACTCACCTCAAACTTTAAGAAACGTCTATGAAAACAGGTGTTAATTTTATTACCTTAAATCAAGGAATGTCTATGCATACGGGTGTTTGTTTTTAGTTGAACTTTAAAGCTTATATCAAAAGTCTAGTGAATATTGTAATAAAATATTAAATTGTCAGGTAATAATTAATGAATGGTTATTAATAATATGTAAGGTTAGGTTAAGTTTCCATTTTATGGGTTTATTATTAATTAATTTAATTAATCCAGCCTCCCTGGCTGAGCGTCATAGAATGCACTGGTCTTGACCGGCGGTGCTCTCCTGCATGCGTTTACATAAATATATATATAAATAAATATATATATATATATTTGTATATATATAATTTAAAAACCATTTCAGAGAGGCAAGCCCGATGAATCGGTCACATCATGCACCACGATGGTCTTCTTTACGACATTGTGTAGGGGGTGGTTGAGGGCAGAAACTGCAGAGGGCGCCCTAGATGGGACTATTTGCAGCAAGTGTTCGAGGACATAAGTTGTAGCTCTTATGCTGAGACGAATAGGATTCTAGAGGATCAAAAGGAGTGGAGATCGAGATGCAAGATTTTGTTGCTGCAAACCAATCCACCGGATTGATACTACGAAGAAAGATTAATTTATTTGACATTACTTTTTACCAATATTGAGTATATTACTGCCATATCAATTTTATAACTGACCACATTAATACTGGCACAATGGATACATCCAATTTATTTAGTCTACTGCCGATTAATTTTATTTACTATCAAAACCTTGAATTAGCTACTAAACAAAGAAATACAGTTCGGTTCGAGACCCGAGTGGTACTTACTAAAATAAATAGACTGTCGGAAACTAATAATATAAAAAAGCTTGTGAATAAATGTTGACTGAATAATAAAAATAATAATATACATACTCTGAATATATACTACAGAGACATCTATCGTTGTACGATGGTAACAATGGTATAAATACATCAACTTTCGCGTATCTACTCAGGCGGGGAACGGTCGTGTGGACAGCGCGGTGTAAAAGAATAGAGCAAAGGTTGCAAGGCTCGTTGTTCGAATCCCGCGTCTGCTGATATTTTTTCTGAATGAATTGATGCGTATAAAACTTGATGTATAATTGTACGCGTGTATTTAATTACTAAAGAAATACAGGTTTAAAATATTTATTTATTATGTGAATTCATAAAAATATATATTTTATTGACCGAACACACATATAAAGCATTCACGTATTTATATACCAATACAACATTATATGTTTTTGATACATTTATTGCATGGAGCATTTTCCGTATAAAGTTTCATTTTGATATTCAAAATTTATTACTTTTAACCCATGCACTGAAACATCTAAATGTACAAACATCCCATTGATCGCTGTATACAACAATCGTACAATAGGCAAGGTGGCATTTTCAATACAAAAAAGAAGCGACAGTTCAAAACTAGAATTTAGGGCGAAATCGAATCTTCTTCTTCGTAGTTTCGATCCGGTAGATCCACATCTTCTTCGTAACTCAGCTTTAGCACTTTGTTTCTCAACCAGAGAATATGCGGCTCCAGTGTGGGATCGATCAGCCCATTTTAATCAAGTGGATACTGCCCTGAATGATGCATGCAGAGTCGTCACAGGCTGCCTCAAACCAAAACCCATTTCTAAACTATATCCCTTGGCTGGAATCGCACCACCACACATAAGACGCAAAGTCATATGCGCCGAAGAAATGCGTAAGGCAATCAACCAACCGTCCCACTGCTTGTATAATCAGATACTCCCAACACCCAGACTGAAGTCACGAAGCAGTTTTCTGTGATCCACACAACCTCTCACATCCGTCTCTGAAAATGAAAGACTCCAGCTCTGGCAACAAGTCGCATCAGAGGATTTCATTACTCCAAAGGAAGACCTCCCAACTGGCAAGAACCTTGACTGGCGGACCTGCAAATCCTTGAACAGATTAAGAACCGGAGTTGGTAGAACAAAGGGCAACCTCAAGCGGTGGGGGATGCTTCGGCAAGGAGAGTCCTTATTGTGCGACTGCGAAGACCTGCAGACCACCTCAAGCCTAAGATCTTGCTCCATGTGCCCAACAAGCTGCACACCTCAAGATCTGATGCTAGGCAACACACGGGCTATCGATGTTGCTAGATACTGGGCAGAAATAATTTGACGTCGCTGACACGAAGAAGAAGAATTATAGAAAATTATTTTAGTTAAGAAATTGTATAAAAAACGTTTATTTCAGTTCACACATACAGGAGAATACCGACAGATAGTGATAGTAATTCTGAAGTCTCATCTGTGAAATTCTATGACGCTTAACCTTGGTGTATATATGGCTAAGCGTTGCATGTGGAGTGTTGATCCGCCAACGTCATAGACTACAACCCGACATTCATCCATCATCCTTATTATTATAAAAGAATACTATGAATGTGGCATTTTACGGGTGAGGGATCAAATTCACACCAACCAAGGGGGTATTTTAGAGCTCAGAAATCGATTAAAATTTAGTTTTTTTTTAATCTCGACCTTTGGTTTGAAAAGCAAACGCTTTGACCACTGAGCTATACCCGCCTATATTTTTGATCAATAAATAAATAATTGGATGAAGATAAATTGCGATTTCGATCAAAAGCTAGTACCTTACGTTTTGCTTACTGTTTACCAAATGTACGCGTCGAAAGCGAGTCGCTGCAATCAGGATTACTGTACAAGTGTACATAGTACACTTGTATAAATGGTAAATACTTATTATATTACAGAAAAGCTAAATATTTTTTGTGTGAAAAATGTGAACGATTTGCTATTTCTACGTATACCATCAATCCGGTGGATTGGTTTGCAGCAACAAAATCTTGCATCTCGATCTTCACTCTTTATCTCAGTATAATAACTACAACTCGTGTCATCGAACACTTGCTGCAAATAGTCCCATCTAAGGCACCCTCTGCAGTTTCTACCTTCAACCAGGAGCAATATTATGGTGCGATTAATCTGATCTGATGATGAAGACAATTGTTAAAGATTCTAAAATATACCCATTGAGTGTGACTTTTTTGATTTGATTTGCTTTGAGTATTGAGTATGGTCAAGATTGTCCTGTTTGTTTCAGGTGCCCTTGTCTGTTCTTACCAGTTTCTACCTTAAGCCATCCTTTCAGAGAAATCTAAAAATTAGGAAATGGGCCACGAAAAAGTAAGCTTGAAAACGCCTGCTTTATAGTCGATTCCGAACGTTTTAAGGCATCCAATTTGAATGCACTATTTGTGCATTTCAACACAGATAGAGTGATATGTATGATATACCTATGACGTGGGCGGCTACACCTACTATTACTTCACATTTAAATTTATTAAATTTTTTAATAATACAAAAACATAAACATGATAGTGTAAGCAAGATACAATCCAAGTATTTGGATTGCCCGGAAAGAGGACCTAGCGCCTGGACACAGCCAGGAGTGGAATATATGGAGGTCCCTTAACAGACTTCGGACCGCAGTATGCAAGACGAGGACACAAATGAAAGCCTGGCAGTTTTACAGCGGACCGACTGAATGTGACTGCGGCGTAGAGCAGACCCTGTCACACCTTCACGAGTGTACGCTGTGTCCGAGTAGCTGCACCCAGAAAGACCTGATGATAGTCGGGAGTAACTCCATCGACGTCGCTCACTTCTGGGCAGGCAGGATCTGACCCCGTTGTTTCCGACACAATTATATATAAAATACAACAAAGTTATACGAGAAGCATATGAAAATCGATGCATATAATTATTTTGAAGTTTTTTTTTTAGCTAATAATATACGAGAGAATACTGACACGCTTTGTGAAAATCCTCCCTTAACAGTCCTAAACATGGAGACGCAGATGGGGTCCCATCACTGGCCGTTTGCAAAAAGCTACATTTTTGAGAGTGGCTGGAAGGCCTTCCCGTGATTCTAAAACCATAACTCGGATTAAAAAAATTTTGAACCCCCCTTGAGGCCCCTATGGCTTGTCGCCTTGTACCTACGCTCTTCAGAAGCACTTACCAAGGCATTTTTTCAGAGTAATTTCTCGTTATAAAAGTGACGGACTTTGGTGAGCAACACCAAACGTGGGTGTTCGTAGTTCAGAGTTAAAGTTTGGACTTATTGACTTCTTTGCCGAAAGTCACCGCGTATACAGAAAAGGCTAGTTTGTTCTCCGTAGCGATGAGGTCGACATATCCAACCGGTCCAGGCTTCTTTTGGATTACGCTAAAGAGCCTTTTGCTACTTAAATCTAATATTGGGCAATGCCGCAGAACGTGATCAGCGTCCTGCAAGGGCAGTCTAGACTATCAACGAGGCTAAACTTGAAGAGTGTAGCCATAAAATTGCCGTGACCAGTCATGAATTGATCACCATCTGTCGGTATTCTAGTGTATGTGCTTACATAAAAAAATCCATCGACGAATTATTATAATGTAAAAAGTACATAAAAAAACTAATATCAGTTTTAATATAAATAACAAGGTTGGCTTGTAAATCGAAATCAATATTATTATATATTTTTTTTATTATTCGCAAGAAAAAGTAATCCTATAATGTGCTTTTTTATCGTAAGTATTAAGATTACAATGCTGAGAAAAATTTCGATTTCGAGTTAAATTGGCCAAAAATTTTTTTTTTAATAATGTATATAAAATTTAAATATATAATATATAAATATAAAAAAATAATATATGTTTGTATATTATTTATGGATACCTTAACTGCTTATCAAATCACGATGAAATTTTGTTAACATGTTGATTGCGTATCCAAGAAGGTTTTTGTATCATTAAAACTTTTTAACAACTCGATTTGATCCTATATTAAGATGAAAGAAAATCCAGTACTAAGAGTAGAAAATCTGCCGTTTGGTGATTGAAGTCTCTGGAGTTACGGAAGCAATTCGTAGAATCATTTTCGATGCACAATACTTAGTCTAACCGTAAGGGACGACGAGGTTTTTATGATATTAAATAAGAAATAGTTTAAGCGACACGCCTCTCATGGATCTCTCCATAGCACGCTGGGGTGACCTTTATTTTATGGGTAAGACTTTTTTTTTTCAATTTCAATTTATTTTTCTTTTAGAAACATTACAAATAACTTTAATATTTAATTCATTTCTAAAACAGGATACAGGATAAATGACAATTTATAAATAACACAATAATAATACAATCATTTAAAATGTCCCGGAGCCCGCTAAACAGAAGACTACACGAAATTACTTTGATAAATAAATTCGTGGAGCCCATGTCGAAACTGGGCTTCTCTCAAGTGGAATATATCAATATTCGAGGCGATATCGTTGAACAGTCTGATCACTCTCCCAAGAGGCATAGTCCCTGGCAGGTTAGTATTACCTCTAGCAAGAACAAACAATCTGTGCCTCCTTATCCTTAAATAATTGTCAGGGATTGTTGTCAGAATCAACGTCTCTGTGGCATAAGTTAATACAGGGAGGATGCGTTGGTTAAGCACCTTAGTTTTAATACGTTGTGGAATTTTCGCTTTAAAAATAAGATACGTAGAAGAACTCAAGTAGTGGATGCTACCCAACGAATAGGCACACTCAAGTGGCAATGGGCAGGACATATCTTATACAGAAGAAAAGTATTGGAATGGCGCCTAAAAACTGGGAAACAAACCGTTGGCCGACTCTTTGCTAGATAGACTGACGACATAAAAAAATAGCGGAAGTGACCTGGATGCGGAAGGCGGAGGATCGAAGAGGATTGAAACGCATGCGGGAGGCTTGCGCTCAACAGTGGACGGATACAGAATGATGATGATGATTAACAATTTTAATGATACTCGTTATAAATAAATATGATTAAAAATCAAACACTTTCTTTCTTCCATGTCCTGAGCAACGCCGGGTTCTCTATTAATTAATAAAAAAATTAGAAAAATAATATAATTTTTATTTCTCTTTTTTTTTCTTATGAAATAATACGTTTATTTTAATCACTAAATAAATGTTATTTCACGATTTATTGATTTATTTTCGTCGCTTTAATTTCCTTATCAATTTTCATATGCGCAGTAAAAATTCAATAAATTTATTAAATTATTTTTTTCATACTAACAGGGTGTTTTTAAAAAGAAGAACATTATTTTGATAAATACATAAATTTTCGAAGACCATATGCTTTTAACATGGAGGTTATATGGTAGAAGTACTAATATAGGGTCTGCCAAATAACTTTTTTTTTTTTTGAAAAACATCGCAAAACATCGAGTGTAGCTTCGGCTGTGTGGCACGTAGCGCCGTCCTGTTGAAACCAAATGTTGTCAATATCCTCCTGCAATTTTTGTGAACAAAAATGGCCCGATAACGATCGCCATTGACTGTAACGGCCACTCCTTGCTCATTTTCGAAGAAAAATGGCCTGATTTTCAAAGTAATGTCGCAATATTTTTCAGCGTTGTTCAAGCGTATACACAACCATATTCGTTCAGCGGAAGGATAACACTAATTATCTGTCAAATCAGACATGAGCTAAGTGTTACCATTCACGAAATAAGCACTAGTTGAAAAAAAAACCGTTAGATGGCGGACCCTATAGAAATGCGGAAAAATATTTTTGATAAGCGACCATACCTTGTTGAAACAATAGTCCGATCAACAAAGTAAAGCAGCATAAAACGACGATTATATTTGGATGGGTTGGGTTCTGGAGTGTGCGCCTTGTCCAAGTTGCTGCACCAAGGAAGGCTTGATGATGGCCGAAAGTAACGTCATCGACGTCGCCCACCTCTGGGCAGACAGGATCTGACCCTGTTGTTTCCGACACGATTACATATATAGCACTTCTCAAATGCTTAATATATTGTAATAACATGGATTTAATTTTTTATAAGAATATTTTTTCTCAATACTCCAATATTCTTTTATAGATCTATATATTTTATAGATAATAATATAAAAAGCTTGTGAATAAATATTGACTGATTGAATCATAAAAATAATAATATACATACTCTGAATATATACTACAGAGACATCTATCCTTATACGATAGTAACAATGGTATAAATACATCAACTTTCGCGTATCTACTCGGGGAATACTCGTTTGGACTGCGCGGTGTAAAAGAATAGAGCAAAGTTGCAAGGCTCGTGGTTCGAATCCCGCGTCTGCCGATATTTTTTCTGAATGAGTTGATGCGTATAAAATTTGATGTATAATTGTATGTGTGTATTTAATTACTAATAATGTTATAATGTTAACGCTTTGTACTCCAATGTAGTATTAATCTGATATAATTGTGCGATATGAATGCGTTAAAGGTTTTTTGCAGTCAGCCTGTTCGATTAAAAAACAATCACTATGAAAACGATATAAAAAAATAATGAAACATTTAAAAAAGTAATAAAAAACTATATTTTTAATTTCAGCAGTTTCCACGTCAGTCGGTCCGAATATATCTAATCGGACTGTTGTACTTTAAGGATCCATCATGATAGCAAAAACGTTTTTTCTACTTGCGGCTCTCGCTGTCTCTACGTGTAAGTTAAGCCATCCCTCCTATCTTCTTTGTAGTATCAATACAATAGAATAGTTTGCAGAATTTTGTGGACTTTCATCTCACTCAAGCGTTTACCGGACACGGAATTTCTAGAGAATTCCTAAAAAGATTTGTCCTCTATTCTTGCGACGCATGTCCATGTGATTCAGGCATACAACACACAGTGAGACACTCTCTCATGGATGATGCACTCATTATCCGTTCATTTGTTGTGCTGGGAAGAAGGCTACGAGTAAATCGAAACTGCAGTCTCATAAACAGAGGTCATACATAAAATAATGTGAATAATTAAATATTTTATGGATATTTTTAATTATTTATTAGAATATTTTTTTATTATTTCAATATTCTAATCTACTTTTATAGATCATTGACTATATTACAGTATTATAAGCAATTAAATATACATATACTATACATAAAAATCCTTAAACGAGTCAATTCATTCAGAAAAAATATCGGCGGGAGCGGGATGCGAACCGCGGACCTTTGGAACCAACCATTTTGCCCAGGTAATTATACCGCTCGGCCACCGGCCAGTTTCTTCCACCTGAGATGACTCGTCTCTGATCTTCTATATAAGTTATCATCGTATGATAGATGTCGCTATAGTATATATTCAAAGAATGTATATTTTTTTTATTATTCAATCAGAATGCATTTATTCACAAGCTTAAAAAAATAATATTATACATACTTTGAATATATACTATAGCGACATCTATCATACGATGATAACTTATATAGAAGATCAGAGACGAGTCATCTCAGGTGGAAGAAATTGGCCGGTGGCCGAGCGGTATAATTACCTGGGCAAAATGGTTGGTTCCAAAGGTCCGCGGTTCGCATCCTGCTCCCGCCGATATTTTTTCTGAATGAATTGACTCGTTTAAGGATTTTTATGTATAGTATATGTATATTTAATTGCTTAATTAAATATTTATTACATTATTTTTCTTTTTATTTCAGTGTTGGTCGCTGGAATCGACAGCAGGTGTAATGATATCAAGCTGAAGAACGAGAAAGGAGATGTTTTGATAGAGATTGAACTTAATGACAAAAGCCTTATTGACGATAGCCTAAATTCCGATGACTGCAACATTGTAGTGTCAGGAAAATCCAACAACAAAGGTAACTCGCTTTCTATCTTTCAGAAATTTCATTTTCACTCTTCCTTAGCCTAGCCATTTCCCATCATCTGGGGTCGGCTCTCTTTATGCATATTCACCATGTCTGTCTGTCCTGCGTTGCATTCTCGGTCAAGCCCAGAGTTTTCAGATCCTTGTCTACAATTGCAGTTCAGGTTTACTTAGGATATATTGAGGGCTTTCTGCACCATGTGTTCCTCATCTCTCCGTGTCACATGCCCATACCAGGCCACCCGAAATGAACCCCGTATATGCTTATTTAGAACTATGTCCACTCTAGTCACACCGCCCGCCCACCTCAGCATCTTCATCTCTGCCACATGAATCCTATCCAAGTCACGTTTCAGCGGGGTCCAACACTCCAATGCGTCTTTTTTTTTATGATTTTAAACAAATCCACTTAAAATTTTCAGCATATGGATACAGCAAATTGCCGTTTCACAGTTCTGTGTCCTCAGATTATATATGCCTTCTCCTTGAATACCTGTATTCCCAAAAGTCCACATGGGAACATAAATGTTTCCCGGGAGCCTCCAGGATAGTTGTCGCTATAGTATCCGAGGCATATTTTGAGTGATTTGTCAATCAGATTTTTTTAAAAGAATATCAGTTGCCTAGGTCGACGTTTCCGAGGTTTTGACCATTTGGTCCAAAGGAGTGGCTCAACCAGACAATTCGTACATAGCCGTCGATAATATTTAAAGATTATGAAAATAGCAGTAGCAGGCGGGTATAGATCAAAGGTTTTGCTTTGCAAGCCACAGGTCGTGGGTTCGATCCCCGACGGAGATTAATACAAAAAAATATTTTAAATCGATTACTGAGCTCTAAAATACGCCTGGTTGGTGTGAATTTGATCCCTCACGCGTAAAATGCCAGTCATAGAATATTAATTAAAATGTGGTAGACGAAAGTCGTCCCGTGAAGACCACCCATTCATAGTAAATTCATGTAATAATAAGGATGATGCGTGAATTTCGGACTGTAAGCTATAACGTTTCCGAATCAACAAACCACTTGCAGGGCTTAGCCATATGCACCATGGTAAGCGTCATAGATTTCCACAGATTAGACTTCAGAATTTATATCACCATCTGTCGGTATTCTCCTGTATGCACTTACATTGATATCAGCTTGATATAGCTCCTTTAATAATAAACGATGTTTGCATATGCCATTTTATTTGTTATGACAGTTGGTCTATATCATGTTGGTGCCACTGTCATATTAAAGTCGCTTTTTCTGCCGCGACTGTTGACAGCGTTAGATATCAGAGCGCAGGGGCAGTTGGAGCTCGCTCGCGACTGTTATGGGGACGCCTAATGGCGTTCGCCATAACGGTGGACGAAAAAGGAAGTGTTTGAGAAATATACGCGAATTGTGAAACGAAAACAAGTTCTTTGTATTTTCCATCAGCCCCTGCATCTTGTCTTAGAGAGGAGGATATCAACATAAAATAAAATAAAACTCTTGCTAATTGTTTCAGCCGACGATGAAGATTCAAAAGTAAACGACGACGCCAAAGATTTGGTCAGCCACAGCCGCAAATATCAAAGGAAAGAAGACATCAAGCACATCGTGAACATTTTAAAACAAAACTACAACGAAAGAGTGAGCAGTGTGAAGAATAATGACTTAAACGAACGTGATGTGGAAGCTGTCAAGGATCTTCTCAAGAACATTAAAGACGAGGTGATTTCTGGCGAAGACAAACCCAAACACTTGTACAAAAGAGTGGCAGAGAAAGGCAATATCAATGTGGAAGACTATGACGAAGATGAGCTGAAAGCGCTCTGCGAAAAGCTGTCCAAAAACGAGGACGCAGAGGTCTTAAAAGAGTGTTCGTTGGCTAAGAGGATCGTCGGTGGTGTTCCATCTTCTGTGGACAAACATCCGTACATTGCTTCCTACAATGGGCAATGTGGAGGAGCGATCATTGGTAGGAAATGGATTTTGACTGCTGGACACTGCGGGTGAGTTTAAAAAAGCAGAATTATTTGTATAGCGCCTTTTTATGACCGAATGGTCATTCAAAAAGCGCTTCTTTGCCTCTCTGAGTAAAAAGGTGGGTCTTAAGTCTGCTGCTGAAGGATACGCTTTAAGCTCTCTTATGCTTTCCGGTAGCGAGTTACAGGCCATTGGTGCCACGTAGCTGAAAGCACGATTGCCAAAGACAATGCTAGGACTACCTCCCGTCAGCTGCAGAGTGGTTCTATTTGCTCTGGCTGAACTGAGTGTCTCTCCACGCGCGGTAATTTCCGAAGGCTTGATCAGTTCTGTCATATAGCCCTTTGCAGTTCCGTTGAGTGCCTTATAAGCTAAGAGGCATAATTTTTACTGGATTCTAGCCAGAACTGTCAACCAATAGAATGAGCATTAATTCACGTGTGTGTCACGTAACCGTTCAATAGATTGCGATGAAACTTACAAGAATTTTTCGATGCAATCTTAAGATGGATTTTGTAGAAAAAATGTTTTCCCAAAATCAGGAACGGGAAAAATTCAGGGCGTGTACAAAATCACCTATTAATTAGTCCCTATAAATTATACACAAAAATTTATATGCTGGTGGGTATAGTTCAATGGGCAAAGTGTTTGCTTTGCAATTCAAAGGTCGTGGGTTCGATCCTCGACGGAGATTCCAAAAAAATGTTTTTTTAATCAATTTCTGAGCTCTAAAATACACCCGGTTGTTGTCAATTTGATCCGTCACCCGTAAAATGCCAGTCATAGCTTATTTATTAAGAATTTGTGTTAGAAGAAAGTCGTCCCGTGAAGACCATCAATTCATAGTATAATTCTTGTAATAATAAGAATGATGCATGAATCTCGAGCTGTAGTCTATGACGTTAGCAGATCAACACTCCACATACAGCGCTTAGTCGTATGCACCATGGTAAGCGTCATATATTTCCACAGATGAAACGTCAGAATTACTATCACCATCTGTCGGTATTCTTGCGTATGTGCTTACGTAAGGTGCAAGGTTAGGTTAGCTTACCATAAGTTAGGTCGTGTTAGGTCAGGTTATGTTTGGTCAGGTTATGTAATAATTATGAACATTTCTCTTTAACAGTGAGCAGGGCAATCAGGTCAGGGTAGGTTCATCCTACGCCGCACTTGGAAAGGCCTACAACATCAAGCGTCACGTGACCCATCCAAGGTTCAACTTGAAAAACAAGAATGCTCCCTTCGATCACGACTTCCAATTGCTGGAGCTCTCAAAACCGCTGGATTACTCGGATGTTGTGCAGCCGATAGAGATCGCCGACGAAGACGCGATTGAAGATGGAAAGTTTGCCACCGTTGCAGGATGGGGAGCACGCAAAGAAAACGTAAAGTAAAACATTACCTTTCCATCTTCACCTCGACAGGTTTTGACAGTTGGAACCCACATCCCAGGCAGAGTGCCCATGTGACGGCAGCTCTCCGCAGGACGCACCTCACGTTCTGTGGAACTGTCCGCTGCACCACTCTGTGAGGATTGCGCTCTTTGAAGTGGTCCGGCCGGCATCAGCTCCAGAGGATACCAGGACTTCGTTGCTACCAAACGGCGGTCGTAGCTCAATGGTAAAGCGTTTGCTTTGCAAGCCAAAGGTCGTGGGTTCGATCCCCGACGGAGATTAAAAAAAAAAGCCGGTGGTCATAGCTCAATGGTAAAGCGTTTGCTTTGCAAGCCAAAGGTCATGGGCTCGATCTCCGATGGAGATTAAAAAAAAAAAGGATTTTTAATCGATTTCTGAGCTCTAAAATACCCCGGTTGGTGTGAATTTGATCCATCACCCGTAAAATGTCAGTCATAGCCTATCAATTAAAATTGGTGGTAGACAAAAGTCGTCCCGTGAAGACCACCCTTTCATAGTAGATTCCTGTAATAATAAAGGATGATGCGTGAATCTTGGGCTGTAGTGTATGACGTTGGCGGATCAACACTCCACATGCAGCGTTAAGCCATATACACCATGGTAAGCGTCATAGAATTCCACAGATGAGACAAAAAATTAATATCACCATCTGTCGGTATTCTCCTGTATGTGTGTACATAAAATAAAAAAAAACGGAATTACCCTGCTTTTGAGTGCTTCTGCGCGTCCGTCTTCAAGAGTGCAAGTAATGACTCCTAACTGATGTCTGCCATTTGCAGAATCCATTTTCTAACTTCAAAATTTCCTTATCCATTCCCACGTATTTCGTGATTAGCAACGTGTTACCAAAGAAAACAATTCGAGACTCGCTGTAGTATACTAATTTCGCAGCCTTAGACTGAGGTCTACTTAACATCAAACTGATGCATCTAGAATCACGGAAAGGCCTTCAGCCACTCTTTAACGAGTAGCTTTTTGCGTGCGTCCAGTAACGGGTCCCCATTTGGGTCTCAAAAAACAGTACGGGACAGGGAGGGTTTTCACCAAGAAGGTTAACAACTTCACATATCTGTGATCCATATTCCTACAACCAAATTCGTTATAAGTTCACCAGGATTGCAAGTGCTGTATGCGTATTGGAGCAATAACCAATGTCTGGTTTGGGGTGTGCACTGGCGTGCGACAAGGCTGCATACTTGCACTATTTTTTTCAGGAATGTTCGAAGGATCAATGTTCCGGAACCGAGGTCCTTGTCCCGAAATTACAGCATCAGCTAAATGGTGATGCCGCATTACCAAGGTTCCAGCACAAAGTCCAAAAACCGGAGTTGAGTTGATACTAATTTATTTGATACGAGACCCCTTTTTATACGCTATTTTACAACATGAGTAAGCATTAATAAAAGTAATATTAATTCATTGAATGTCATACACCGCACATTCCTCGATACGATTTTTGGACCTTGATCCCTTCAATCCACATAGAGTGGCAGATTATTGGGATTTCAATGCTCCGCATCTATACGTAAGCATTTTTTATTAATATTAATAATACATAGAATTTCGTACACCGTAAATTCCTCGACCTTTTTGTTTTGGACCATGATCTCCTTAATTTACATAGTGGCAAAATGACCTGTATCGTACCTGGCTCTAAGATAAAGAGTTTGTAAATATATGTCAATGGGCTTCTGAAAAAGTCTGTGTTATCAATCTGCTCCTAATCCTCCTAATCACGTGATGGAATAACAACCTTTTGAGAGAGAGGAGGATGTTAGTACTTAAGATTTCCGAATGCTGCTATTTGAAGTGTCTTTGATGATATGTTCTCACGTTTTACTTCTGTTCCCAGGGTCCTCCTTCTAGTCTACTGTACGAGGTCAAGGTTCCTATCATCCCCTTGGACGAGTGCAAGAAAAAGTCCTTACTGATAAAAACTTCAGTGACTGATGGCATGGTTTGCGCTGGGTACAGAGAAGGCAAAAAGGATTCCTGTCAGGTAAAGACCAATTAACATTTTTTTTTATATATTCTCCGTGGTAATATTACACACATTTTATGACCAGTTTTACAAAGCATCTGTGTATTATCGTTAACATTTCTGCGGTGAATGGATATAAACGAAAACAAAAAATGTCGCGAAGACAAGTAAAATAAAAATCAATAAACCCAATGGTTGCCAGAGACGATATATCACAATTAAATCGATTGCAGTCGTTACAAAACGCAGCGGCACGACTAGTCTACAACGCGCCCAAATTCTGTCACATTACTCCAATACTACACCGACTGCACTGGTTGAGAGTTTCGGCTAGAATCCAGTATAAATTATGCCTCTTAGCTTACAAGGCACTCAACGGAACTGCACCGGGCTATCTGACAGAACTTATCAAGCCTTCAGAAACAAGCGCGCGTGGAGAGACACTCAGATCGGCTAGAGCAAATAGAAGCACCCTGCAGCTGAAGGGAGGTAGTCCTAGCATGGTTATTGGCAATCGGGCTTTCAGCTACGCTGCACCAATGGCCTGGAACTCACTACCGGAAAGCATAAGAGAGCTTAAAGCGGAGGCATCCTTCAGAAGCAGACTCAAGACTCACCTTTTTACTCAGAGAGGCAAAGAAGCGCTTTCGGAATGATCATTCGGTCATAAAAGAGAGCTATACAAATACTAATATATTAATAATAATCTCGGCAGATTGCGCAGTACCCGTACGGCCAGAGACGAGATATCTCGGCAAATTGTGCAGTACCCGTACGGCCAGAGACGAGATATCTCGGAAGCACTTTTGGTGGCGTATTTTTGCGCCGTATTTACTTATATTTACAATCTTATAAAAACGGAACATGCAACTTCAATAATGACGCTTCAAAAGTCGATGCGCGACGTAATATTTAGTAAGCAAATTTAATTTTAATAAAGTTTATACAACTTTTATTTTGACAAAAAATATTCGGCCTGATAAGCACTGCGGCGTAATTTATTTGCATCTATAAAAAGGGTATCATAATTAGTAAGAAGTTGCTTTCATCCATTCAGTCTATAGTTCGGTTCGAGACCCGAGTGGTACTAAATAAATAGACTCTCGGTAACTTATAATAAAAATCTTGTGAATAAATGTTGACTGATTGAATCTGAATACAATAATAATATACTGATACCCTCCTCTCCGAATTCGATATCGATTTACTGGACGACAGGATGCGGGATCAGGTTCACAATACAAAGAACTGGTTTTCGGTTCGCAGTTCGCGTTTATTTGTCAAACACTTGCTTTAAGACACCCGTTATGGCGCACGCCTAATGGCGCACGCCATTACGGTCGCGAGCGAGCTCTCAACTGTCAACTGACGGTGCGCTCTCATCTCGCGCTGCAGAAAAAGCGAATTCAAGATGACAGTGGTACCAACAGGAAATGTGCCAACTGTCACAACAAATAAAATGGCGTATCCAAACACCGTGTATTATTATACAATCAAAACTAACATTAGATGTGCATGTCAGGCGAGCGAACAAAAATAAGAGACAAAAGATCGTTTTTTAAGGCTTTACGGCATCAGCCTAAAGGAGCTATATCAAGCTGCTATCAATACATACTCTGAATATATACTACAGAGACATCTATCGTTATATGATGTCAACAATGGTATATATAAATATATCAAGTTTCGCGTATCTGTCCAGGCAGAGAATGGTCGTGTCGACACGCGGTGTATAAAACGGAGCAAAGGTACAACGGTCGAGGTTCGAATCCCGCGTCTGCCGATTATTTAATTATTGAAATGTAGATCAATTATATATAAAATAAAATTATAGTATTGAAAAATGTGATTGTACTCATTATATCAGCACTACTTAAGTATTGACTTTGACATCCCCCGTCTTTAAAAAGACGACAAGTCGCAGGTTCGTCATGTGGCCGCGTGGAGGAAGGATACAGGAGCAGGTCACAATGCAAAGAACTTAGCGAGAAGCACATTCCAATTTATTTTAAATAAATGATTGAGAAGTTTCGTTATTTTGGCCACAAACATTCAATGAACTGTATCTGACTGGACCCGGGCAGAAAGTCTCAAGACATTAAAAAAAAACATCAAAATGACCTAGCCGAAACACTCGCAACGCCCGGAGACCACATGTCAGCTATTTATGAAACTAATGGCGTCTGCAAACGCCATCTCTTATGCTACTAACATTTTTGTTTATGCGTGTCTAACGAGCGAACAAAAATAAGAGACGAAAATTGCACATCGAGGCTTTTCGGCACCAGCCTGAAATGGCTATATCGAGCTACGACAATTTTCATCTTAAAATACACCACGTTTTAGAAGGCCAGTTCAAGCTGATGATATCTGCTGTTCAAATCCTTGTTTCAACAATTTATTTATCACTAATTAATGTTTCATTTTTACTTTCTTAGGGTGATTCCGGTGGGCCATTGGTCCGCCACAACAAACTGATCGGAGTGGTCTCCTTCGGCGTTGGTTGCGCCAGGAAAGGTCTTCCAGGAGTGTATGCCAGGGTTCCGGTAGCAAGGGATTGGATCAGAGAAGTTTCTGGAATATAAGGTGGGACCTCAACAGCTGGAGTGATAGCATCATTGAGGATGATGCGTAAAAAATATATTAAATATTTCGTTAAAACCCTACAATTTTTATTTAACTCTTATGTAAGCAGCATCTTAAATATCATTGATGTAATCTATATGTCAAAAAATCTATGTATTTATATATATAAACTATATGTGTTGTATCGGGTGTTGTTTTTTACAATATAAATATATAATCGTGTCGGAAACAACAGGGTCAGATCCTGACTGCCCAGAAATGGGTGACGTCGATAGCGTTACTCCCGGCCATCATCAGGGCTTCGTAGATGCTGCTACTCGAACACAGCGCACACTCCAGAAGGTGTGACAAGATCTGCTCCGCGACACATTCAGTGTGTCCGCTGTAAAACTGCCAGGCTTTTATTTGTGTCCTCATATTGCATACTCCGGTCTGAAGTCTGTTCGTGTCCAGAGGCTAGGTCCTCTTTCGTGGCAAACCAAGTATTCTCTTCAGTTGTGCTCCTCCACGTGTTCAGCCGCAGGGTGGCCTCAGGTATCACCAGTTCCGTTGTCGACTGTAGGAAACTTCTTCTTGATTTGAGCCGTGTGGTTATCTTTTGATACCCAAACATAGGGTGAAGAGTGGGTTTCATACACTTAATTTTATAATCGCACGTCAAGAAGGTTTTCGGGAAACATACGAGTATACTCCCAAGTGGACCTTCAGGTGCAGATACGAGTTCTAGAACGAGGAATGGACAGTGGCAGCTGACAGAACTACGTGGAGAAAATTTGTGGCGAAATGAGAATACCGATATATGGTGATAGTAATTCTGAAGTTTCATCTGTGGATTTCTATGACGCTTACCACGCTGCATATAGCTAAGCGCTGCATGTGTAGTGTTGATCCGCCAACGTCATAGACTACAGCGCGAGATTCGCGCATCATCCTTTATTATTACAGGAATTTACTATGAATGGGTGCTCTTCACGGGACGACTTTCGTCTACCACCAATTTTTATTATTAGGCTATGACTGGCATTATACAGGTGAGGGATCAAATTCACACATACCGGGGGTATTTTAGAACTCAGAAATCGATTACAAATCTTTTATTTTAAATCTCCGTCGGGGATCGAACCCACGATCTTTGGATTGCAAAGCAAACGCTTTGAACATTGAGCTACACCTGCCGGAAATATATGTAATAAATATGAGAAAAAAAATGCGTCAATATTATATAGAGAAAATACATGTCATTATGTGTGATGTCTACATCACCTCGATTGCTTATACTAAATTAAGCAATACTAGAAATATTAATGATGTACTCACATGTATATCACATGCATATACGAGTATATACATATACCTTTTTAATGGCATATAACACGCATGTACATACAGCTATAGGTCTGGTGCATTCAAATATATAAGCCGTATATAATGTAAAATGGTACAGGGCGATTAGAAATAATGAATCAAAAAAGCAAAAAAAAAAATGATCTACATATTTCTTAAACCACATCTATTATAACTTCTTGGGTTTTCACGGACAGATTTTAAATTGTAGCTTTTGGGTTTAGGTACTCCTCTTGGAACATACCCACCGTATACGATTCTCTGACATGACCTCGTGGAGGTACATTAGACTGATGGCTAAGCTAACTTCTGACCCCAACTAACAACTAAGTCGTCAAGAAGACCCTGAAGAAGACCCCTGCAATGGCGGTAACCTCTTTATTTGTATACAAATGCATAGATGAGAGTAAAAGGTTTTGGTCTTCCACAGACTCTATGACGCTCAACCGGCAAGGATGTGTAATGGTTCATCATCATCATCAGCCTGTATAGTCCACTGTTGAACGTAAACCTCCCCCATGAGTCTCCGTCCTCTTCCGCATCTTGGCCGATCCCGCTATTCTTCATATTTAATGTGTCCATCTTGCAGGGGGTCGGCCAAAGTTTCGTTTGCCAGTTCTTGCGCGCCACTCCAATACTTTTCATCCCCATCGACCGTCGTCTCTTCGACAGATATGTCCTGCCCATTGCCACTTGAGGGTCCCTATTGGTTGTGTAGCCTCCACTACTTGAGTTCTTCTGCAGATATCCTCGTTTCGGATTCTATCTTAAGGTCTAATGGTTAAATTGTATTGAGTATAATTCCTTCCGTGTATGGCTTAATGGTAAAGCGATTCCTTACCATAGCGAAGGTCTTGGATTCTTGAAAATAATTTTCAATTGAGTTCTAAGCTTATTAAATATCGATCCATGACTGTGCATTTAAATCCCTCATTCGTAAAATGCCAGTCATAGCCTATTAATTAAAAATGGTGGTGGACGCAGTTGTCCCTTGAACATCTATCATTCGTAATGAATTCCTGTTTTAATGGATGATACATAATGCCGGATTGAGCTTACGTCGTAGACTGTCAGCATTCTCCTGTTAGTGTTTACGTAAATACATTTTCAATTATTCTTAATTTATCTGTTTTTTGTCCTTAAAGGCCATCGGAAACTATAGATAGAATGTATTCGGTGGATCTGCGGCAGGCGCAGCTAACTCAGGATGAGATGAAGACTATAGAGGCTGACAGAACTTTGTGGTGTCAGTTCGTGAATGCCATATGCTCCAGCTAGGGGAGCAGATATGTTTTTTTTATGTAAACACATACAGGAGAACATCGATAGATAGTATTAGTAATTTTGAAGTCTGATCTGTGAAATTATATGACGCTTAACACGTTGCATATGGCTAAGCGCTGCGTGTGTAGTGTTGATCCGCCAACGTCATAGACTACAGCCCGAGATTCGCGCATCATCCTTTATTATTACAGGAATTTACTATGAATGGGTGGTTTTCTCGGGACGACTTTCGTCTACCACCAATTTTGATTAATAGGCTACGACTGGAATTTTACGGTTGAGGGATCAATTTCACACCAACCGTGGGTATTTTAGAGCTCAGAAATCTCCGTCGGGAATCGAACCCACGAACTTTGGCTTGCAAAACAAACGCTTTGATCATTGAGCTAACCCACCGGTATTATGATTTAACACAATATAGAGTGTTTCAGTGAAGTAATGTATTTTGTATATGAACCAGAGAGAGACCACGTCACGAACGATGAGGTTATCAGGATAATCAAGGAAGATAGGCACCTAGTAAGATCCATCTCAGAGAGGCGATCGGTCACATCATGCGACACGATGGTCTTCTTCACGACTTTGTGGAGGGGACGGTTGAGGGTAGAAACTGTAGAGGGCGCCCTAGAATGGAGTACTTGCAGCAAGTGTTCGAGGACGTGAGTTGTAGCTCTTATGCTGAGCTGAAGAGGGTTGCGGAGGACCGAGAGGAGTGCATATCGAGATGCAAGATTCTGTTGCTGCAAACCAATCCACCGGATTGATACTACGAAGAAGATATAGTTTGACATCTTATATACTACAACAGCTGCTGTTTCTTCAAGACCTCGGGTTTCTGTTTTGGAGGTCGTTGTAAACAAAAACGTTCCGTCGACGAATGAAGACATGTCTTGACACAATGCATGGACAATTAAGAGAGCTAGGTGGTAGAAATTTGTGGTGATTATATGCTTCAAGTACAAAATAGGCTTTTACGTCTGCCGTCTCTTGAAGTTTTCGGTCTAATTGTCCTGTATGATTATTAACCACAATTATTAAAAAGTCCCGAAACTCGCTAAATAGAAGACTCCACGAAATTACTTTGATAAATAAATTCGTGGAGCTCATGTCGAAACTGGGCTTCTCTAAAGTGGAATACAGTGGAACCGAGAGAAGTGGAGATCCAGATGCTGGATTGATACTACGATGACGATATGAACCACCGTGTGTTATGCGCTGCGACACACCTATAAAGCCGCCCTTCAGCGTGCTCGTGTGTGCAGCTGTATCGGATGCACTCTGCCGTTAGGTATTCTATTGCACGGAAACTGCACTTGTGGGTGGCTAGGGTGGGGGAGGGATGCATGGTCGCCATGGCAACGCGAGGGACGTGTCTGCGCATGCCCCCGTCATGCACGCAACGCGGACCATTAGCCGCTGAAAATCCCGACTGAATTTCAGACTGAAAAATGCATAATAATGAAGGTGGGGTTGTAATGCAACCGCCGCTTGCATCCTGAAGGATATGTTTATTCAGCGAAACAACATAAAAAACAAGCACCGATACTGGAAGAGCATTGTTTACGCTACCGGTGGCATTTTTATCGTTTTCGCTGCATATTTTAAAGCATATAAAGCATATGTAAGCTCAGATTGTCCGCGAGAAAAAATATATGTATTCCGGGAACCTACAGGGCTCTCGTCTAGGTCGCCCTCTGCAGTTTTTACCCTCAACCATCCCTTCCACAATCTCGCGAAGAAGACCATCGTGGCGCATGATGTGACCAATCAATCGGGCTGGCCTCTCTGAGATGGTTTTTACTAGGTGCCTATCTTCCTTGGTTATGCTGAGAACCTCATTGTTCGTGACGTGGTCTCTCCAGGAAATTCCGAGAGTTCTTCTGTATGACCACATTTCAAAGGCTTCCTGTCTTTTTTCATCACTTTCAGATAAGCACCATGTCTCACAGCCGTACATCAAGATGCTCCAAAAAAATGTTTTGGCAAGTTGCTTGCGGAGCTTTAAATTAATATTTTTTGACTCAAGAATTGTTGTTTTTTTATTAAACGCTAGCCTTGATTGATATATACGACTGTTGACTTCTCCTTTTGTTCTGCCATCCCAGTTGATCGTACTTCCAAGGTTAACAAACTCTTTTGCATCTTTTAAGGATACTCCAAGCTTGATATATTAATTTTTTTGCTGCTCATTGCTGCTTACTCTCATGACTTTGATGTTCGTGCTGTTTATCTTCATATTAAAGTTTTTAATTAAATATGTTTTCCATGGATGTCAGTGCTTCAGTGATTCCGTCTTCAGTTTCAGCAATTACATAATTGTTGTCAGCAAACCTTATCATATCATAAGATATAGCTGCCATTTATTAAGACACCTGGCCTTTTATTTTCAGGAAATATACGTAGAATCTACTTAGCAAAGATCTAGCAAAGCTGACATAGAATAATGATGATTTTTCATTGCGTTGAGTTGATGGCATATATAAGAATGGAGGTAGTACAAGCGCTATGTAGTCTTTTAGTGGTTGTTCAAAATATCGCACTGGATATTCAATGGTTTGGGGAAATTTAATCGATTCCTAAGTCAATTTTCGATGCAGTTTTGTGCATCGCACTGTAAAGTATTCCATTACATAAATGACTTGCACTCAGTTGGTTAGAGTTGATGGTTTTACTAACTCATGGGTTAGGATCGAATCTGCTTGGGGCAAATCAGAAACTAGTTTGCCACGCACCTATTACAATAATCAGATTGTAATCAATTTGCAATTTAAATAGTAAGTTAATGAATAAAATACATCAATTTGATCTTACTGAAATGCAGATTTTAAGCAATGTTTGCGCTAGATCAATGTTACGCAAAATATTTTTATACGCATCAATTCATTCAGAAAAATATCGGCAGACGCGGGATTCGAGCCACGAGCCTTGGAAACAACCTTTGCTCTGTTATTTTACACCGGCCAGTCCACTCGACTATTTTTCTCCGCCTGAACGGACAGGCAAAAGATGATGTATTTATACCATTGTTACCATCGTATAACGATAGATGTCTCTATAGTATATATTCAGAGTATGTATATTATTATTTTTTATTATTCAACCATTATTAAATTAGATATTCACAGCCTTTAGCATAACTCCGTGTCTTCGCTTAGGAATAAATGAATCAAACTTTACTAGCGTCGGGCTAATCAAGCAATACCTTTGATGAATAATCCACCCTAATATATATCTTTTAGACCAGTGGTTACAATGTTTGTTTGTCATTCAAACGCTAAGGTTCGAATCCCAACCAAGCTTGATTTTTTTTTTAATATTTAATCAATCCCCTTAAGGGCAGAAGAAAATTGTCCAGACCTTGGGAGCGACAGGCTGATCATACGATCTCCTTAAAAACGCTGATTGAACACCTAAATATTATTCTGGTACTACAGCCGCAGTCAATGCGGACTAAGTTTGCGGACTCTTGACTTGGAGGCTCCCGGGAACCATCTACGAATATGTTTCTTTTCATTTTTATAAATTTCTTTTCCTTCAATGACATTACAAAATATACAATTTTAATTCGTTATTTAAGTACTAACGTAATTGTGATGATGTAAATGTATTGACGCATTTAGTGACAATGACCTCACACTCAGAACAAGTGTCGGAATACGCATCGCAAATTGTTACGATTTGTGATAACAAAAACCATGTCATAAACATATCATGGTTGGAACACAAATAGCACGGCATTATTGTCACAAAATCAAACGTCCAACGTATCGTATCCGTCCTCACCAGCACTGAATCAAAAACAATTTTGCACTAAATATGTCAATATCTTCACTCAAGTTGGTTTCAACCACTGTTCACTGCGATTCTTTCGTCTTACGCGTATCTTGACCTGGAAGCTCCCGGGAACCATCTACGAATATGTTCCCATGCGGAACTCCGGGTATACATGTGTTCTGGGAAAAGGCAGAGACAGCATGTTTTTTCAACAATACACGGTTTATATATTACTTGGTGCAGCTCCGGGAGACTGACATGGGATGAGACAAAGACCATGGCAGCTAACAGAGCTTCTTATTTTCAGTTTTAATCCAGTTAAGAGGACGCACATAGTATGATAATGATTATAAAATGAATAATATTTGAATTGCTTTTGGGTTGACTCGTGCGTGAAACTCGATTCAAAATCTCTCTTTAGCCTCGCCATTTCCCATCATCTGAGGTCGGCTCTCCTTGTGCACATTCGCCATGTCTGTCTGTCCTACGTTGCATTCTCGGTCAAATCCACAATTTTCAGATCCTTGTTAACAGTTGCAGTCCAGGCTACCTGCGGTCTTCCAGGTCTTCTTCTCAGCGTGGAAATATTGAGGGCTTTCTTCATCATGTGTTCCTCATCTCTCCGTGTCACATGCCCATACCATCTTAGGCGGTTTTCCCTTATCTTTTCAGTATGGGGGCCACCCAAAATGAGCCCCGAATATGCTCATTTCGAACTCTGTCCACTCTAGTCACACCGCCCGCCCACCTCAGCATCTTCAACTCTGCCACATGAATCCTATCCAAGTCACGTGAAACTTGATTCAAAATATTATATTTTTATGTTTCATCTTGGATCGAATCCGCGTTATCTCGCATAAAAGAAAAGCGTTTTTTTTCTACGTCAGTTTTTATTTTAAATATGAAATTCTCCTTTTTCGATCGCTCATTTTAATATAGCTACAGTATACATCGTGTCTCCCCTCCACTCTTCGATCGCCGGTTTCCAAATATTTGTGTTAACGTCCCGTAGCTACTGCGTGAATGCTGGCGTCCCCCATCGGGGTCCAGTGGGAGTTAATGCCTCCCAACTGTACAGACAATCAAACTAGGAACCATCGTCATCATCATTGTCATCATCACCATCATCGCCCGTCTAACTAAACGCGACTTCGCTTCGCAAGGACCGTCATCTAGCCGCGTGGTGAATGGATGAAGATCAAGTCACCAAAAGCAAAGAACTCATCGAGTAACACATTGAAATTTAAATTACTTATTAGGTTTTCACGGCCAGATTTGATATTACGGCTTTTGGGCTAAGCCGTGTGTGGCGAATTTATTTTAACCAATATTTCGACCGCCGTTGCAGGGGTCTTCTTCAGGATTGATGATTTAGTTGTGATGTCACAGCCAAATCACAACTAAATCATCAATCCTGAAGAAGACCCATGCAATGGCGGTCGAAATATTGGTTAAAAGAAATTCGCCACACACGGCTAAACCCAAAAGCCACAATATCCCATTAAAAAATATTTTTAATAAAATGACTGACGAAATTCGGTCGTCTGCCTGAGACGGAACGATATGTTTCCTTCAAAGGTCCTGGACAGACTCCGACTGAATGGCTGGCAGTAATTACAGTCACTGTTCGAAATAACTCAACGCCCGTATAATGGATCTAATTCAGGAGTCGTCAACCTTTTTATGCCTAAATATGAAGTATGAAGCGGATATGCTTACATATATATGGTCCAGTTATGGACAGAGATTGTGTGTTGATGATGAGTAAATATTAATATTCCAAATAGAGGCACGGATTGTTCGATCTTTCAAAGAGCAACACTTACCTGCCGGAGACTATGCCTCTTAGAAGAGGGATCAGACTGTTCAACCAAATCACCTCGGATTTTGATATATTTCACGTAAGGGAGGCCTAATTCAGACATGAACTCCACGAATTTCATTAAAAGAATAATTTGTTGGAGTCACCTGTTCGATGAGCATTGGGACCTTCTGTTGCTTCAGTTTATCGCTTTTTTTTTTCTTAGTACTTACTCATAAGTTACCGGCGGGTATAGCTCAATGGTCAAAGCGTTTGCTTCGCAAGCCAAAAGTCGTGGGTTCGATCACCGACGGAGATTTGATCCATCACCCGTAAAATGCCAGTCATAGCCTATTAATTAAAATTGGTGGTAGACGAAATTCGTGCCGTAAAGACAACCCATTCATAGTAAATTCCTGTAATAATAAGGATAATGCGTGAATCTCGGGCTGTAGTGTATGACGTTGGCGGATCGACACTCCACATGCAGCGCTTAGCCATACGCACAATGGTTAGCGTTAGAGAATTTCACAGATAAGACTCCAGAATTACTACTTATCACCATCTGTCGGTATTCTCCTGTAGTATGCTTACATAAAAAAAATTTTTTTTTTATTGAATTGTGAATTTTTCTTGTATTTCAAAAACGCATTAAATTTGTAATTTCTTTAAATGTTATTGAAAGAAGAAATAAATTTAAATTTGTAGCGGAAGTTAGTGACGCCCATATGCTCCAGTTAAGGGAGCGGATATGATATGGTGATGATGATTAGATGTTTATAATATACTCGTATTTATTAACATCGTCTTCTATAAGTTAGTTATTGCGTGGTGGCAGGATGAGGGGCAGATTAACAACGCACAGACTTTTCCAGAAATACACGTGTATTTTCTATAAACTTTACAAACCTCCGGCCCTAGCGGAGAAACATACCGGGCCGGCCATAATACGACCTTTTCGCGGTCGGCACTCAGATGACTGCACCGAGCGCCGTGGTCAGTAACACCCAGCGCCGCAAGAGGCGATCTATATAACTAGTAACGGCATTGCAAAATGACAACACACGCGTGTGCGATGAGCGAACGAAAATAAGAGATGAAAGATTGTACATCGAGGTTTTTATTTATTTAATCTGCAGGTAAGCGATTCACTTTGATCTAGTGTACCTAAGCCTGGTGCATAGCGGCCAAAATGCATTTATATGCATCGATTTTGCTTTGTCAAAAATGCATTCACTATTAACTATGTATTTATCGTTACCGCCACTCGGAATCGAACCTCGTATTTGTGTGATTGAGTTCAAACATCGGCTAAAATTGCAATTAAACTGAAAAAACTAGAACCATTATATAAAATTTTGTATAAAAGTTAGAGTATTTACTTAAAATCACTGAAAGTAGATACAAGATATTAGTTATTTGTAGAATTTCGTTCGTAAATAATTCGTTCAACTACTCATCGTTAACGAAGTAGGGCGACCAAATAAGTAATTCCCTAGCAACGAATATAGTTTCCATGGCAACCAAATAACAAACTCCTTAGCAACTAAAATATTTTACATGGCAACGAAATAATAAACTCCATAGCAACCAAATAACAAACTCTTTAGCAACTAAAATATTTTACATGGCAACGAAATAATAAACTCCATAGTAACCAAATAACAAACTCCATAGTAACGGATAAAGTTTCCATGGCAACCAAAAAACAAACTACATTACAACCTAATAACAGACTCCCTAGCAACGAAAATGGTTTCCGTGGCAACGAAATAACAAACTCCGCAGAAACCAAATAACAAACTCCCTAGCAACGGAAAAAGTTTCCATGGCACCCACGCACTGGACATCTAATGCGCGGGGCATATGGGTACGGAGCAACTGGTACACGGGATTTCTCGATAACCTAACCTAACGTAATCTAAGCTATTTTGTTAACGAGATCTATGGATATCTGGACTCTACGATCACTGGATAAATCTTTAGGTTATGTTAGGTTAGCGAGACATCCAGTGCAACAGTTGTTCCGTGAACAAAATGTACCGTCCACCAGACGTCCAGTGCGCACCACGTCTTGTCTTGATAGGTCGTAACACTTTAGTTATTCAGGGCAAACACGTTAAAAAAATATCTTTCCTTCTTCGTAAAGCTTCTGGATCATTCATCATCATCAGCCTGTGTCCGTCCACTGTTGAACGTAGGCCTTCCGCATCCAGGTCACTCCCGCTATTCTTCTTATGTCGTCAGTCCATCTTGCAGGGGGTCGGCCAATGCTTCGTTTGCCAGTTCTTGGGCGCCATTCCAATACTTTTCTTCCCCATCGACCGTCGTCTCTTCGACAGACATGTCCTGCCCATTGCCACTTGAGTGTGCCTATTCGTTGGGTGGCATCCACTACTTGAGTTCTTCTGCGTATTTCCTCGTTTCGGATTCTATCTTTTAGCGACACTCCGAGCATGGATCTCTCCATAGCACGCTGGGTGACTTTTATTTTATGGGTAAGACTTGCTGTCAGATTCCACGTCTCTGCGCCATAAGTTAATACAGGGAGGATGCATTGGTTAAACGCCTTAGTTTTAAGGCATTGCGGAATTTTCTCTGGATCATTAAGTCACCAAGAATCACGCTCACTCGGTTATTTTATTTATTTATTTAACAAACAAAGCGTGAAAAAAAGACATAACCGAATTGAGCGCTCAGAACTCCACATGTACCAGGTTTTTTTTTCAATATTATTAATTTTTTATTTCATTCAGAAACATGACAAATTTTATTTAATACTATCCTGAAATAAGATATAATACAAGAGAAACCATTTATAAATATAAGTTCTGACAGTCACCACTCTCCATGCCTCGTTTCTAGACATCTTCTCATTCGATTGCAAGTGTAAGACAAATACATAAAATTGAATATACGTAGCCCGAGAAAATTCAAGACACCTTATTTTTTGAAAAGCTCTCGTGTATTATCATATTTTATAAGTTCCGTATTGTATTCCCGTAGGGTGTGTATCCATAAGGATTGCTGAGTTGCATTTTAAATAATAGGATTTGTGTAAACATACTTTATTTGTCATATCACACTGTTCATTTATCACATATAAAGAATATTTCAGTTGCACGCTCCTGCCATCTGTCGATTTTATTGAAAACGATTATTACTGCGAATAGGGGAGCAAGGATAACGAATGGTTTGAAACTTGGATAAAATTCGTGCTCAAAAAAACATATTAAAAATACGTACAAAGTTCTTTAAAGTGATGTTGAGTTTTTATAATCATAATATTTATATATGTAATGAAATAAATATTGAATAAATATAATATTCCTAGTCATTTTTGGTTATGACGTATTTTATTATTTAACGTTCTATGTTATACAATTATGTAATTCACAATTAATTAATATTGTAATCTTTTACTAAGGTAGTTAACGAGTATATTTTAAATAGCTTCTTAATATAATAATTATTATTATTTTATATATTCAGCCAACAGAGCCATACATATAAGAATTTCATACATATAAAAAGGTAATAAATAACATTTATCAATTTGAACAATTACTGACTCTCAGTGAGTGGAGCACCGGATCACCGCTGGATGTCCGTGTGAAGGCGCATCCAGTGCCCCTCCAACCGGGAGTCCCAGCTATCCGCCCACACAGCGACCATTGCGTTGAGACTTTTTTTTTATGTTATTTTTTACTATTTTATTGTTAATAAAATAACTTCAATGCTAGTTATACAATTCCAAAGTAGCTTTCATTATAATTTATAAAAAAATTGAGTTCTATAGCACCTAAATCATTTATCTACAACAACATCTTAAGATTTTGTTTATTTGGTTTCAACGGTAGGAAATTGTAAGTGCAGTAATTTCCTTTATCAACCTACATGTATTCATTACAGGAATCTGTAAAGCATGTAAATAAATATCATTAGGTTTCGTCACAGGAGCGATTTTTCTGTAAACCACGTGTGTCAATGCCACCACATGTACGGAGTTACATAATCAACGTTTGTTAAACATAATAGTTTTTTATGCATCATCTGATAGTTAAAGAATACAAGAAGAAATGTGATATATGAAAATAGGTCAGATAAGTACATTTTTGCTTCAAATACTACTTTTAAGCAAACAAAATGGTTTGAAAATTCACGCCGTATTGACAGTATAATTTGTATTCCACCATGCCGTATGGAAAGGGTTAAGGAAGTCGGATGATCAGCTAACAAAAGATTTTTTTTTTAATTTTGAATTACGAGTATAGCATTTGATAAATTATTGGAAGGTTTTCGAAGAGGCTCAGTCTGAAGACGGATAATGAAGGCCCCTTTTAAATTAGGGAAAGGGCATTTAAGGGGGGGGGTTAAGATGTAGAAGAAGAAGAAGCTGGAGGGGGAGGGATTAATGATGTAGTTAAATCGAGCATCTTAGCGCTACGATTAAAACAAATCGCACTGCTTGATTGTGAATGGGCGAGTGGATAAAGGGTTATTCGGACTATATACTATATATATAATGTATATAGTGGGCAATGAAGGGTATAAATATACTGATACCAGCTCGATATAGCCCTTTCAAGCGCCGAAAAGCCTCGGTATGCGATCTTTTTTCGCTTATTTTTATTCGCTCGTCTGACACACATATACAGGTATATTATATATATGAAATCTTAGTTAAAGATTGAGATTTATGTAGCCATAAGACGCAGCAGGTTACGAGCGCCATTTTGTTATTTATTTTTTACAGCCGCTACCTTTTCCAGCGGGTATAGTTCAATGGTTGAGGGTTCGATCCCGAATGGAGATTAAGAAAAAAGATTTTTTAATCGATTTCTGAGCTCTTAAGTACCCCGGTTGGTGTGAATTTGATGCCTCACCAGTAAAATGTCAGTCATATTTATTAAAAAAATTGGTAGACGAAAGTCATCCCGTGAAGACCACACATTCATAGTGAATTCTTGTAAATAATAAGGATGATGCGTGAAATTACCGACATCCATACACGGTTATGTGTCGACCAAGAACTAGAGGTTTCTAAAGTTCCTTCCTTAATGCCACCTATAAGCTATGGAATGCTCTTCCAGCGTCTGTGTTTCCTCCTTCCTATAATCTGGATCTCTTCAAGAAACAGATAAATATACACTTCACGCAATCTCCCCAACCCACACACATACATGAGTACAACATACGTTTCCCGAATGCAGCGTTCAGCCTCCCTGGTTGAGCGTCATAGAGTGCAGTGGTCCTGACCGCCTGTGGTCTCTTGCATGCGATTACATAAAAAAAAGTTAATTGAAAAATTACATCAATTACATATTACTAAAAATCATACCGTAAGCATTTTTTCGTTCTCTTTACTTGAATTAAGACTTGACCGGCTGTGCTCTCCTGCATACAATTACATAAAAAAGTTTGTTTGAACAAACCAATTATTTAAAGAAATTCCCACACAGTCATTATAAATTTGACATCTTTGATAATAATAATAATTTTTGTTGTTTTGTTAAAAGTTACGCCACTGGCATCTCAGGGCAGCTCTTCCGGGGCAAAAAAGACAAATTGAATTCCTTCAAGTGTGTTCTCAGCATTCTGAAAATGTTTAACCCATTGGCGTACACACACAGCGTATTATCAAATACACTTATCTACAGATTTAATATAATCAACTTATTAAGAGATACTAAAGACAATAGCACAACGATATTGTTGTTGTGGCTCATGGGTTTGGCCGTGTGTGGTGAATTACTAATTTCCAATATTTTGACCGCCATTGCAGGGTGATGATACTTCAGAGTTGATGACATAGTCATAAATACATCATGACACTAAGTCATCAATCTTGAAGAAGACCCCTGCAATGACGGTCGAAATATGGGAAAATCAGTAATTCGCCACACACGGCTAAACACAAAAGCCACAAATCAAACCAGGCCGTGAAGTTATACAATAGCACTATGTAAGCACGTTTCTCGTTAGATCACCGAAGTTAAGCTAAACTGAATACGGAGCAAGACTTGAATAAGTTACCGACGCTTACTAAGCACATATACCAAGCATCAAGAGTGGCAGACTAATCACCCGAACTTCTCAAACATTCTGATTTATTTTTTGCGGCCTAAGCACTTACCAAGGCATTGTTTTCAGAGTACTTTCCCGTTACACAAGTAACGGGCTTTTGTGAGCAACACCAAACGTAGGTGTAAAAGTTCGTAGTTCAGACGTTAAATTTTCGACTTTTTTACTTTTTCGCTAAAGGTAGCTGCGTATATAGAAAAGACATGGTAGTTGGACTCGGTAGCGATGAGATCGACATATCCAACCGGTTTAGCCTTTTCGCATCGGTAGCCGATATATGCCGTGTAACATTCCCCTACCGTTGACATCGATAGCAGTGATATATTGTTTTGCTACTTTCTTAGAATAGTTTTTTATGCATCGTCTGATAGCTAATGGATACAAGAACCAATATGATATTAAAATACTAGTTGTATAACTGACAGTTTAATTTGTATTCCACCGAACCGTAATGAAAGGGCTAGGCTTCTGTTGGATTACACTAAAGAGCCTTTCCCTATTTAAATCTAATATGGAGCAATGCCACAGAATGTGTTCAGCGTCCTGTTAGGAAACATTCTGATTATCAAATCGGCCAAAAAGTGTGCCTCAGATATTAAAAAAAAAACTCGCATTGTTTCAACTCCTCGGTCTCCTGCCCTGAAAGTCGTCACATACCTTAAACGTTCCCAGATGGACCTTCAGCTGCAGAAATGTCTTGTGACAAGGTATAATTCATGTCAATATTACATTTGAGGAACAGACATAACCACCAGCATGTTTCGGAACCGAGGTCGCGGTTCCGGAATTACAGCATCAGCTTATATGGCGATGCCGGAATACCAAGTGTCCGGCACTGAGGATAAGACCAAATACCAGAGATGAGTTGATACTAATTTATTTAATACGAGACCCCTTTTTATACTCTAATTTACAACATGAGTAAGCAGTTATAAAAGTAATATTAATTCATTGAATGTCATACTCTGCACATTCTTCGATACCGTTTTTGGACCTTGATCCCTTCTTGAGATGTTTCATGCTCCGTATTGATGCGTAAGCGTTCCTTATTAATATTACTAATACATAGAATTTCGTACACCGCAAATTCCTCCATACTTGTTGTCTTGGACCTTGATTGTACCTGACTGTATGAATCTATGAAAAAGAGTTTGATTATAACAATTACTTTAAAGACTTTAGGATGCTTAATAAAAAATAACTAAGTTCAAAATAACATTTTGGACAAGCATCAAGCCATATACTTTGTAAGATTTGAATTTAATTACAGTTTGTTTTTCTTTTATTATATAATTAAGTGAATGTTTAGCATTACAGTGTTTTTTTGTCCTACGTGAATCACTAAGTTAATGAAGTATAATACAATGATGATCGTTACTCCCATGCCGGACTTCTACTCCCCAATTCTTCACTTCCCTACCCATCCACTCCCCACTCCCCCCAACGGAAGAAGAACGAGTCTGGAAGAACGCATTTCTATCCTCTTATTATTCTAATTTCTCCCCGGGAGATGTTTTATGCGAAGAGGGGCGCTGTACAGTCAATCCAAGAAAAGAGTAAGAAAAATAAAATTATACCATAATATATGAGATATAAATAAAATAATAAAAACAACATTGTTGTTTTCATTAATGTCCCTTATACATTAGTGATTTCCAAAACACATATACCCATCACACAATTCATATCCACCGTTTCACTTACTCTTTGCTTTATATAGAGCCAACACTCACTTTACTAAATGACTTGAAAATGGCCATTCGACGTGGCCGAAACGTGTCGTCAGCAAATATATTGTGTGATCAATTCTAAAAATTATTTTAGTTATATCTGATGTTATGGAATTCCACCAAGAATCAGCGATCGAAAAAATCGAAATAATTCATAATATATGATTTACAGTATTTTTTTTTGTGTATCTTTTAAAAAAACCCTGCACAACAAAATTCTTCTTCTTCTTGACCCTCGCCATTTCCCATCATCTGGGGTCAGCTCTCCTTGTGAACATTCACCATGTCTGCCTGTCCTGCGCTGTATTCTCGGTCAAGCCCAGAGTTTTCAGATACTTTTCTTCTGTTGCAGTCTAGGTTGCTTGTGGTCTTCCAGGTCTTCTCGTGCATCATGGTTTTTTTTTGGTGTTTTTTTTTTTACTGCCGGTTGCCACCTGACGCACAGGCAGTAGCTTTCTTGGAAAGCTAGAGAGCTGCCGTTGACCGCAAATTCGGTTTATCCGCCACCATCTCAGCTATGAGGTCCTGCCCACCACACACATCCATCATAGCCTCGCATCCGAATATGTCGGAGAAGCCTATGGATGGTCTTCCACTGACAACAAATGTAATTTTAAAATGTAAAATTTATAACAACAAACTGTTTTGAGTTATACACTGGCGTGCAACAAGGCTACATACTTGCTCCGTTTCTCTTCACCCTCGTTATAGACTTCATATTCCACAAGTCAATACTACCAGATCGAAGAGTGGCTTTGAACGACTCTCCCAAGGTCTGGAGTACGCTGATGACCTTATCATCATTTAACGCTCCACTGCAGATCTTCAGGATATAAATATAAGACAGGTTGCAAGCAATTCTACGACTAGTTATTCAATTCTATTTATGGTTTCCCTTACAGAAAAATTACAAATTTGAACAACTCAATTCATTTCTCAAGTACAATAAAAATTGATCCTTAAAATATTATGTAATGCTTAGAAATATAGGTACTTATGATTAAGTACTAAAAACAAAGCAATAAAGACAATCAACAGAAGGTCCCAATGCTCATCAAACAGACGACGCCAACAAATCATCAACTCCAAAGAATCTCGTGGAGTTCATTTCTGAATTGGGCCTCCCTTACGTGAAATATATCAATATCCGAGGCGATTTGGTTAACAGTCTGATCCCTCTCCCAAGAGGCAAAGTCTCTGGCAGGTAAGTGCTACTCTTTGGGAGATCGAACAATCTATGCGAATTAATGCAAAGAATACCAAATTTCTGTATTACGATGTTTTCTTAAATGCAGATTGAATACTCTCTTACGCTGCTCAGACTAATTAAAGAGTCGAGAGTTTCAGATATTAAGGCATACAGGTCACCGAGAGCGGTAGTCTGCAGAAAGAGTACGATTCGCTAGAAATAATATTCAATAAGAACAGATGATTAGATCGATGCGACTTCTTATATCCCATTCGACAACTCTTTTTATATCGCATATCTGTTTCATATCTGGAACGTATGGTCACCACAAATTGCCGCCACTTAGCAGTCATTCTCCACTGTCTATTTCTCGTTCTAGGACATTTCTGCACCGTAAGGTTCACTTGGAAAAATAAATGATCCTTGAAAATATCTAGAGCAAAAGTTTGAGTACTCGAAGAGAGGGTAGCTGTAGTATCCGAAGCATATTATAAATGATTTGTTAAGCATTCAATCAATTCCGAACATTAGCTAACTCTTTTTCTTCTAGGGATGCTTTCTTTCCGTTAGTTACAGTCCCGGAAGAAAATTGCTGCTCTCAAACATTAATTTCTTCTTCTTCGCGGTGCAATTCACAACCCTGGGATTCTTGAATGTTTTAACTTCTACGTTCCAGATAAGTACACCCGTGCTCGTAGCCATCCATTGTTTTTGATCCCAGTTGATACTTGTGGAGGTTCAAGCACTCAATTAAGAACAACGGCAATGGCGCTCCTAAATGGATTACCAGCACATCGCGATCATTTTCTTACATCCTTTTCCTCTTTTGTCGATGGTATTGTTCTCCTAGATCTCTGTGATCTTTGACACATGTCATCTTCTTCATTCTTTTATGTTATTTGTTATCTTTTGTATTTATTGTATTTTTACGTATACTATATGTTTATTATTTTTTGTACATTGGAACTGCGGTTCTGTTAGATAAATAAATAAAATTTAAGAAGAATTTAAGAAAGGGTTATATCAAATTGATATCAATACATAAATAAAAATAAACATAATACATTATTTTATATCATCGAATATAAAATAAGAATAAACATTTTATGTACTTTCTTATGTAATAAACGAATAAATGATGTAGCGCATCAGGTTGGGGTGTGAGAGAGAGGTGAACAGCGGGCCGCCGTTAGTCTCAGTGGGTGCGAGAGGGACGGCAACAGAGAAAAGAAAAACTCGACTCCACTTCTTGGACTTCTTGAGAAAACGTTTTTGTTCCAAATGGGGTGGGGGTTAAGAAAGCGATCGCCAACCTTTTAATTAATCAATTCATTTTATTAATATGCTGCCGGGTACGGGTTGGTGATATAAGCGTTTGCTTAACAAAACGAAGGTCATGGGTTCAATCCCCGACGCAGATTGAAAAAAAAAGATTGTCAATCGATTACTGAGCTTAAAAATACCCCCGATTGTTGTGAATTTGATCCCTCATTAGGAAAATGCCAATCATAGCCTATTAATCACAATTGGTGGTAGACGAAAGTCGTCCCGTGAAGACCACCCATACATAGTAAATTCCTGTAATAATAAAGATGATGCGTGAATACCGGGCTATAGTCTATGACGTTGGCGGATCAACACTCCACATGCAACGGTTAGCCATGTGCAGCATGATAAGCGTCATAGAATTCCACAGATGAGACTTCAGAATCACTATCACCATCTTTCGGTATTCTCCTGTATGTGTTTACATAAATAAAAAATAATTTAAAAAAATAAAAAAAACATGCCTCATACTCAGATATCTCAGCACCCGAATGTTCACATGCTTGCAAAGCAAACGCTTTAACCATTGAGCTATACCCGCCTGTAGTAAAGCAGCAACTGATAGAACAGAAAGTCGGCAATCCGTGGCGACCATGTGTTCCGAATATGGAACGTTTATGCAGGAAGATAACCTTGTATGTAATTGGAAGGGTATTTTATGATGATTTTTTAGTTTGAATTACATATTAATTTAAAAATACTCATTGAAATGGTTAAGTAAAACTTCACTGGGGAGAAAAAGTGATGAGGGTGTTTGAATGGGTGGTCGCGAGGACGGGGGTGGATTAAGGGGACTTGCGAGAGGGTGGCAGAGGGTGTGGGGAGGGGGTAGACGTTCGGCCATCTTGAAATTTTCAATGCTATCAAATATCTCTGCCAACTTTCTTTATAGCCTCAACCAGTGGAATACTAAGCCAAATAAAATTAGTAATATTACGAATTTCTACGACTGCCAAAAAATAATTTTTCGCATTTAATTTATATTTTTGTCATGCCCGTTGGAAACTATACTTAGAATGTACTCGGCGGAGCTGCGGGAGGCATAGCTGACATGGCATGAGGCGAAGACTATTACGGCTGATAGAGTTTTATTATTTATTTATTTATTTATTACAGAACACAAGTTACAAGAAAAAAGTTGTAGAGCATAGAATATACAATAGATACGTACAAAAGATAATAAGCAGATAAAAATAACATAAAAGAAGAAGAAGATGACACATGTCAATGTCTAAAGATCTAGGAGAACAATATTATCGACAAAAGAGGAAAAGGATGTAAGAAAAGGATCGAGGTGTGCTGGTAGGCCATTTAGGACCGCCATTGCCGTTGTACCAAATTGAGTGCTTGAAGCTCCACAAGCATCAACTAGGATCAAAAATAATGGATGGCTACGGGCACGAGTGTACTTATCTGGAGACATCTCTTCACTTGAAGGTTCTTGTGGTAACATTTAGTCGCATGATCACCGACAATCTCCAGGCCAGAAGCCCGAGTAAAGAGACGGCAGCGCCGTAGTATCCGAGGCATCGTTTCTCAATAAAAAAATTTGAACAATTCCTACATGACCTTTTATTTATATTCGATAAATTTAATTTGTTAATCAATAAGCATACAATTAGGAACAAGCGGTGATCAATCCAAAATTTATTCCGCTCTCCACGTTGCTTAACATCGGCAATCTAACAAGAGCTGCGCCTATGATGTGCTATTGTCGCTCGACAAAGCCTACCAAACAAAAACTACCAAGTAGAAAAAATCTATATATTGCACATAGAAGCGTTTATCATATCTAGCTATATATATTACATATTAGCTATATCAGCTATCAAAATAAATGACGATTAAAAGTGAAGTTGGCTGTGAAAAATGTATGCAAACAATCGAAATTATTTTATCGAACAAGCTAACATTATCGAATGTGCTTAATCGAAAAATATGTTAATGCAATCGATTTGCACCTTTTGTCAGCCGTGGAAAGAGGGCAAGAGTCTGCTCCCATTGCATAATGGGCCGACGAGACGGCAGCAGAACCTTTCCTCCTTTTCTTACTTGGGCTCAACTTTTCCTTAGGGAGTCTTCTCAATAGAAATGTACAGGGAGCGGCAAAAAAATCTGACGGTTTTATATCAAAACAACGACGAAAACCGTCAGTTTTTTTGCCGCTTCCTGTATATAGATTGATTTTAGCTCGATACAGCCATTGCAGGCTGGTGCTAAAAACCTCGATACACAATCTTTCGTGTCTTATTTTTGTTGGATCGACGGACATGTATGTGTCGCCATATTACTTTTTTGACAAGTCCTGTCACGGGTGTGTCATAGTATTGTACGTGGCTGTCTGTCATTGGTGCGCAATTAGTTTCTGTAGATCACCACATATTTTTTTTACCATATCTGCTCCATATTTATAGATAACACGTATTGTCGTTTCACAGTTCTGTAAGCTAAGATTCATCTATGCCTTGTTCCAGAATATCCACATGCAAGAGCCTGCGAACTTGCATAGTAGCTCAACCCTATCCAGGGCAACATATAGAGTCTAGATTTGATTAAAAAACTTGAAAAAAAATCAAGCTTTGTCGGGATTTGAACCGACAGCATATGAATGACAAACAAACGCTTTAACCACTGGACTATGCCGACTGGTTATTATTATTAGATTTTTAAGTAAATAAAGTATTTAATTTTATTTCAATTTGTGCTATCGTCTTTAACTCTGAGTTAAATATAAATAAGAGTATACTCTACTACAAGTATACGACGCACACACACACAACCACGCTGATATACACTCGTATTCAGGGTATATATATATATATATAGATGTATTCAGCCGTCACGTCGGGACGCGGACTTTGGGGGCGAGTTTTCCATTTTCTTCTTCTTCTTCTTGTTCTTCTTCTTCCACTTCCACCGTTCCTCTCTTTTGCTCGCCTCTTTTCGGAACTCCATAGGCGCCTCGTGCGAAAATTACAATTTAATTTATTTATTTATTTCTTAGCGAACAACTTCTAAACTATACCCTTTGGTTGGTATCGCACCACCAAACATAAGACGCAAAGCCATATGCGCCGAAGAAATGCGTAAGGCAATCACAACCAACCGTCCCACTGCTTGTATAATCAGATGCCCCATCTTCTGAGATCCACACAGCCTCTCACATCCGGCCCTGAAACTGAGAGACTCCAGCTCTGGCAACAAGTCGCATCAGAGGATTTCATTACTCCAAAGAAAGGCCTTCCAACTGGCAAGAGCCTTGACTGGCGGACCTGGAAATCCCTGAACAGATTAAGAACCGGAGTTGATAGAACAAAGGACAACCTCGAGCGGTGGGGAATGCTTCGGCAGGGAGAGACACTATTGTACGACTGCGGAGACCTGCCAGACCGCCTCACACCTAAGATCCTTCTCCGTGTGCCCAACAAGCTGCACACCTCATGACCTAATGGTAGGCAACACACGGGCTATCGATGTTGCCAGATACCGGGCAGAAATAATTTGACGTCCCTGATACGAAGAAGAAGAAGAGCGGAAAAAAAAATCAATAAATAATTAAATACATATACACATACAGTCATAAATCAAATTTGTAAACGCATCAATTAAATTCAGAAAAATATCGGCAGAACGACGAGCCTTAGAACCAACCTTTGCTCAAGTCTTTTACACCGCCCAGTCCACTCAACTATTTCTCCGCCTGAACGGACACGCATAATAAGGTGTATTTATACCATTGTTACCATCGTATAAAAGCCGCATTCTAGTATGCAAGTTCAAGGGCACTTGCTCTGGAGGCTGCCGGAAACCATCTACGTTCTCATGTGGACTTCCGGATATACAGGTGTTCTGAGACAAGACATAAACAATATGATCACACAGAATTTTGAAACAACCATTTGCAGTGTCTATATGCTTCTAATATGGAGCGAATATGGTAAAAAATATATAAAAATATACCATGGATGCGCTACTGAATTTCTTTTCCATAGCATGCAATTAAAATTTCGTTCTTACTTCGTTCCCCCCTCCACTCCCCAAACATGCACCCCTTCCACTCCCACTCCCCTCTCACTTCCCTCCCAACACCGGACCCATTCACCAACACACACACAAAAATATTATAACTGTGCCGCAGATCCAAAATATCCCAAGTCTAATTTTTAATTAAACAGTTTTATTTAAAAAAAAAAAGACAAGTTGGTTTGAGTCGCCCCTTGGGCAACTAATTCAGGCCTCGGGGACGTCGAGCTAATCACTCGATTTTTTTTTTTTTATGTAAACACATATAGGAGAATACCGACAGATGGTGATAGTAATTCTGAAGTCTCATCTGTGGAATTCTATGACACTTACCATGGTGTATATGGCTACACGCTGCATGTGGAGTGTTGATCCGCCAACGTCATAGACTACAGCTCGAGATTCACGTATCATCCTTATTATTACAGGAATTTACCATGAATGGGTGGTCTTCACGGGATGACTTTCGTCTACCAACGGGTATAGCTCAATGGTCAAAGCGTTTGCTTGGCAAGCGAAAGGTTGTGGGTGCAATCCCCAACGGAGGTTACAAAAAAAACTATTTCTAACCTAAAAATACCTCGGTTGGCGTGAATTTGATCTCTCACCCGTTAAAATGCTAGTCGTAGCTTATTAATTAAAATTAGTGGTAGAAAAAAGTCGTCCCGTGAAGACCACACATTCATAATAAATTTAAATTCCGGTAATAATAAGGATGATGCGTGAATGTATGGCTGTAGTCTATGACGTTGGCAGATCAACACTCCACATGCAGAGCTTAGCCATATGCAGCATGGTAAGCGTCATAGAATTCCACAGATGAGACTTCAGAATTACTATTAGCATCTGTCGGTATTCTCCTGTATGTGGTAACATGAAAAAAAATTTGATCAAATTATTTATTATTTCAAATAAAATTGATACAAAAACTTGTATTGGAATAATAATACGGTGGTACAATTATAAAGTTAAGGGGCGTACTCGGTGGGCGGGCGGGGGGTTAAGGGAGCACAGGGGCGTCTCTAATTATTCTTCTTCTTTTAAGGGGGGGGCACAGAAATTGGAGAAAATAACAAATTTCGGCGACGCGCAATTTGGCGGTGGCCGTTTTCGCTCGGCTGGCTTCGAGACAGCCGAAAAGGGGGTTAAAAGAGGGTATGGCGGTTTTAAAAGAAGGTAGAGGGGGTTAAAAGAAGATGGAGGGGGTAAATAAAAGGAAATAACATGTTGTTGTGTATATAATGATGATATTTATTTATTTAAATTTACTTCTTAAATACATTTTATATTAAAGTCATGCTAAATCAAAAATTTAGAAGAGTATTTCTTAAAATATTGATATCTACGAGTTAACATCCTTTTCTCTTTAAAAAAGTTGTTATTCAGTCGCTTGGTGGCAGGATGAGGAGCAAATAATAATACACAGACTTATTCTGAAGCACATTGACATATATATATCGATAAACATTACAAACATCCGGCCCAGGCGGAAGAACATGCCGGGCTGGCCATAATGCGACCTTCTCGGCCGTCGGCACTCGACTCACTGCCGTGCGGCGCAGTGGTCTGTCACACAGCGCCCCAGTGGCGATACAACAAGCGAACAGAAATAAGAGACGAAATATTGTATATCGAGGTTTTCGGTACCAGTCAGCAAGGGCTATATCATACTTATCTTATATCATATATCATTATTTTGTTAGAGTTATAAAAAAAGCCTTTTACTTTTGTTATGTAAATACCGCTTGAGTGTCGCTGAAAGATAGAATCCGAAACGAGGACACCCGCAGAAGAATTCAAGTAGTGGATGCTAGCCAACGAATAGGCACGCTCAAGTGGCAATGGGCAGGACATATCTGTCGAAGAGACGAACGTCGATGGTGAAGAAAAGTATTGGAATGGCAAATGAAGAATTGGCCGACCCCCTGCAAGATGGACTGATGACATAAGAGGAGGATTGAAGAGGATGGAGACTCATGGAGGCACTCGAGGCTCACATTCGACAGTGGACGGACACAGGCTGATGATGATGATGATCTGGCAACATCGATAGCCCTTATTATTAATTCAGCGTGTGAGTTGCAAGGGTTCTCGATTCATGTCCCAGTGTCCGCCGTTTATTTTTCTCCGATATTGATTTGATAAATGTCATGCAAGATAATGTTTGTTGTGAATTTGTATGTTTGTATCTAATATTGTACATTAATGTTTTATAATAGTTCACACTTATTGATGTTTCTCAATAGTTCACACTTATTGATGATTCTCTCAATAGTTTACGCTAATAAATGTTTCTCAACAGTTCACACATATTGTGTCACTGATTCGATAGTTTCTAAATTCGCTCTCAAACAGTTTTGCTTCTTAGTGATAATCTGAAAACAAAGATTATTCTGAGAACACTCCGACAGCCGAACACCAAAACACGGAATATACATTTTTATTTAAATTTAATAATAAAATAAATACCTATTACTTTAACCTACATATTTAATATTTTTTAACAAGGATAATGAGACCATCACACATTTATAATCATTTCAATTTTAATTTATTTTCTTTTAGAAACATTACAAATAACAATATTTAATTCATTTCATCACATCAACAGGATAAAATAACAATTTATAAATAACGCAATAATAATAGAATCATTTAAAAAGTCCCGGAGCCCGCTAAGCGGAAGACTCCACGAAATTACTTTGATAAATAAATTCGTGGAGCACATGTCGAAACTGGGCTTCTCTCAAGTGGAATATATCAATATTCGAGGCGATATCGTTGAACAGTCTGATCACTCTCCCAAAAGGCATAGTCGCTGGCAGGTTAGTATTACCTCTAGGAAGAACAAACAATCTGTGCCTCCTTATCCTTAAATAATTAAATAATTGTCAGGGACAAGCAAACCAATTTCAATCATAAGTTGTTCGGAATGTAATTTAGATTTTACTAACACATGACTAAATTGTTTATAACTAACTTCACATTTGAATCACTTTATATATATTATGACAGCTGATACAGCAAGGCTTGCGTGTAAAAAAAACGATTTATATTACGAATAGCAATATTTTTGTCGAATTTTTCTATTTTGCTAGCAAAAAGGTGAAAAAAATATATTTCTGGAGGAGATGTATTGACAGAATGCCAGTGCCAAAACTAGCTTGCGAGATTTATATCTAAGAATTACATCTATTGCATAATCAGAGAAATACACCCGTGCTCGTAGTCCTAAATAACTATTATCAATTATAATCTATCAGGATCTAGCCCCTGGAAACGGCCAGGGGTGGAAATATGGAGGTCCCTTAACAGACTTTGGACTGGAGTATGCAAGACGAGGACACAAATGAAAACTAAGCAGTTTTATAGTAGACCGACTGAATGTGACTGCGGCGTGGAGCAGACCCTGTCGCACCTTCTGGAGTGTGCGCTGTGTCCGAGTAGCTGCATCCAGGAGGACCTGATGATGGCCAGTAGTAATGCCTTCTCCAAGCCTATTTCAAGGCAGATAGGATCTGACCCAGTTGTTTCCGAGAAGATTATATATATTGTATATAAATAATGGTGAAATGATTTTTATACCGTAAAACTGTAAGCTTCTAGAAGTTATTCTAGAAGTTATTCAAGAAGTTATTCTCATCCATTCGATCTATAGTTTCGGTTCGATACCCGAGTGGTACTTACTAAAATAAATAGACTGCCGGAAATAATAATATTAAGCTTGTGAATAAATGCATTCTGATTGAATAATAAAAAATAAAAATATACTCACTTTGAATATATACTATAGCGACATCTATCATACGATGATAACTTATATAGAGGTTCAGAGACGAGTCTTCTCAGGTTGAAGAAATCGGCTGGTGGCCGAGCGGTATAATTACCTGGGCAAAAATGGTTGGTTCCAAAGGTCCGCGGTTCGCATCCCGCTCCCGCCGATATTTTTTCTGAATGAATTGACTCGTTTAAGGATTTTTATGTATAGTATATGTATATTTAATTGCCTGTAAACTTCTACACTAAAACATAGTTGTAAGATCTTAAGAATACTCGAAAGTATTCATTTTAAAAAACGTACGATTTTTTAAAAAATAATTTATGTATAATGTAATTGTTTGGTTTTTGATTATCGGCGTTACAGTTTCCTTAACCCCTTATTATCCTCAACCCGTTCAGCGCTAACCGCTCGCCGCTAAGCCGCCCACCGTCTAACCTCACTTCTAGCCTTAGCGGGAAGCAAACTTCTCTACGAGAATACCTCATTATTATGTGACGAATAAGTGTGTCAGAATAAGATCGTTGAAAATATATCAAAATTAAACGATTTAAGTTTTTTTGAAAATTCACCTACGAAATCCTTTCCTTTCGTTTTCGCCTTTTACATTTTTCCGCTTTTATTTCATTTTTCATTTTTTCATTTTTCCGCGTTTATTTCGTATTAGCTTTTAAATTTTTCCACATAATACTTTCTTTATTTTGATAACTTTTCCCAGATTTATCATTTTCCTCGATCTATCTGGTAAATATTATAGACCCTCACAAATATTATCCCGATTAACGTTTTTTTTTTGCTAAATTCTGAAGTCAATTGATTGTGTGGAAATAAGTTAATTGAAAATGGATAAAGTAAAAATAAATACATTTCCCGCACGCAGCGTCCAACTATCCTACACGGACGTCATAGAGTATAGTGGTCTCAACCAATTGTACTCTCATGAATATTTAAGACATTCTCAAACTTTCATCCTCACAAAGGCGTTCTCAACATAGCTGGTATATTTATGTTAATATTAAGAAGTTTATAATCACATATAAATATATTATGGATATACCTTTTTTAAGGGGATAAAGCTTATCTCCATTTTTTATTACCATCTCCTACGAGGCTCGTTGCCATGGAGATCGGAGATGTCTTATAATGACGTCACTCACGCGAAAAAGGAGATGCAATATGAAACTATTGTGATATAACTATTCTTATGGAAAAAAAATATGTAGTCCCTGACTATTTATAAATAAATGAACCTTAGATAAAATAGTATGTACCTTAATTATTTAACTAAATTGATTATACAGGTACATATACAACGGTTGTTCTCTTCCAAAACCAAAAGCAAGCTCCATGAACATCCTTGGAGAATCAATCTCGAATAATGTCAAATATTACGAGTCAATTCAGTATAAAGCCGGTCTCGCTTCCAAAAAACTAGGTGTATTGTATAGATCACTGAGGTATTTAAACGATTGACAACTTATTTGTCTATATAAAGGACAAATCTGACCTATCCTTGAATACGGCAGTCACTTATGTGTTGAGACACAAAATACTTTATAAATTTAATTGACTCATTGCGAAGAAGAGCAACTCGTTTGATAAACAATACCACTCTTACGTCTAACTGCAATCAATGGAACACAGGCGTAAGATTGGTAGGTTTAGTGATTTCTACCGTTATAACCACGGTCGCTGCTCTTCGAAATTTAAATAATTAATTACTCCTGCATCCACCCACAACCGACAAACTCGTCTAACACTTGCCAATGTGATCCATGTATAAACAAGGTAAGTAAATGAATATTTATTAATTTTAACGGAGCCTTACATTAACAAACGAATTTTTTTTTTGGTTCACCATTCTATCATGCATATGTCTCCTCCTATTCATTCCGTCTCCGTATTACTTGCTTGCCATAATAAAAACAAATGGCGCCCGCAAGAACACACTTGCTATTCCATATTCTGGATTAGGCCCCGAAGTTTTAATGCTATGCATTAGATGGGGCAGAAAAAGTTGTCTTATAACGAGAATTTTATGGTAACCCTGGCAGGCTACGCCTTCAGGGCTGCCACAAAATTATAATATTAATTATTTAATAAATTTTAATTAACTTTTTCAAACATCGCCATTTGGCTGGTAGAAACCATACTTGTATCAATAACCACGTAATTATTGATGTTTTTTTAAGTTTATTTATTTATTTATTTTTTATATGTATACACATACAGGAGAATACCGACAGATAGTGGTAGTAATTAAGAAGTCTCATCTGTGGAATTATATAACACTCACATATGCATATGGCTAAGCGCTGCATGTGGAGCGTTGATCCGCCAACGTCATAGACTACAGCCCGAGATTGAAGCATCATCCTTATTACTACAGGAATTTACTATGAATGGGTGGTCTTAACGGGACGACTTTAATGTCCCACCAATTTTAATGAATAGGCTATGACTGGCATTCTACGGGTGAGGGATCAAATTCACACCAACCAGGGTACTTTATCGATTAAAAATATTTTTTTTTTTTTTAATTACATCGTTATACAACACATTGTTACACATATTTGACTAAAAAAATATTACTTTTTCTTCAAAAAAATAGAAAAACATAGTATTTATGAACGTTTAGATATGTCATAAATTCCAGGACAGATCACGTCACACACAATGAGGTTCTCAGCACAATCAACGATGATAAGAACCTAGTAAGAACCATCTTAGACAGGCAATCGGTCAGATCATGCGCCACGATTGTCTTCTTCACGATATTTTGGAAGGGATGGTTGAGGGTAGAAACTGCAGAGGACGCCCTAGATGGGAGTATTTGCAGCAAGTGTTCGAGCACATGAGTTGAAGCTCTTATGCTGAGCTAAAGAAGGTTGCAGAAGATCGAGAAGAGTAAAGATCAAGATGCAAGATTTCATTGCTGCAAATAAATCCACTGGGTTTATACTACGAAGAAGAAGATATATCAAGTCAAATATTATTTATTTATTAAAATTGAATTCATTTTTGTAAAACAAAAAAATGTACAATAGTTTTAAGAGTAAAAGCTTCGGATTACTCTAGCAAAGGTGATGGGTTCGATCCCCGTCGAAGATTAAAAGAAAAAAAGATTGATTTCTATGCTCTTTACATGGCCGCAAGTCTCCTAATAGAGAACTTATCTTACGTGATCTATGTAAAATCAAAGGTAAATAAATAAATATTTTTAAACTAACAATGTACACACATTTGTGAATGGAGATATTTTTCGTAAATATATTATTTAAGAAATAATATTTTTACTTCTGAATATAACGCGCTGCTGCGGGCGCTAGGAGAAGAAATAAGAAAAGGGGTTTAGAGGGGTGCAAAAAAGGGGTCCTGGGGAGATCCATGGGGGCCGGAGGGAGGCTCGCAGGGGTGGGGCTCGGGGGGTCTGGTTTGAAATATTAAAATGCTCCTCTCCGAGTGGCCAAAGTTTCGGCTTAATGCTGTTATAAAAGTTGGCGGGCTAAGGAACAAAATGATTGAAGTTTCAAGCGAGAATTGAAGAGACGTGCTAGATAGGGAGAGGAGGCTTATTTTATGCTATTCTCCTGCGTACTTTACAAAAGCTGATAACGGAATATATTAATATTATCTTAAATATTTTTCAAAATCAAAATATAAGATATCACTTTGTCGTTTGCCGGCGACATTGCTCTGATTGATGAAACTGAAAACGAAATCACTGAAGCGCTGATATCCATGGAAAACTCCCGTTCAGGTCGCCTTCTGCAGTTTCTTCCCTTCAACCATCTCTTCCACAATGTCGTGAAGAAGACCATCGTGGCTCGCCTCTTTGAGATGGTTCTTACTAGGTTATTCTTGATTATGCTGAGAACCTCATTGTTCGTAACGTGGTCTCTCCAGGAAATTCCGAAAATTATTCTGTATGACCAACATCTCAAAGATCTCTTGCCTTTTTTTATCACTTTCAAATAAGCACCATGTCTCACAACCGTACATCAAGATGCTGCAAATGTTTTGGCAAGTTGGTTGCAGAGCTTTAAATTAATATTTTTTGACTCAAGATTTTTCGTTCAAGTTCTTAAAGGAAATTAAATAAATAAGCATGAAAATACTGAAAACCATGTTTTTCATACGTTAAAGATAGTCTCAAAAACGTCACAAACATTAACATCAGAACAAAAACTGAAAAATGCTGAAAAACGTCTTTTTCGCTCTTTTCAGTGCGATTCCGCTGAACAATGGCCTTTGTTTTGCCACGCATCCGATACGTATATAAATATAAATAAATATATAATATATTATATTATATATATACAGAGCCACGCCGTCCGCTCAGATAAGAGGGACATAACGAAGAACAAAAGAAGGGGGGGCAGAGCTGCCTCCAGCCCCCTCCACGACCTCCTTGAAAAAGGTGGGGAAGGGGGATCTTTTGTCGCTTTTAGTTAGCCGAGCGGAAAACGCTTTACTATGGGTGAATGTTTATTTTTTAAAGTATAAAAAAATTTACTTTTATATTGTAACAAAAACGAAAAATTAATTTGGTTTATTTTACGTAAGCTCATACAGGAGAATACCGACAGATATTAATTCTGAAGTCTGTGGAATTCTATGACGCTTACCATGGTGCATATGACTGAGCGCCGCATGTGGAGTTGTTGATCCGCCAACGACATAGACTACAGCCAGAATTTATTATGAATGGGTGGTCTTCACGGGACGAATTTCGTCTACCACCAATTTTGATTAATAGGCTATGACTGGCATTTTACGGGCAACGGAGGTAATTTTAGAGCTCAGAAATCGATTAGAAATCCTTTATTTTTAATCTCCGTCGGGCATCGCACTAACGACCTTTGACTTGCAAAGCAAACGCTTTGCCCATTGAGCTATACCCAGCCGACTGATATATGCGTGTCAGACGAGCGAACATAAAAATAAGAGACGAAAAATTGGATATCGAGGCTTCTCGACATCACCCTGCAAGGGCTTTATCGATTTGATATCAACTTTTATTTAAGCCCTCACTTTGGTTAATATATTACTCCTAAGTTAGGGATTATAAACATTTTTGTCAAGTTGCCTATTGATTTGAAAAATTAAACAAAAAATCACAATCATTCGAATTCATACATTCTTCTTCGTAGTATCAATCCGGTGGATTAGTTTGGACCAACAGAATCATCCATCTCGATTTTCACTCCTCTCGGTCCTCCGCAACGCTTTTCAGCTCAGCATAAGAGCTACAACTCATGTCATCGAACACTTGCTGCAAAACACTCCCGTCTAGGGCGCCCTCTCCAGTTTCTACCCTCAACCATCCCCTCAACAATGCCGTGAAGAAGACCATCGTGGCGCATGATGCGACCAATCGCCTCTCTGAGATGGTTCTTATTAGGTGCCTATCTTCCTTGATTATCCTGAGAACCTCATTGTTCGTGACGTGGTCTCTCCAGGAAATTCCGAGAAGTCTTCTGTATGACCACATCTCAAAGACCTCTAGTCTTTTTTTATCACTTTAAGATAAACACCACGTCAGCCGTACATCAAGATGCTCCAAGCAAATGTTTTTGCAAGTTGCTTGCGGAGCTTTAAATTGATACTTTTCTGCCTATTGATGAAATATTGATTTTAAAAATTAATAAAATACAAAAAATGAACAAAAATTACTACAATAAAATACAGAATTTACTTATATGTTTATACACAGAAAAATAATCATTTAAGCACTACTCTAACGACGTCTCTCTTAACACCTAAACTTCAGCTTTCAGGTACAATTTCACGACTTTCAGTAAGACGTAGCGTCCCGAAGAAGGTACTAGCTGACCCCGCATATAAATCAGGCTGAAAAATCACCTAACCGGGCACAGAAACGCTGAAAATATCGTATTCTGAAACAATGCATGTCCGCCATAGCGACTACAGCCACCGCGAATGCGTTTTGCTTCAGCTTTACCAAGAATGCATTGTGCCCTTATCTTTAGCGAGTATTTATTAAGCCAACTGTTATATTGCCTAATCTAATATAACCAGACTTTGAACACTTAACAGTGTACAATAAGGCAAAGTTATAATATGTATTGGCGCGATCAAGCATTAAACATAAAGTTAAAAAAAAAAAACAAGGGTCCGCCAAATAACTTTTTTTTTTTGAAAATGGGGCGCAAAACATCGAGTGTAGCTTCGGCTGTGTAGCACGTAGCGCCGTCTTGTGGTAACCAAATGTTGCCAATATCTTCTTCTTCAATTTTTGTAAACAAAAATGGCCCGATAACAATCGCCATTGACTGCAACGGCCACTCCTTGCTCATTTTCGAAGAAAAATAGTTTGATTTTCAAAGTAATGTCGCAATATTTTCCAGCGTTGTTCAAGCGCTTACACAACCATATTCGTTTAGCGGAAGAATAAAACTAATTATTTGTTAAATCAGACATAAGCTAAGTGTTACCATTCACGAAATAAACACTAGTTGAAAAAAAAAACGTTAAATGGCGGACAATAATATGATTTTCAAAGTAATGTTGCAATACTTCCTAGCATTGTTCAAGCGTATACACAACCATATTCGTTTAGCGGAAGGATAAAACTAATTATCTGTCAAATCATACATGAGCTAAATGTTACCATTCGCGAAATAAGCACTAGTTGAAAAAAAAAACGTTAGATGGCGGACCCCTTATCTACAAAAATAAGTATGATGCTTTCTAGCGCATACACCTTTGATCTGACAACAAAACTTAGTATTAACCCTTTCGTTACGGCTCCGTTAAATATAAATTATACTGTCAATATGGCGTGAATTTTTCAAATCATTTTTTTTTGCTTACAACTAGTGTTTGAAGCATAAATGTACTTATCAGACCTATTGTCATATATCACATTGGTTCTTTTATCCTTTAGCTATCAGATGATGCATAAAAAACTATTATATTTAACAAAAGTTCATTATGTAACATTATACATGTGGTGGCATTGACACATGTGGTCTACAGAAAAATCAGCGCAATCACTAAGATTAACTGTAACCCAGTGGCCCAGATACTTAAATTTATCCACGTCTAAGTCTTAATGGCGTACAACGGAGAGTAATCGTTGAAGGCATAATCACCATCACAATGTCCGCTCGCCTAACTAATGGAAACCATCCACTCGCACCTCCGTCAACATGCCTGAGGCAACGCAGTATCGCGACAGACCCAACAACACATGGCTACTGAAAAATATAAGGCAGCTAATGACAATGATGAAAAAGAATATACTTTTTAAATATTTAAATATTCTAAATTAATTATTTGCAAAGCTTTGTAATTTATTTTCCAAAGGAGGGTTTTTAAAAATACATTTCGGATTATCAATTTTACATTATAAGACGTTGTCAGAGAGTTTTCCTTAATGTTTTCAACGAGGCTCACTCCAAAAGTAATGCGATAATTAAAAATATGACATATAATTTATTTAGAGATTCCAGTAACTGATATCAGGTTGATATAACTCATTTAGGCCGATGACGAAAAGTCTCGAAAAACGATCTTTTGTCTCTTATTTTCGTTCGCTCGCCTGACATGCTCATCTAATAATGTTAGTTTTAATTATATATAAAAAAACACGGCGCTTGCAAACGCCATTTTATTTGTTATGACAGTTGCTCCATTTCATGTTGATTCGACTGTCACCTTTAATTTGTTTTTTTGCCGTGATTCTCTTGGCGGCGCTGCATGTCGCAGTGTCCTGACAGTTGTCAGTTAACTCTCGTCCGGCCGGCGAAGCGCCATACCGGTCGGACGAGGAAATCAAGTATTTATTAAAAATAAATGCGATTTGTGCTTCAAAAACAAGTTCTTTGTGTTGTTAATCTGCTTCTGCGTCGTTTCTCCACACGGCCACGTGACATAACCATGACCTCGTTTTTTTTAAAGACGGAGGATGTCATAACTATTGGCTTAACTTTAAGCCCAGCGACAATAGCACATTTGTGCCCGTAATGAGCTTATCGTCATTCTCGATGTAGGGAAAACACGAGAAAACTTGATTGAAGAGTGCTGCAACAGGATGAGTCACTGCTGTGCGACTACGCAGACCTCCAGATCACATTTAAGATGTTGTTGTATTCCTCGCAAGGGAGGCCCAGTTCAGGCACTAACTCAACAAGATTGTTTGAAAGAATAATTTATTGGAGTCGTTCGATTGATGAGCATTGGGACCTTCTGTTGCTTGTCTTTATTGTTTGGTTTTGTTAGTACTTAATCATAAGTACCTATATTTACGAGTGTATATATATATATATATTTTGTATAATCATATTTCAGTATCGCATTGAATTTGTAATTTGTAATTTGTTATTTGTAATTTGTAATTTGTAATTTGTAGTTTGTAATTTTAATTTGTAATTTGTAGTTTGTAATTTGTAATTTGTAATTTGCAATTTGTAATTTGTAATTTGTAATTTGTAATTTTTAATTTTTAATTTTATTGAAATAAAGAACCTCTAACCGTCACGTGTGTCTGAATCGTTGCTTCTCATAAAATTTTACGTTTGACTACACATGTTGAAAGCAATCGATGTTGTCAAATATTTGACATTTGTGAATGAAAAATTTGAAGTCACTGAGACGAAAAAGAAGAAGATTTTCGCTGAAACACGTACACATATATACCTACCTGAAATGCAAGGTTTCGTGTATACAATAATGACGTATTTTTATTATCGGTAACTATCGGGATGCTCCTCCTTTGCAGGGACGAGGGGATGGAAGATGTTCGAAGGCTTCATTAATCACTCCGGATGAATGGATGACGTCATCCGTGAAAGAGATCTCTATTCTTCAAACCTTACACGCCATAATATCTTCCGAGGCGCCCCTCGTACACAAAAATACTCTGCGGGGGTTAGCAAAGTTGCTTTCATAAAAACACATACGGCCGCCACTGTCAAATTTAGGTAAGAAAAACATATCCTAAGTTTATCGCTTCTAATTGGCTCCAGTCTCGCCACAAGTCCGACTTATCCAATCGGAAGGCGAGAGTCTCCCGATGAAGCGCTTTCATAAACTCTTGGTTTCTTTTTTTTGAGGGGCATTGCAACCCATTCCGGGTAATCGCTAGTATATTCGTCGCTCGACACTCAAACCGGGCGGACGTGTCTAGTCATCCTACCTACAGGATGGCGAACTGTTGCGATTGTGATATCGCGCAAATAAATCGTCGCTTAGACGATCACCGTTTGCTGCTGGAGAGGCTCTTAAAGGCTGTTGGATGCGGGATGGATGATGCGCTGACATCCGTTGGTGTGGACCCTCCACCCAACCCGACAAGTCTGCCGACTTCCCGCAGAAGGCGCTTACCTCGAGCGTGCAAATCAATTCCGGCCACCTACGCTGAAGCTGTCAACATTCCTGTGTCGATGTCGCTTAACTGTGACAGCAGAGACTCCGAACCTGCCGTCAAAGAATCCGCTTCGAGTGAGGCCACCGAAGATGACTCCTCGGAAGATACTATCGAAGGAGCCCCTGCTGCTTCGAGCAAGGCTCCCAAGGACTCCCGTTCTAAGCCGGGACGAATCATCGTTCGAGGAACTGGAGGTCCTGAGTGCTTTCTCCGTGGATGTCCTCTCCCTCCCCCAAGCAATCTTTCCGGAGAAGTTCAACGTTCTAAGTTGAGTCGCGCCTCTCCGCATGGGGAAAGGCAACAACATTCAGCACGTCTGATGATCCGTGGTTCTGCAGCTCCTTCAAAAAACGTTACTGGAGTGAAGATGGCGTATCTTCACGCCAAGGGCCTTCACCCAGATACATCGGCTGAGGACTTGCAGAGCTTCTTGGCAGCGACCGCTGCATTCAATCCTTCTTGGATGACCATCAGGAGAATTGTCAGCAGGCGGACGCTGTCAACTTCTTTCAAAGTCGGGGTCATCGCAACTTCGCTGGAGTCTCTCATGGAGCCTCAAGTGTGGCCTGAAAGGACCATCGTTCAACCCTGGATACGCATAAGACGAAAGAATCGCAGTGAACAGTGGTTGAAACCAACTTGAGTGAAGATATTGACATATTTAGTGTTATATTGCTTTAAATTCAGTACTGGTGTTTATGGAGGCGAAATGTTACACGTTTTGTTTTGTTACAATAATGCCTTGTTATTTGTGAGTCAGTCATAATATACTTATGACAGGGTTTTTGTTGTTACAAGTCAAACTGTTTATCTTGAGTCTCCTGACGCTAGTTCTGAGTGTGAGATCAGTGATACTAAATGTGTCAATAAATTTACATCACCACATTTATGTTACCTATTGTATTTTAATTTTATATTACATTATTGTATTTATATTATTGTACTTCAGAAATGCATTGAATTGATAAAATTTGTAATGTTTCTGCAAGGAAAAAAATAAAATTGAAATTGAAATTGAAATTGAAATATATATGTATGAATATTTTATTTATATAATAATATATATATTGTATATTACTAGTCTTCCTAACGGCATTACAAAATGACAACACATTCGTGTTCGATGAGCGAACGAAAATAAGAGACAAAATATTGTGCATCACGGTTTTCGGTACCAGTCAGCAAAAGCTATATCATGCTAATATCATTTTGAAGATATGGAACGGATATGGGAAGAATATGAATAATACGATTTACGTTATACGCAGTGAAAACGTTAAAACGTTTATGTGTAAGTATATAATAAATATAAATATAATCTTTGAAATGTAAGTCTTTAACCCTTTCGCATCGGTTGTCGATATATGCCGTCTAAGATTTGCCTACCGTTGACATCGGTAGCCGTGATATATCGTTTTGCTACTTTTAGTACTCATTTTGACATCTACGGTAGAATCTTGAAACTACAGTCATTCCTTTTATCAACCTACATGTATTATTTAGAGGAATCTGTAAAGCATGTAAATAAATATTGTTAGTTTTCGTGAAAGGATCGTTTTTTCTATAAACCACGTGTGTCAATGCCACCACATGTATGGACATAGTGAAAGTTTGTTTAATATAATAGTTTTTTATGCATCATCTGATAGCTAAAGGATAAAAGAACCAATGTGATATATGAAAATAGGTCAGATAAGTACATTTATGCTACAAATAATAGTTTTAAGCAAAAAAAATGTGCGTGAAAAATTCACGCCGTATTGACAGTATAATTTGTATTCCACCGAGCCGTAACAAAAGGGTTAAAAATATAAATGAAAATAAATAAGGAAGCTCTTTCGCAGAGAGGGCAGAGTGACACAAAGAGAAAAAGATATAGAGTGGGGGGCAGGGGGACAAACAGTGGCTTAAAAGAAGAAGAAGAAAGGTGGGTGTAGGGGTTAAGGGGGCCAGGGCAGAGTGGCACTACATCAGTCGCCATTTTATCATTGTCTTCTAGTAATTTATTATACCTCAGATAAAACGTCTACTCGTCCCCTTACCCTGCACCGCTGCCCACCCCAGGCACCCCTTTTATAAATGTCTTTTGTGCCATTTCTTACGGATACGTTGTTCGAGGGGCGTAGCTTTGAGGGTAGCAAAAAATCGCTAAATGTGCCCCCCATAAATGCCCCCTTACAGATACATTTTATAAATCATTTTCTCTTTGCTTGCAAATCCTCTAATTAAAAAAAACATATCATCACCTTGGAAACATCATTGTAATCGACAGCTGTATACAACTGGGATGGGCAGCATTTGGAAATTAAAGTACATTTTTAAAGGGAAAATCCTGCAATGTCTTAAAACTAAGACGCTTTTTCGATGCATTCTCTCGGTATTTTTTTATTTATGTAAACGCATGCAGGAGAATACGGCCGGTCAAGACCAGTGCACTCTATGACGCACTTTTGATGATGCTGGACGCTGCAAGCGGGAAACAGTTGTTGTGTTTGTGCTTGTGTGTGGGTTGGGGAGATCGCAAGTGTATATTTATATATTTCTTAAAGAGATCCAGATTGTAAGAAGGAGGAAACAACATTCCAAAGCTTGCCGGTGGCATAAAAGAAGGATCTTAAAATAAAAAATAAAGAAAAATAATAATAAATTGTCTCCCAACAGTTGTTTACATTATAAGTTGCAATATTAATCAGTTCACCGCGTACGACCGCTGTGTGTGATCAAACGAACATGCCACCAGCGCGCATGACACACATAGCGGTCATGGAAGTTTCAAGCCCTATATAAGAGCTGTGTAGTGAGTTATAATTGTAAAACTTGGCTGAAAATATTAATGAATGTATATTTTACCAAATGCAATAGATGGAATTCGTCAAAAAAAATTCAATATAGGTTAAAATAATTTATTTCTGGAACATGCATCAAGCGGCGTGAACATCGCACAGTTGCCAGCACTCGTATTTTGTTCACGCTAGTCTCTTACGTCAGAAAAGTGTGCCGACAACAAAATAATAATATAATGATATATGCATATTTTGCATATATCATTATATTATTTTTTTGTTATTGAAAATCTTGACTTGATCGTGACCTTGTTTAGCAAAATGGCGACTTCACGTCAGTTGTATGAAGAATTATTATCGTTAAATTAAACCGAAAATACAATAAATATATTGTATTTTATTATTGAACAAATTACTTTGGGTGGCCATTAACATATTTGATTAGTTAAAAAATTATCGCAACCTATATTTATAGTTGATAACGCGAAAAAACTCCCGCGTACAGGGCATATTCGCTATATTTGGTGCCGCGGGCAAAAGGTTAACAAGCATGCGTTTTTCGTTGAAAAACTGGTTTAAAAAATGTTACCGTTTTTGAAAAACCCTTTCGCTTCGGTTGTCGGCATATGGCGTCAAAGATTCCCCAGCCGTTGACATCGGTTGACGTGATATATCGTTTAACTACTTTCAGTACTCATTGTGACATCTACGGTAGGAAATTGGAAGTGGAGTCATTCCCTTTTTCAACCTGCATGTATTACTTACAGGAATCTGTAAAGCATGTAAATAAATTTCGTCACAAGAGCGATTTTTCTGTAAACTACATGTGTCAATGCCACCAAATGTATGGAGTTAAATAATGAACGTTTGTTAAATATATTAGTTTTTTATGAATCATCTGATAGCTAAAGGATAGAAGAACCAATGTGATGTATGAAAATAGATCAGAAAAATACATTTGTGTTTCAAATACTATTTTTTAGCGAAAAAAAAGGGTTTGTAAAATTCACGCCGTATTGACAGTATAATTTGTATTCCACCAAGCCGTAACGTAATTGTTAAAAGGAAGTTATTGTTAATTTTTAAAAAACTTGTTTTATTTAAGTTACTCCCTTATGTTTCAGTCTGCTGCCCCCGAGGGGGTCTCCCCGCCTTGCTCCCGTCCCTCTTGTCCCCCAATACCCCTCGAACCCCATCTCGACCCCCTTTCTGGTCTTTTATACGTATTTTCCTTTTATGTTCAAGCGAATCTTACTGCGGACGAATAGACCGCTCCCCTGAAACGATAACTCGGAAGAATTAATTTGCGAAATAAATTGTTTATTTTAATTTAATTTAATTTACAAAATATATTTTTTCCGATATATATATAATCGTGTCGGAAACAACAGGGTCAGATCCTGTCTGCCCAGAAGTGGGCGACGTCGATGGCGTTGCTCCCGGCCATCATCAGGTCTTCCTGGGTCCAGCTACTCAGAAGGTGTGACAGGGTTATATATGATTATTAATTAAAAATTAAATATACTATACATAAAATTCTTTTTTCAACGCGTCAATCCAAGCACAAAAATAACGGCAGAAGCGGGATGCGAACCGCGGACCTTGGAAACCAACTATGCCCAGGTATTCATACCGCTCGGCAAACTGAGCCATTGCTATGCCTAGACTGACTCGCGTTGAAACTAGTATTTATATCATTGTTATCATCGTACGATAGATGTCGCTATAGTATATATTCAAAGTATGTATATTTTTATTTTTTATTATACAATCAGTCATCATTTATTCACAAGCTTAATATTATTACTTTCCGACAGTCTATTTATATGTTTTGTGGGTTATATATGCTTTATATGTGGGTTATATATGCATTATAATTATCATTTCCTGACTAACGACAAGAGCACACTCCTTTTTTTAGATAATCCAAGTTAAGCAGCATTGAACGCGGACCAAAACTTAGATGGGTTAACGTATGTTGCAAACTGCGTGTTATTCATTTAGATGAGCCGTCATTTAGTACCATATATTCCAAGCCAATCACCACTTTTAAAAAACTGAACAATAAATTAAATCGTTAGCCCGGTTCTCGTTAGATCATGGAAGCTAAGCAGCATTGGATGTGAAACCAAATCTTGGATGGGTCACCGACTATTGGTAACCACATATCGCTAGTCAAGCTAAATGATTCAGGCATGGGAACGTCAGGCTAATCATCCGACCTTCTTTAAAATTATAATTAAATATGTATCCGGAAGTTATGGCTTAGTGATAAAAGCTTTTGCTTATCATGCATAGATCGTGGGTTCGATGCCCGACTAATAATAAAATAATAAATAATAAAAATATCATTTTCTAAGCTCTTTACATTCTCCCTTGTTAACTTGATATCTCACTCGTAAAATGCCATTCATAGTCTATTAATTAAAACTGCTAGTACACAAAAGTCATCCCGAAAACATCACCCATTCATAGTGAATAGTCGTGAAAATATATGAATGCGTGTATGCAATATTTTTAAAAATATTGGTAGACGAGTCGCTTCGTAAGTACCACCCATTCATAGTGAATTCGTGTTATACATGTATGATGCGTTAATGTAAGGCTGTAGTCTATGACGTTTGCGGATAAGCGATCCACATGGAGCACTTAGCCATACTCAAAATGGCCAATAATGAGATTTCGTCACTAAAATCTGTCATTATTTGATCTGAACTTGTACTGAAAGTGATAAAAGAAGACTAGAGGCCTTTGAGATGTGGTCATACAGAAGAATTCTCGGAATTTCCTGGAGAGACACGTCACGAACAATGAGGTTCTCAGCACAATCAAGGAGGATAGGCACCTAGTAAGAACCATCTCAGAGAGGCGATTGGTCACATCATGCGCCACGATGGTCTTCTTCACGACACTGTGGAAGAGACGGTTGAGGTAAGAAACTGCAGAGGGCGCCCTAGACGGGAGTATTTGCAGCAAGTTTTTTTTTTTTTTTATGTAAACGCATGCAGGAGAGCACAACCGGTCAAGACCAGTGCACTCTATGACGCTCAGCCAGGTAGGCTGGACGCTGCATGCGTGAAACGTGTGTTGTGTTCGTGTTTGTGTGTGCTTTAAGGAAATTGCAAGTGTATATTTATCTGTTTCTTGAAGAGATCCAGATTGTAGGAAGGAGGAAACACAGACGCTGGAAGAGCATTCCATAGCTTACCGGTGGCATTAAGGAAGGAACTTTGGAAGCTGCCAGTTCTTGGTCGACATATATTAACCGTGTATGGATGTTCGGCAAGTGTAAGACGAGTTTGTCGGCTGTGGGTGGGTGCAGGAGGAATTAGTTCTTTAAGTTCCGAAGAGCAGCGACCGTGGTAATAACGGTAGAAAAGACTAAGAGAACCAACCTTACGTCTGTGTTCCATTGATTGTGTTCGAGGACATGAGTTGTAGCTCTTATGCTGAGCTGAATCGAACTGCAGAGGATCTAGAGGAGTGTAGATCGAGATGAAAGATTTTGTTGCTGCAAACCAATCCACCAGAGTGATACTTCTACGAAGAAGTACATAAATATACATAAAAAATATTTTTATATAATATATATATATCCGTTTCCTTGTCATTACCCCTAATTAAAAAAAACATTATATTCATGTTACAAATAAGCGATTCAGAACAAAGGAAACTCCTCCAAACGCTCGCGGCTGTCTCCTCCTTCCCCTACTCAAATCGCCCGATAATTATACTCATTAATTTCCTCACCCGACCCCGGGCACTCCCCAATCTTGTGTTTTGCCCTCCTTAAAAATTCTCGCTCCCCATTGGGCGCGGACCGAGCGAGACGCCACATACTTCTTCCTACTAAGAGCTTGAATAAATAATAAAACTTCATATATATGTGCATACAAAAAAAATAGACATTATAGATTAATAGATATACATACTTTATTATATGTATATGTGTCTCTTTCTCGCACGTTTTATATTTATTTACGTTAGAGCGAGACAAGACGATAGGGGAGATCGGTAAGAAACTGTACGTTTTTGTGAATTACTAAATGTAAAATGGGGTGCAGATTTAATTGAAAATTTGCTTCGAGAGTAAGGCTCCCCTTTCTTTCTTTCTTTCTTTTAGACGTGAAGCATTTGCTTATCGTACTTTTTTATGTAAGCACATACAGGAGAATACCGACAGATGGTGATAGTAATTCTGAAATCTCATCTGTGGATTTCTATGACGCTTAACGTGATGCATATGGCTAAGCGCTGCATGTGGAGTGTTGATCCGCCAAAGTCGTAGACTGTAGCCCGAGATTCACGCATCATCCTTGTTATTACAGGAATTCACTATGAATGAGTGGTCTTCACGGGATGAAATTCGAATACCACCAATTTTAATTAATAGGCTATGACTGGCATTTTACGGGTGAAGGATCATATTCACACCAACCGGGGGTATTTTAGAGCTCAGAAATCGATTAAAAATCATTTTTTTAGAGTGTATACTTGTTGAGTATATCTCTAAATAATTAATGTTTATTGTAATTTGTAACGTTTCTTTTTGTAAAAGAAATAAGTAATAGCTTATATCTGATATCAGTCATTTTAATTATTATATTTATTTTATGGGCGGAGCGTATGCTTTCAAGCCCCGGACGGATTATAGTATAACATCCCCCATACTAAGAGGAGCCTTCACGTCACTGGGATCGTTATCGGAAGTATCGCGCGGTAGCTATGCGATGCGATGAGCAACATAAAGACTTTTTCAGAAGCACATTGACTCATATTTAAGATAAAAAATGACAAAATTTCGGTCCGAGGCGTAGCGTGTAATCTTTCATACTTCACTGTGAAAGAAAAGGGAAGAAAGTGAGAGTGAGCTACTCCGGTAACAACTACAACTAGCGGCAGTAGGTCTCGAGCCTGCAACCAGAGTGAACTTATGCCTATTCCGTGAGCGTTGCCAGATGGTTTTTTAATGTTTTCAGCTTATAAATATCAATTGTAATCAATTAAGGCGATTAGATATGAATATTCTTATTTTTCCGATTTAATATCGCTGATTTTTTATTATGTACTGACTACCCAGCACCGTTTTTATTTTAGCACTTTAAAGGAAAGGTTAAAATGGCAAACGTGTTGTAACCACAAATAAGAGATTTCCGCATTACTAGTATACTAATTTCGCAGCCTTAGACTGAGGTCTTTTTGACATCTAACTGATGCACCTAGAATCACGGGAAAGCCTTCAGCCACTGTCTAACAAGAATCTTTTTGCGTGTGTCCAGTAACGGGTCCCCATCTAGGTCTCCAAAAACAGGACGGAACAGGGAGGTTTTTTGCCAAGCGAGAGTCGGTATTCTACTATATTATGTGTACATCCACATATGTAAGATTGTTTTTCATATGCGATGTTTTTATTGTTACATTTTTTGGTTTTTTTTTTTAAACTTTGCTAATTTGTAATTTGTTATCACGTGTACAACTCCTACATTTCTTAATCCCTTTTTTCAAAACCTTGAATGGATGCCCTGGTTGCTAGGAGGGTGAGATATCCTTTTAAATTAAGGGAAGAAAGCGAGAACCGAAAGAGAGGGCGTATTTTTCCCCTCAGGGAACTCTCAGAAAAAGTATACGTAAGAGGGGACACTTAAAAATTAAACACTCCCCTCTTTTAGAGTCTTTTGCATGAAGAAAAACAATTTAAGAACGACTATGAAGACTCTATATTATCTTAAATGTCAATATTTTCAAAATATTTGCAAATATATTTCTTTTGAACAATCATAATTTAAGCGACCTGAGACCAACTAATTGAGATGTATTTCAAATAATACGTAAATATTTATTTCCTACCTTGTTTAATATTACAAAGTATGGTAGCAATTAGAACATAGAAGGTACTTTCTTTTTGTTACCATACACTGTACATCATTTACTTATCAGTATGTTTCTACAGTATGTCACATCATGCGCCACGATGGTCTTCTTCACGATATTGTGGAGGGGATGGTTGAGGGTAGAAAGTGTAGAGGGCGCCCTAGACGGGAGTATTTGCAGCAAGTATTCGAGGACGTGAATTGTAGTGCTTATGCTGAGCTGAAAAGGGTTGCGGAAGACCGGAATGGAGATCGATATGCAAGATTCTGTTGCTGCAAACCAATCCACCGGATTGATACTACGAAGAAGAAGAATATACCTTTGCCGGACGGAATAGTCCAGTGGTAAAAGCGTTTGTTTGTCTTTAAGACGCTGTCGGTTAAAATCCCGACCAAGATAGATTTTTGGAAAATATTTAATCAAATCTAAGCTATATACATGTTCGCGGTGCGGTTGAGCCACCCTTTAATGACAAAAAAAAATGCCCAGGCTTTGTCAGCGTCGGGCCTATAATCTGATCTCTTTAAAAAAAAACACTGATTATTAAACACTCGAAATATTTTTCTGGCATAATATGCATAGACAATCTGAGCTTAAGAGAACTGTGCAATTAAATTTGCAGTGTTTCTATGCTCGAAATATGCAGCGAATATGGTATAAAAAATGTTTTTACATGTTTGGAACTAATGAAGCCTTCATTGAAGGCGAATCTGCTGTATTTCAGCATTCAAATACACAGTGTTCATTGTGATCCATGTTAAAACAAGGTAAAATATTTTTATATTTAACTGAAACCCAACACGATTAATTTGTAAAAAAATAATTATTTGTATTTATACGTTCAAATAAAAGTGTTTACTATTGCATAATACATATAAATAATAACAAAAGCTATGTACATTTTAAATATCCACTGTGAGAACTTACCTTGCTGAAGACTCTGCTTCGAAGATATTCGCCACAGATGTAGGATGGCTGTAGTAGCAAGTACTTGATATTGGATTCTTGCTGCAGTCGAAACATGACGTCTCAAATAATAATTAAAAATCAATTTATAAAATGATTTTTCATCACACATTACAATTGTACATCTTCATCAAGAAAGGTCTGCCAGCGTGCTATTGAGAGATCCATGCTCGGAGTGTCGCTAAAAGATCGCAGAAAAACTCAAGTAGTGGAGGCTACATGACGAATAGGCACACTCAAGTGGCAATGGGCAGGACATATCTGTCGAAGAGACGACGGTCGATGGGGAAGAAAAGTATTGTAATGGCGCCCAAGGACCGGCAAACGAAGCATTGGCCGACCCCTTGCAAGATGGACTGACGTCATAAGATGAATAGAGATCGAAGAGGATGGAGACTCATACGGGAGGCTTACGTTCAACAGTGGACGGATACAGGCTGATGATGATGATGAAGAGTACAAAATGTATAAATTATTTTAATAATTAAATAATAATTAATTGAATTATGAACAAAAAAGAAATGGTATTTTCACACTTTTTAAGTACAAGCATTTTTATAATTTCTTATAGTACATCTTATAGGATAAGTTAATTGCCTAATAGAAATTGTATTAAAATGTATACGTAAAGAAATATCTTTGTTTCTAACGTCATTTAAAATATGAATTAAAACGTACTTTTTTATGATATATTCTACAAATTGTAACGTTAGCGTTAACACACCATTTTACGACACATATTGAAACTGTCTTTAAAAAAAAACTGATATTTTAATTATTTTACACGAATAAAATAATATTTAGAATAATTCAATTATTAAACACGCACTTTTCTCGCGAATGACTAACGTGTACTGGCGATTTCAAATTTTTATTCTAAAAAAATGAAGTCGCATTCGAACGATCGTTGCAACAATAATTTTATTTTGAATTCTGATGCCTAAACGCTTCCAGAAACTTCTTCGCTATGTACATTCTAGGTACCGAGGAAAAATTATATTGTTACATAGTATCATTTTAAAATTAAATATGAGTCATTTCGTTTTTTAATTTATAAACGAATTTAAATGTGGCGTAACATTCAGTTGGCGGTTGTCATTATTTAATAAAGGTGTGTTAATGGTTAACATGGGATGGGCAGCATTTGGAAAACTAAAGTACGTTTTTAAAGCGTAAATTCTGCAATGTCTACAAACTAAGGCGTTAAACCAATGCATCCTCCCTGTATTGACGTACGGTGCAGAGACGTGGAATCTAACAGCAAGTCTTATACATAAAATAAAGGTTACCCAGCGTGCTATGGAGAAATCCATGCTCGGAGTGTCGCTAAAAGATAGAATCTGAAACGAGGAAATATGCAGAAGAACTCAAGTAGTGGATGCTACCCAACGAATAGGCATTCTCAAGTGGCAATGGTCAGGAGATATCTGTCGAAGAGACGACGGTCGATGGGGAAGAGAAGTATTGGAATGGCGCTCAAGAATTGGCAAACAAAGCATTTTCCGACCGCCTACAAGATGTACTGACGATGTAAGAAGAATAGCGGGAGTGACCTGGATGCGGAAGGCGGAGGATCGAAGAGGATGGAGACTCATGCGGGAGGCTTACGTTCAGCAGTGGACGGACATAGGCTGATGATGATGATGATGATGAATGAAAATGTATCGTTTTCATGAATTTTCTTCTCTTTAATAACGCGTGAAAGAAATTGAATCGCAAATACTCGTTAAAAGAATATTTTATGTGATATTATTGGTGTCACGACCTATCGTTTCCAGACAATTCGTTCAACGACTCATCGGTAACGACGTGAGGCGCACTGGACGTCTGGTGCACGGACATTTGGCGCACGGGACAACTAGTGCAATAGATGTCTCGTTAACTTATCCTAAACTAGCCTAATTTTATTATCAAGACTCATTTTATCAATCGTTTTCTAAGTGGAATAGTGAAATTTCGATGTGTTAAAATATATATATTAAAAAATATGGTTCAGTGGTTGAGACGACAAGTTTCGGCGCATCATACGTGAACTAAATCATAGACTCCAGCCATCTTCGTTTTATGACTTAGTAAGAATATCTTCAAAGCAGAGCCTTCATGTAAGGTAAGTCCCCAGAGTGGAAATTTGAATTTTAGAGCAAAGATTATAAGTACATATTTTGTTATGTAATCGCATGCAGGAGAGCACAGCCGGTCAATACCAGTGCACTCTATGACTCACAGCCAGGGAGGCTGGACGCTGCATTCGGGAAACGTGTGTTGTGTTCGTGTTTGTGTGTGGGTTGGGGAGATTGCAAGTGTATATTTATCTGTTTCTTGCAGAGATCCAGATTGTAGGAAGGAAGAAACACAGACGCTGGAAGAGCATTCCAAAGCATACAGGTAGCATTAAAGAAGGAACTCAGTAAGCTGCCAGTTCTTGGTCGATACATATTAACCGTGTATAGATATTCGGCAAGTGTACAACGAGTTTGTCGGTTGTGGGTGGGTGCATCAGGAATTAGTTCTTTAAGTTCCGATTCATAGTCGAAAATAGGGACGATACAGGCTCTAATTTAAATGTAATACTTTGAAGTGTATTTATGTATATTATTTACTAATTCATTTGAAAAGTACATTAAATATAGCATTGAATAAAAAAATAACGATTTTTCTTTAGATACGCCATCCTGCGTGTTTTAATACGGGGGCGTCACAGATGGAAGGGGAATAGGGGTTTGGTTTCTTAGGGGGAGTAGCTTTCGTTCCCCTCCCCGATCCATCCAGGTGGGGAGTGGGGAGCGGGCCCAGAAAACCTATTAAAATGCGAAAGAGAGGAGAAGTGTCTTGTGCCTACTCCCCTACGTCATCCCCCGTCGTTCCCCATAATTCCCCCTTTCATATCCCCTCCACTAGGCAACGTCGTACTTCAACATCCCCTAAAAACGCCGAGGAAAGAAAAATAATAAGGGAGGGAATACACTTATATAGTAGAAAGTTTTAATAGGAGTAAAATATAATTTATATTTATTATAAAATAAATAAAAAATAAAAATAATATTTAAAAAAAAAGCCTTCCTATAATGTAAGCGGTATATAGTCCAGTGGTAAGATATTTTTTTATTTAAACACATAAATGAAATACCGTCAGATGGTGATAGTTATTCTGAAGTCTCATCTATGGAATTCTATGATGCTTAACATGGTGCATATGGCTAAGCGCTGCATGTGGAGTGTTAATCTGCCAACGTCATAGATTACAGCCCGAGATTCACGCATCATCCTTATTATTATTACAGGAATTTACTATGAACGGGTGGTCTTCGCGGGACGACTTTCGTCTGCCACCAATTTTAATTGATTGGCTATGACTTGCATTTTACAGGTGAGGGATCAAATTCACACCAACCGGGGCATTTTAAAGCGCAGAAATCGATTAGAAAATCTTTTTTTTATCTCCGTCGGGGATCGAACCCACGACTTTTGGCTTGCAAAGCAAAATCTTTGACCATTGAGCTATTCCCGCCGGCAGAGCTGCTTTATTATTATTTCCATATTTTTAATAAGTACCTAAATTTATTGAATCTAATTACTAGAGGTGAAAAAAAAGCTGTCCTAAAATAATATTTTCTCATCAAGATACAAAAAATACGTTTATTATTTTACTTACTGCTTTAACAAAATAAATAATAAATTTGTAATCGTCATAAAAAAAATCGATAATAAATGTTGACTGATTGAATCATATAAATAATAGTATACATACTCTGAATATATACTACAGGGACATCTATCGTTATATGATGTTAACAATGGTATAAATACATCAAGATTCGCGTATCTGTCCAGGATGAGAAAGGTCGTGTGGATAGCGCGGTGCGTAGAATAGAGCAAAGGTGCAACGCTCGTGGTTCGAATCCCGCGTCTGCCGATACTTTTACTGAATGAATTGATGCGTAATAATTTGATGTAGAATTGTATGTGTATTTAATGATTTATATTGTTAAAACTAAATATAAATACTGAACAGTTGATCAATGGAGGAGATAGGAGTGTAGAGGGGAGGATAAGTTTTTAAGTCATCTGTATAACGGTTAACAAAGCGAATTTATTGGAAACGTATTAAGTATTTGGGCTACTCGTCAAAAAAAAGTGATTTCTAAGTTATTACGTGTTATTTTAGACATTTTTAAAATTTTAAATGATTCTTGATTGTCAAGTATACTTACTAATGTATATGTGTATTTAATTACTCATTATATTGAAATTTAGTCAATGATCTATAAAAGAAGATAAGTGTATTGAAAAATGTTCTAATAAAAATTAAAAATTAAATGCTAAATAAGTATAGTTGTAACATCATAGATTTTCGCGGCAAGATTTGGTATTGTGCCTTTTGGGTTTAGCCGTGTGTGGCGAATTTCTTTTAACGAATATTTCGACCGCCATTGCAGGGGTCTTCTTCAGGATTGATGATTTATGAAGTTGCCATGGAGATATCAATAACGCTCGTAAATAAAATAATAAAAGATAATCTGACACCAACTTGCAACTAAATCGTCAATCCTGAAGAAGACCCCTGCAATTGCGGTCGAAATATTGGTTAAAAGAAATTCGCCACACACGGCTAAACCCAAAAGCCACAATATCAATTATATTTTATCGTCGCCATTGGTCATATGCTTTAAATAAAGTATTTAATGAATTAATTAATGTTACTTAAATATACATATACTAAACATAAAATTCTTTTTTCAACGCGTCAATCCAAGCACAAAAATAACGGCAGAAGCGGGATGCGAACTAAGCTTGTGAATAAATTAATACTGATAGAATAATAATAAAAATATACATACTTTGAATATATACTATGGCGACATCTGTTGTACGATAATAACGATGATATAAATACTAGTTTCATCGCGGGTCGGTCTAGGCATAGTAATGGCGCGATTCGCCGAGCGGTATGAATACCTGGGCATTGCTGGTTTCCAAAGTCCGCGGTTCGCATCCCGCTTCTGCCGTTACTTTTGTGCTTGGATTGACGCGTTGAAAGAAGAATTTTATGTTTAGTATATGTATATTTAAGTAATGATAATATTGTAATATAGTCAATGATCTATAAAAGTAGATTAGAATATTGAAATAATAAAATAATATTCTAATAAAAATAAAAAAATAATAATTAATAATGTCTCCTTGAAACAATATCAAGAAGGTAAAAATTATCCATCAGTAACACAGGTAAATGATTGGTTATAAAGTCCGAGTCGGAACTATAAGTAGTCGTTTCACATCCATTCAGTCTATAGTTTGGTTCGAGACCCGAGTGGTACTTACTAAAATAAATAGACTACCGGAAAGTAATGATATTAAGCTTGTGAATAAATGAATACTGATAGAATAATAATAAAAATATACATACTTTGAATATATACTATGGCGACATTTGTTGTACGATAATAACAATGATATAAATACTAGTTTCATCGCGGGTCGGTCTAGGCATAGTAATGGCGCGATTCGCCGAGCGGTATGAATACCTGGGCATTGCTGGTTTCCAAAGTCCGCGGTTCGCATCCCGCTTCTGCCGTTATTTTTGTGCTTGGATTGACGCGTTGAAAAAAGAATTTTATGTTTAGTATATGTATATTTAAGTAATGATAATATTGTAATATAGTCAATGATCTATAAAAGTAGATTAGAATATTGAAATAATAAAATAATATTCTAATAAAAATTAAAAAAATTAATTAATTAATGTTTTAATGATATTATGCTCTATTCACCGAATGTCGTTCTTTCTTGTTAAAATTCGCCGTTAGTAAAATGTCAAAGTTTTCCAAGGCAAACGGAAACGTTGCTCCGATTCAAAGAGGCATTTCTTTTTGTTTCTATTTATACTTTGCCAGAGAAAAGTTAGCGAAACTTTGAGAAGAGTTGCCCCCACTTCAACCCCCCATTTCTACCCATTTACCCCCTCTTGTCCCTCCAAAAGGGGGGAAAAGAAAATGGGTGCTCGGAGGAACGACACGTACAGGGCTGAAAGAGGGATATTTGACAATGAAATTTAGTTTTTTTTTTCTTCTAAATGTCATTCTATGTCTAGGAAATATTTTCAACAAAAAAGTTATGTAAGTTGTCATATTACCTAGTCACAAACCATTTCTACACTCTTAGGTCCACCTGGGAACATATATAGTTTATAGTTGCAGACGGCATTCAGGACAGAATCCCTAAGTCTTGCAGTAACCTCAGAGATGTTAATACCCGAGGCATATTTTTTTTATGTAAACACTGATATCAGCTTGATATAGCACTTTTAGGCTGATGCCGTAAAGCCTCGAAAAACGATCTTTTGTCTCTTATTTTTGTTCGCTCGCCTGACATGAAAATCTAATAATGTTTGTTTTAATTATGTAATATTGCACGGTGTTTGCATACGCCATTTTATTTGTTGACAATTTCTCTATTTCATGTTGGTGCAACTGTCATCTTTAATTTACTTTATGCCGCGATTGTCTTGACGGCGCTGGATGTCACAGTGTACCGGTAGTTTACAGTCAATCTCTCTCGTCTGGCTGGCGGGGATGTCAAACACATACAGGAGAATACCGACAGATGGTGATAGTAATTCTAAATTCTCATCTGTGGAATTATATGACGCTTACCACGCTACATATGACTAAGCGCTGCGTGTGAAGTGTTGATCCGCCATCAAAACAATACACTACAGTACGAGATTCATGCATCATACTTATGATTACAATAATTTACTGTGAATGGGTAGTTTTCACGGGACGATTTTCGTCTACCAACAATTTTAATTAAGAGGCTATGACTGCATTTCACAGGTGAGGGATCAAATTCACACAAACCAGGGGTATTTTGGAGCTCAGAAATCGATTAAAAAACATTTTTCGTTAAATCTCCGTCAGGGATCGACCGCTTTTACCATTGAGCTATACCCGCCGGGATATATAACCATTTATTGACGGTTTTTTTTTTTTTGTTAATTTTCTTCTTCCATCCCTGCAAGGGGGTACGGGGGGGAGCGTAAAGGGAGTCTTAGATGAAGGATGGGGGACTGAAGAGAGAAAAAGAGGGAGATAAGAAACTTCGCTAATGAGAATTTTAAGAAATTTGCAGTCAGTGCCATATCTCTCAGCGGACCCCTTTTAAGATTTGGACACCCTTCGTGGGTGTGGTGCGGGGTATAACTCAGCGCCTTTTATAAAATACATTATTTACTTTCCTACGCCGTCACTTTTTGATACAGCAAATAAAAAGCTTTAATATCACTTGATTGACACTACAATTAATATACATATTCAAGAAAAAATTGATACTTTATGTGAATAACTATGGGTTGAGTGCTATCTCATAGGATGAAAGATTCAGGATTCGGAACCCTCAAATATGCCCCGCTGTTGTTTGCCGAAGGGAATGGCTCAATGGTCAAAGCGTTTGCTTTGCAAGCCTAAGGTCGTGAGTTCGATCCCTGACGGAGATTTAAAAAAAAGGGTTTTTAATCGATTTCTGAGCTCTGAAATACCCCGGTTGGTGTGCATTTGATCCTTCATCTGTAAAATACCAGTCATAGCATATTAATTTAAGTTAGTGGTAGACGAAAGTCATCTCGTGAAGACCACCCATTCATAGTAAATTCCTGTAATAATAATTATGATGCGTGAATCTCGGGCTGTAGTCTATGACGTTGGCATATCAACATTCCACATGCAGCGCTTAGCCATGTGCACCGTGGTAATCGTTATACAGATGAGACTTAACCATCACTATCACCATCTGTCGGTATTCTCCTGAATGTGTTTACATAAAAAAAAACTTTGCTTCTTCTTAAAATAATAGTGCTATCGTCAGGAATCGCATATGTTCCCAGGTGAACGAAACGGCGACACTTTATGTTGTTCTATATATTCGAAATATAGAATAGATCGAATATGGAAAGAAATTTTCAACATAATTACTTAAATATATATAGTTTTTTTTATGTAAGCACATACAGGAGAATACCAACAGATGGTAGTAGTATAATTCTGAAGTCTCATCCATGGAATTCTATGACGCTGACCATGCTGTATATATGGCTAAGCGCTGCATGTGGAGTGTTGATCCGACAACGTCATAGACTACAGCCCGAGATTCGCGCATCATCTTTATTATTACAGTAATTTACTATGAATGGTTGGTCTTCACGAGACGACTTTCGTCTACCATCAATTTTAATGAATAGGCTACGACTGGCATTTTACGGGTAAGGCATCAAATTCACACCAACCGGGGGTATTGTAGAGCTCAGAAATAGATTTCAATTATTTTTTTTTCTCCGTCGGGAATCGAACCCACGACTTTTCGCTTGCGATGTAAACGCTTTCACCATTGAGCTATACCCACCGGCATATGTATATATTATTGTTTTTTTTTCATATTCGATCCGTTATCGTCGTTGTCCATTCTTCTTAACAAGACATCTCAAGACCCGAAGGTCCACTTGAGAACATATATTGTTCCCTACGAACTCCAGAAAAGAAACGCGAAGATTTGAAAAGACGGCCGCTGTAGTATCCGAGGCATATTTGTAGATGATTTGTCAATTGATTTTTTAGTGAGATCTCATGATTATCGCGATGCTCCCGAGGCATGGACCCTTTGGTTCTAAGAATCGGCTCAACACAATAATTTAAATATAATAAATAAACCAAAAAACTACTATAAAGTCGTAAAAATACAATATTTCGTTGTTAATTCAGTATGAAATAGAAAAATAATTAATCCCTGAAAAATGGAGCTTTTCAGCGGGGCAAGTCCCCGAAAGCCGCTCAGGGTTGCAAGTGTTAAATAAAAAAAACCTTAATTTACTTAGTCGTAATAAATTTATCCCTTAAATGGGGGTTTTCGGACAAGCGCAGGGATTTCCCCCGCGTGACCCAATAAACTTATTTTTTTCGTGTAGCAACACCGCGCTTACACGGAGTGCGACACGCACGGATGTGGGGGTTTTCTGAACGAGGAAACGGGGAAAAATTTGGCAGCGTGCAACACTAAGGAAAGGCCAAAATATATAAAATACGTGTTGAATATATGTGAGGAATTTATATTTATGTTTTGTATGGGCGAGTATGAGCTTTTAAATACCCCCCAATGATGACAAACACAGCTTTTAACTCTTTCATAACGGCTCGGTGTGAATACAAATTATACTGTCAATTATAAAACTAGTATTTATATGCTTATATATATAATATAAGCATAAATGTACTTGTCTGGTCTATTTTGATATATCACATTGGTTCTTGTATTCTTAAGCTATCAGATGATGCATAAAAAACTATTCTAAGAAAGTGGCAAAACGATATATCACAGCTACCGATGTCAACGGTAGGGGAATCTTACACGGCATATATAGGCTACCGATGTGAACAGGTTAACAAACAACTAAATTTATCAATTATGAAATAAACTAACCATGCCTTTTAATAATTAAATTAAAATTAAAATGTTTTCGTAAATTGTTAATTTGTTTTTTTTTTTAATATTAAAGTTGGCGTTTCCTTGATTTCCTCACTCGCGGGGAAAAAACGTGGGATCCGCAGCGCGAAAAAGTGGGGAAAAAAAGTAAAGCGTATGCGGGAGCCCACTTTGACATGGCAACCTTTTTAAAAAGCGGGGAAAATTAAAGGATGCTTTCCGGGGAACTTTGCGAGCAGCGGAAATATATTTATTAATTTAATTTGAGCGTTTTTTTCGAATGTTCCCGGTAACACGCCGTCTGAAGGATTCACGTTGTACGGGTATATGTGTAGGGAACCTTTTTTTAATTAATGTTTTTTTTTTGTGTTTTAACATTGGAAACATTCGATTTTGATTTTTCGTTGTTGTTTAATTGAAATAATACATTTTTTAAAATTAAATATACTCGTACTGATTCATTTTATGCATTTATATAGACTTTTAAATATTTATTAGAATATTATTTTATTATTTCGATATTCTAATCTACTTTTATAGGTCGTTGACTATATTACAATATTATAGTAATTAAATATACATATACTTTACGTCTAATTCTTTTTAAACGCATCAATTCATGCAGAAAAAGAAACCTTGGAAACCAACTATGCCCAGGTATTAAAGACGCGTTTAGAAAGAATTTGATGTATAGTATATGTATTTTTAATTACTACGAATATTAACTGATACTAATAGTTTAAAATACTGACCGTTATGAATTAGTGAATACTTGACAAATGGCTTTTTAAATTTTTACTTGAATATTTTTCAATACTCTAATATTGTTTAATAGATCGTTGACTATATTTCAATATTATTAGTAATTTAATACACACATACAATTAAACATCAAATTATACATCTTTATACGCATCAATTCATTCAGAAAAATATCGGCAGACGCGGGATTCGAACCACGAGCCTTGCGTAGGATTTACATGAGGTTGTTTTCCATCCATTCGGTCTATAGTTCGGTTCGAGAGCCGAGTGGTACTTATTAAATGAATAGACTGTAAATACTTAACAATTATTTTTTCTTTGTTTATTTTACCATTTTATTATTTGTCTTTAAATATTTTTATACTTTACAGGTTATTATTAAAAAATACATAAGTCTCTCATTTAAGTATATTTGATTAGTTAACCTATTATTTAAATTAGAAATACTATGACATTAGAATTAAATATACTGTAATTTCTCGAAGAAAGTTTTGATTTCAAAAGTGGTCAGATTAATTTAATTCAAATCGCCTCGGATGTTGATGTATTTCACCTAAGGGAAGCCCAATTCAGACATGAACTCTACGAGTTTCTTTGGAGGAATAATTTGTTGGTGTCGTCTGTTTGATGAGCATTGGGACCTTCTGCTGTTGTCTTTATTGCTTTGTTCCTAGTACTTAGTCGGAAGTCCCTACAATTATATTTATTATATTCTTTTTATTTTAGGATTAATTCTAATTGTTTTTTAGAAATGAATTGAGATGTTTAAATTTGTAACGTTTCTGTAAGGGAAAAAATTGACATTAAAAAAAAAGATATTAAATCAATCGACCCAAATTTAATTTTCCACTAAAACTATACACGAATAAAAAATATGAAAAATTCTGAACATAACCTTACCTTATTCAAATAATTTTCCTGAAACAAAAACAGTATAATTTATTTTATGAATAATAAAAAAACACATTTTTTTTAGCAAACACATTTATTTATAAAAACATTTTTACATATTTTTTAAAAGCTCATATTTAATTTATATTATTCCATAATCACACACATTTCACTATTAAAATTATTTTATGAAATTCGAAACAATTACAAATCTTAAAATCGTTTTTTAATTTTTGTTCACAATGTATCACATAAAAAACACACTTTTATGTGCACTTCTTAGGTTTTCACGGCCAGATTTGATATTGTGGGTTTCGGGTTTAGCCGTGTGTGGCGAATTACTAATTTCCAATATTTCGACCGCCTAAGCCAAAAATCAGTATCACACTTTTATGTTTACAACCACTTGGTTTCCAGTTTATTGTCTACTTGTTTCGGTAGCACCTCTAACATCTTCAGGAGAACGCGTACAACAATTGTTGAAAATAAACTGTAAACTAAGTGGTTATAAGTCAGTTTGAATTTTAATCATGTCTGACCACAAAGTTATTACTTTGTATTATTTGTATATACACAATAAAATATTTTTATATTATTTATTTTAATTAAGTATATCATTACTAGCATTAAGATTATCAACTGACAATACTTGGTGAAACTGCATAATTATAATTTAAGAATTAATTTTAATTAAAAAATTAATAAATTAAAAATATTTAGTTTTGATTTTTAAAATAAATTGTGAATCAAAACTAAATATTTTTAATTTATTAATTTTTTAATTAAAATTAATTCTAAAATTATAAGTACATCATTACATTAATTTATTTGAAAACGATTTAAAAATATGTTTATTTACAAAACAAAACCAACTTCAACCATTTATTTTTACAAAAAATATAATTTGACTTTTAAGTTTTTAAAATTATTTTTATTTATTTTTTGAATTAACCCTCGATGCACATCTTTTCGAATGCCGTTCGCGACTGACCACGGGTCAAAGTGACCCCTTCCGTACCCCAAAAATTTAAGCACCGCGAAAACAAACCAGCACTGAAAACCGGATTTTAACCCCACATTTTGAATTTCCTTCTTCCTTTAAAACGTGAACAATGGCGATTTTTTGTTTTCAAAAACCGGTTGTATCGTTTATGCATTCGGATTCGAAAATAACTGACCGACGGTCGAGCGGTTAAGGTGACAGCTTGCCTATGCGCAGCTCAGGTATTCTAATCCCGTAACAAATTCCGTATTAAATGTACGTAATAACATACGCATTTTACAAATACGTAATTCGATATTAGTCTCTATTGTAATTTTTTTACGTATTACATTATAATCGATAGTAACCATACCGTATACAATCAATTGAATTTTTGGATTATATTTCAAAGTCGGGGTCATCGCGACTTCGCTGGAGTCTCTCATGGAGCCTTAAGTGTGGCCTGAAAAGACCATCGTTCAACCCTGAATACGTGTAAGACGAAAGAATCGCAGTGAGCAGTGGTTGAAACCAACTTGAGTGAAGATATTGACATATTTAGTGTAATATTGCTTCAGATTCAGTGCTGGTGTTGACTGATACGAAATGTTGGACGTTTGATTTTGTGACAATAATGCCGTGTTATTTGTGTGTCAACCATGATATTATGACATGTTTTTTGTTGTTACAAGTCCAAATACAATATTTGCGTTGAGTATCCCGACACTTGTTCTGAGTGTGAGGTCATTGACACTAAATGTGTCAATACATTTACATCGCCACACTTATGTTAGTATGTACTTCAATGACGAATTGAAAAAAAATATTCATAAGCGCTTCGTATCTGGGATGTCCAGTCACAATAAATTGCCGCCAATCATTTCTGTCAGTTCCCACTGCTGAAGTTCATAACAGCAGACATTATATAACAAGTCGTTTCCGCCTTCTTGCCGATGATGGCATATATACGCTTGAAGGCGGCTTACACCCATGTGCAGTCATTCCTTGGCTATATATATACAGGTATAATCGTGTAGGAACAACAGACGTGGGCGACGTCGATGACGTTACTCCCGGCCATCATCAGGTCTTCCTGGGTGCAACTACTCGGAAACAGCACAGACTGCAAAAGGTGTGACAGGGTCTGCTCCACGCCGCAGTCACATTCAGTCGGTCCGCTGTAAGACTGCCAGGCTTTCATTTGTGTCCTTTTCGTTCATACTCCGGTCCGATTTCTTGGCTTAAAGTAACCGACTTAAGACACGTATACAGAAACATATATATTAAATCTAAGGCGTTTAACCAATGCATCCTCCCTGTATTAACTTATGGCGCAGAGACGTGGAATCTGACAGCAAGTCTTACCCATAAAATAAAGGTCACCCAGCGTGCTATGGAGAGATCCATGCTCGGAGTGTCGCTAAAAGATAGAATCCGAAACGAGGAAATACGCAGAAGAATTCAAGTAGTGGATGCTACCCAACGAATAGGCACACTCAAGTGGCAATGGGCAGGACATATCTGTCGAAGAGACGACGGTCGATGGGGAAGAAAAGTATTGGAATGGCACCCAAGAACTGGCAAACGAAGCATTGGCCGACCCCCTGCAAGATGGACTGACGACATAAGAAGAATAGCGGGAGTGACCTGAATGCGGAAGGCGAAGGATCGAAGAGTATGGAGATTTATGCGGGAGGCTTACGTTCAACAGTGGATGGATACAGGTTGATGATGATGATGATGAATGATGAAAAATAAGTCCAAATATCTGACTGGATACATTTAGTGACCAAAGCATTTGCCTATTTCAAAAGTCTTCCGCATGCAAAAACTCGCTTGGCAACAAACGACCATTGTCCATCCCGGATGTCCCGCCGTATGTCCCTAAGGGACGTCTCATTGTCCCATAACCGGTTTCGACGCATTGTCCCGCCAGGTAACTTGGGGTTACGTTTGACCCCTTCTTGAACCAGCGGGTCTGCAAGGGTTGAAGAACATATGCAACTCAAACAACAAGGTGTTTAAAAAAAAGGTTTTTTATTTTTTTGGCATTCACTTTGAGATCCATGTCAATATTAAATAGAAAAGTATTTAATACTTTGTTTTAACATGGATTACACTCAGCACTGTTTCACTTGCTGGAAGACTTCAATTTTGCTATCAATGAAGGCTTCATCAGTTCCAACGTATATAAACTCAGTGTGATGCATGTTAAATAAAGATATGAAATACATATTGACATCCCCCGTCTTTAAAAAGATTACAAGTCGCGGGTTCGTCACGTCGCCGCGTGGAAGAAGGATGCAGAAGCAGATTAACATCACAAAGAACTTGTTTTTGAAGCAAAATTTGCATTTATTTTTATTAGAGACTCGATTTTTCGTCCGACCGGTATTGCGTTTCGCCGCCTGGACGAGAGTTAACTGACAACTTCCGGAACACTGTGACATCCAGCGCCGCCAAGACAATCACGGCTGAAGATCGTTTTTCGTGGCTTTACGGCATCAACCTAAAAGAGCTATATCAAGCTGATATCAATAGATTATATGACGCATGCTATTTTTAAATACGGCTTAGCGCTCTATCGTAGAGCTATATTTAAGTATTGTAATTTTTATAAAAGCCCGATTGTAAATTATTTTTTTAATGAATTTGAAGATTCTATAATTATTTAACCACCTACGTCTTTCTCGCTACATTATCAACGTTTGTAATCGTCAATTTTTTTAATGTGCGACATTTTTAGTGATGCCCCTGTAGTTCCCGCGATGACCGTTGCTACATCCCCATTGACCGCTGCATAACCAGAAATACCGGTCTTCGGAGCGTCATAGAATCCATTGTCCATCACCGGCCAGGGGACAAGCAATCGTAACCCTATATTTCAACAGGGACAAATTCAGAGTTTAATGAAACCTTTAAAAAACAACAAAAAAAAATATTAAAAAAAAAATCTTGCGACTCATGTACATGTGATCCGGCCATACAACAGACAGTGAGACACTCTCTCATGGAGTTCATCATCCATGAGAACAGGAGACGCATTATGTGTTGCCGCCTGGGAGTCTCTACCATTTCTTGGGAGGATTTTCTTTTGAACTACTGCTTAGTTCTGACGGTCCCTTGCTTTTAAACTTCATCAAGGAAATTGTCAGGGGCTACACGCGCGGTTAACGAGGCTGACATGGAATAGGCTCCTACGTTCTTCAACTATTTGTCAGACGTATAATCTAACCTAGTGTGTAACTTGCAGAGTACAACACGCAACTATGTATTTTTTTCTACATTTTTAAAGATAAAATAATAAAATTAGAAAAAATTAAAAAAAGTATCCGAGGCATATTTTGAGTAATTTTTGTAAACACAATTTTAAGTTACACACAAACATAATGATATGATTTTATTAATAGGTTCATTCTCTCAAGGCTTGCATCATTTGATACAAATTTTTAAATTCCTTGATTCTCCTCTGATCACGACCATAACCAGCTGACCATAGTCCAAAAACGGGTCCCGTACCCTTTTATTTAAAAAATAATAATAATAAAGAACCATAATAAAAATAGTTTTAAAATAATTTTCTATTTCTATTGTATCGAGAAAAAAAAAGCAACCGGTCAAGCCGGTTTTGATATGCAAGGGTCAACATTTATGCAACTGACCCCTACGTTTTAAAAATATTTTTTATACAGAAACAAAACGACATTACTAATACACGATCACTTTGCCACTTAAAACGTTTCGATTTTCATTTTTCTGTATGAAAGAAAATAATAGTTTTGCGACGTTCAAATGGTCACGTAGCCGTAAAATTTGTATGGATAATGCTTAAAAAAGGTTTGGATACTTTTTAATCTTGATATTTTTGGCTTTTATAATTTATTTGATTCAATGTGAGCAGCTGTTGCTGTAATGCATCTATGCTGAAAAAAAGCACGGTCACTGACTATTTAAGTAATGAAATTATGATTACTAGAATACGGGCTTACATAAAGCGTACGGTACATAGTTCAATGAAACTAGTTACAAGCTATAAGTTATTTGGGGAAAATATATGTTACATGAATGAAATATAATAAATTCGAATTATTAAGGTAAATATTAAGCGATAATAGTATTTTTTTTAATTATAAATATATAATCGTCGATGGCGACGTCGATGGCGTTACTCTCGGCTATCATCAGGTCTTCCTGGGTGCAGCTACTGCCACACAGCGCACACTCCAGAAGGTGTGACGGGGTCTGATCCACGCCGCAGTCACAATCAGTCGGTCCGCTGTAAAACTTCCTAGGCTTTCATCTGTGCCCTCGTGTTGCATACTCCGGTTCGAAGTCTGTTAAGGGACCTCCATATATTCCACTCCTGGTCGTGTCCAGGGGCTAGGTCCTCTTTCGGGGCAATCCAAGTGATACTGAAGTCTCATCTGTGAATTCTATGACGCTTATAATATTACATATGACTAAGATCTGCATGTGAAGTGTTGATTCGCCAATGTCATAGACTGTAGCCCGACATTCACGCATCATTCAATTATTACAGGCATTCATTATGCATGGGTGATGTTCGGGACGAATTTTGTCAGCCACTAATTTTGATTAACAGGTAAGGGATTTTACAGGTGAGGGATCAAATTCACACCAATCAGGATTATTTTTAAAGCATGGAAAATTGATTAAAAATACATTTTTTAATCTCGGTCGGGGATCGAACCTACGACCTTCGGTTTGGAAAGCATAAAATTATGATATGGTTTACTAGTAGTCCTAGTAGATTTGCAGATTAAATATATGTCTTTTCTCTTTCTTCGTAGTGGAATTCTCGTATCGCAACGCCGCGTTCATAGCTATTTTAACCGGAAACGGATAAACCGTGACACGTGAGCCTCGCGCGAAAACCTTCCGTGATAAAATGCGCCATTTCTCTAAAGTCGTTATCGTTTCGAACCCACATACTGCAAACATGCATGCCCCCACCTGGAGACGGCTTTGGGATAAAACCAGGTATATCCAACGACCACAGCATGCTGAAACATCGAAAAAAAATATTTTTTCTTCAACAAATGATACACGTATAAACTCTCTGAATACACCTTTTTATATGATGCTTCTATCAGCAATAAGTCAGAGAAAAATAAACAGAAGACGTGTAGATTCGAACCACGAACTTTGTATGCATAACACGTCATAGCGTGACTGCTCGACCATTTCCGACTCTCAATCTAGTCGAGAAACTTACACGTACCTGCATTGCTAAAAGAAGGCAGTTGTTCAATGCTGCATGCATATTTATATTATTTAATAGTTTGGTTTCTACAAATTTATTCACTTCGATCTTCTGGATCTTGGCTACACTGTAAACTGTTCGAGTCCCCGCATCCATTGTTTCCTCTTCATAGTATCAATCTGGTGGATTGTTATTGAAATATTTCATCTCGATCACCACTCTTCTCGATCCTCTGCAATCCTCTTTAGCTCAGCATATGAGCTACAAATCATGTCCTCAAACACTTGCTGCAAACACTCTCGTCTAGGGCACCCTCTACAGTTTCTACCCTCAACCATACCTTCCACAATGTCGTGAAGAAGACCATCGTGGCGCATGATGTGTCCGATCGCCTTTCCGAGATGGTTCTTACTAGGTGCCTATTATAATAATGATATATTACCTTGATTATGCTGAGAACCTCATTGTTCGTGACGTGGTTTCTCAAGAATATTCAGAGAATTCTTCTGTAAGACCACGTCTCAAAGGCCTCTAGTATTTTTTCATCACTTTCAGAGAAGCACCGTGTCTCACAGCCGTACATCAAGATTCTTCTTGATGTACGGCTCAAGAAATTTGTTTTTTATTGAACGCTAGCCTTGCTTGATGTATGCGTCTGTTGAGTTCTCTTTTTGTTCTGCCATCCCAGGTGATCGTACTTCCAAGGTATACAAACTCTTTTGCATCTTTTAGGATTACTCCTAGCATTGTTCGTGACGTGGTCTCTTAAGGAAATTCCGAGATTTCTTCTGTATGACCACATCTCAAAGGCCTGTAGTCTTTTTTTATCACTTTCAGATAAGCACGATGTCTCACAGTATACTGTGAGTATGCATTGGTTAAACGCCTTAGTTTTCAGACATTACCGAATTATCGCTTTACAAATGTACTGTAAGTTTTCAAAATTCTTCCATTCCCAGTTGTGGCGGTGAAAAATATCTAGATCTAATGTGCTTCGTTTACCAACCAATAATAGCTACACTCTTCTTAAGAATGATCAAAGTGAGGAAGCCTTAGGCATCATCATCATCAGCCTGTATCTGTCCACTGTTGAACGTAAGCCTCCTGCATGAGTCTCCATCCTTTTAGATCCTTTACCTTACGCATTCAGGCCACTCCCGCTATTCTTCTTATTTCGTCTGTCCATCTTTCAGGGGGTCGGTCAACGTTTCGTTTGCCAGTTCTTGGCCGCCATTCCAATGATTTTATTCCCCATTAACCGTCGTCTCTTTGACAGACGTCCTGCCCATTGCCACTTGCCGGCGGTCATAGCTCAATGGTAAAGCGTTTGCTTTGCAAGCCAAAGGTCCTGGGTTCGATCCCCGATGGAGATTAAAAAAAAAGGATTTTTAATCGATTTCTGAGCTCTAAAATACCCCGGTTGGTGTGAATTTGATCCATCACCCGTAAAATGTCAGTCATAGCCTATCAATTAAAATTGGTGGTAGACGAAAGTCGTCCCGTGAAGACCACCCATTCATAGTAGATTCCTGTAATAATAAAGGATGATGCGTGAATCTCGGGCTGTAGTCTATGACGTTGGCGGATCAACACTCCACGTGCAGCGTTTAGCCATATACACCATGGTAAGCGTCATAAAATTCCACAGATGAGACTTAAGACAAAAAATTACTATCACCATCTGTCGGTATTCTCCTGTATGTGTTTACATAAAAAAAAAAAAAAAACGACCGTCGTCTCTTCGACAGATATGTCCTGCCCATTGCCACTTGAGTGTGCCTATTCGTTGGGTAGCATCCACTACTTGAGTTCTTCTGCGTATTTCCTCGTTTAGAATTCTATCTTTTAGAGACACTCCTCTCATGGATGTCTCAATGGCACGTTATGTGAGCTTTATTCTATGTGTAAGATCTGCTGTAAGATTCCTCGTCTCTGCGCCATAATTTAATACAGAAAGCATGCATTGGTAAAACGCCTCAGTTTTAAGACATTGCCGAATTTTCGCTTTAAAAATGTACTGTTAGTTTTCCAAATGCTGCCCATCCCAGTTGTGACAGTGAAAAATATCTAGAAGCTCTCAGTGCCGGCTTTAGGGGGTGGCGAAGTGTGTCGGTGCCCCAGGGCGTCGAATAAGCTAAGGGCGCCGAGGGCAACTGATCTGTCTTAGATTTTTTTAAATATAAGCAATATGAGACGCTAGAAAATAAATGCCCTAGGGCACCGTAGGGTCTAAAGCCGGTACTGAATGTGCTTCGTTCTTCGCGGTCGTAAATCGCACGCGGACGCTAGTTTACTCTTTGGGGAGCATGTAAGTGAGGTCCTTCCTTCACAGGAAGCGGTTGGAACTATTCCGAAACGAATGATAAATAATCACCGTACAGCGGGAACAAATTAAATCGCCGGCTTTCAGGATTTACGCTTCCTGTAATGCGAATGGGAGGGGCCGACTGTACCCACCTAAGAGAAGAAAACTTCGCGGTACAGTGGTTGAAGATCCAACAGTTCATATCCTGAAAAAGTGAAACTTTAAGAACAAATTAAACCAATTAATAGACACTTAAACAAATAAAACTGAAGACTGAAATTTTTGTGATAGTATTTTCCAAATTCCGAAGCCGGATGGCTAAGTCCAGTCGTGAAAGCGTTTTTTTTGTCATTCAGACGCTGTCAGTTCAAATCCCGACAGAACTTGACTTTTTTAAAAATCGATTTAACCAAATCTTGGCTCTATACATGCCCCGGTAGAGTTGAGCCACTCCTTTGAAGACAAAACAAAACGTCGAATAAATGTCATCTTCTGATTGTTATTTTAAATGAATTTTAATTTAAAGAATATAAATTAAAAATATTTAGTTTTGATTCACGTTTATTTTAACTGATTATATGTTTCGGCCTCCCTGGAGACCATCTTCAATTATGATGAAATAAAAACTGGCAGTGACTTAAAAAAGGAAAAGAGGCATTTTAAAATCAAGGGGTGCGTAGTTTTTTTTAATATATTAAGACATTATACAATAATAGATTTTTGTTTTGAATTAAAAAAAAAAGACATTTTAAAATTACTGAGTATTTGTTATTTTAATTTATTAAGCTATTATAAAATATTAAATTTTTGTGTTCAATTTAAAAATTCCTTGTAATTCTTCGATGTAGACGACGGCCAGTCCATGGTGCATATGGTTTTTTTCAGCTTGATTGATATCAATTATGCAGTTTCACCAAGTATTATCAGTTGATAACCATTCTGACTTCTAAGAAACCGTGACTAGTCCACAGACTTTTGTTGACGATGAATTTTGACCCTTCATAGAGAGAATATGGAGAAAAATCACAAAGAGATGTGTTAAGAAGGTATATTTCTTTCTCACGTAGAAAATAAACAGGTCAACGACCAGCGGCACTCAAACTGTTTAGATCTCCGCCCCCTCGGCTGTAAAATAGCAAGAAGAAGGGTTTCGAGTCGCGATTCTTGCCATTTAAATTCTGCAGGAAACACAGTAGAGGCGTTCACGGATTATGTATCACCGCCGGTCGTCTTCCTGTGAGAAGCGAAGAGGGGGGCAAAAAGGGGGGCTAAGGAGGGCAAAAAGGGGCGCCAAAAGAACGGTAAGGGGGCGGTTTGAACCTCGAGGACTGTGGAAACCCAAGAGTAGCTCTTTAATGATCATTTAACTTTGAAAGCTTTTTTAAATTGTACAATTATGTTGATATTTGTTGATTTTTAAATCATTGCAATTTTCGGTTAAAAAAATCGTATTTGAAATATTATCGTTTCGGAAACAACAGGGTCAGATCCTGTCTGCCTAGAAGTGGCCGACGTCGATAGCGTTACTCCCGTCCATCATCAGGTCTTCCTGGGTGCAGCTACTCGGACACAGCGCTCACTCCAGAAGGTGTGACAGGGTCTTCTCCGCGCCGCAGTCACATTCAGTCGGCCCGCTGTAAGACTGCCAGGCTTTCATTTGTGTCCTCGTCTTGCATACTCCGAATTCTGTTAAGGGACTTCCATATATTCCACGCCATATTATGAAATATTTAGATATGTAGAGTCAAGTTTCCTAATGCGTCGAAATACGAGTAAGGATTGCGGTATTAAGTCTTCATCAATATATTCGGATGAGGCATTTTTTTGTTAGTATTTAATTCAATTAATGAGCAGTAATCATTTAGCAAACGATCAGTATTATTTTTAATGAACACTTACAGGAGAATACCGACAAATAGTGACACTGATTCTGAAGCTATGACACTTACTATTTTATTTTACATATGGATAAGCGCTGCATGTGGAGTTTTGATCCGCCAACGTCATAGAGTACAGCCCGACATTCACGCATCATCCTTATTATTAAAGGAATTTACTGTGAATAAGTGGTCTTCACAACTTTTTTCTACCACCAATTTTTGATAAATAGGCTATGACTGGTATTTTACGGGGGATTAAATTCACACCAACTGAGGGTATTTTTAAGCTCAGTAATCGATAAAAACAAACTGTAACAGTTTTATACGCTCAATTTGTCTATGCCTTGTCGCAGCACACTGTATACCCGGAGGTTTACATGGGAACATAGATGGTTTGGATGAACAAGAGACCACGAACTTGCATAGAATGCGGCTGTAGTATGAGAGAAATATTTGGGTGTTAAATTATCAGGGTGTTTTTAAGAATATTTAACGACAAGTATGACGCACCCGAGGCGTGGACCTTTCTTTTGTCCTTAAGGGGTGGCTCAACACTACCGAGGGAATATATAAAGCATAGATTTGATTGAATAGATCGGGTTTTTAACTGATAGCGTCTGAATGGCAAACAAACACTCATACCACTGGACTGTTAATGCATGATTCGCTAACTGCTTGGAACCCCGCATATCAAGTATTAACTTCCGGAGGAATAACCAAGTCTTTCTTTTCATCCATAGAACACTTATTGACGTGGCAAAAGACGAACTCCGTGGACTTTCATCTCACGCAAGCGTTTCCGGACACGGAATTTTCAGAGACTTCCTAAAAAGATTAGGCCTCTCTTCTTGCGACGCATGTCCATGTGATCCAGGCATGCAACAGACGGTGAGACACTCTCTCATGGAGTGCATTATCCATGAGAATAGGAGACGCATTCTGTGCTGTCGCCTGGGAGTCTCTACCATCTCTTGGGAGGATTTTCCTGACTTGCTGTTTAGTTCTGATTGCTGTTAAACTTCAACAAGAAAATCGTCGGGGCTACATGCGCGGTTAACGAGGCTGACATGGAATAGGCTCCTACATTCTTCAACTATTTGTCAGACGTATAATCAATCTAACCATATGTGTAACTTGCAGGTTACAACACGCATCTATGAGATTGTTTTCTACTTTTTTTAAAGATAAAAAAAACCACTGGACTCTGCCACTCAACAAAATCTTATGTATAGCAGTTTTTTCATTATTATTATTTTTTAATTTTTAGATACCAACACCAAGGTGACTCTTAAAGTAAATAAATACGTATATAAAAATACGGTTCATAATATAATGTATTCAGCAGTCGCCAGTGGCGTATCTAGATGTATACAGTGTATACATTCGTAAAAGTATCCCTCGCGATTCTTCGGGAGGAGCCGTATTCTAAATAATACATTTTCTCGGCCGAGGGGGCGTTGGGCGATGTCGAGGGGGTTAGCCGACCCCCCCACCCTCTAAGGATACGCCTATGGGAGAAATACCAAGTAAAGCTTATCCAAAAATGTAATTTCATATTACATGTTAAAAAGTTGCAATTTCTTGAAGTAATGTTTAAGTTAAATTACTAGACGTTCTCATATATACATTTGAATTTTTGGGTTGAGTTACTCTTTAAGGACAAATGGTCCATGCATCGGGATGGTCCGGTATATCATTGGATTTCGTAAGTAATCTTATTAACAAAAATACTCCTCGGGTACTATAGGGTCCGCCATCTAACGTTTTTTTTTTCAACTAGTACTTATTTCGTGAATGGTAACACTTAGCTCATGTCTGATTTGACAGCTAATTAGTTTTATTCTTCCGCTAAACGAATATGGTTGTGTATACACTTGAACAACGCTGAGAAATATTGCGACATTACTTTGAAAAACAGGTAATTTTTCTTCGAAAATGAGCAAGGAGTGGCCGTTACAGTCAATGGCGATCGTTATCGGGCCATTCTTGTTCACAAAAATTGAAGAGGAAGATATTGGCAACATTTGGTTTCAACAGGACGGCGCTACGTGCCACACAGCCGAAGCTACACTCGATGTTTTGCGCCCCATTTTCAAAAAAAAAAGTCATTTGGCGAACCCGTTATATATATTCCCTTTTCAAGCACTCGACCAATACGGTGCGCTCTAAAACCAAAACTATACATCAAATAAAAATACTTACAAAAATAGTAAAAGTTTGTAGAAAATTAAATAAATCTTATTTTAACTGTCTCATTTTTGTAATATCTTGTTATTTATAGTACGTGCTTAAAACTAAAATTAAATAAATAATATAATTTTGCCGATGTTGTTTTTTTTTTCTTCAAAATTTAACGCTCTCTAGCTCCGTTAATTCGAACAAAAAAACATCACTAAGCCATGCCAAGTACAGTGAAACCTCTGTTCATCGTTTCTCGATGAATCGTTTTCCCGGATTTGACGTTCATTCATTCTATTCCGATTTCGTTTCACACAAAAATTTATCCCGCATTCATAGTTTATTTTAATAGGTCCCTTTAAAAAATGATTCCGAAAAAAGAGAAGAAGAGAAAGAAAATTCGCAGAATGTTGTTGTTTAAAAAAATATTCTCTAAAGTTGCACTATTTTGTGAAAAACTAAAAAAATACAGTTTTTTGGTATTTTCGATTTTTGTGTAAGTTTACCCTTTTATTACGGGTCGGCGAAACACAAATTATATGTACTGTCAATTATAAAGCTAGTATTTGAAGCATAAATGTACTTATCTGGTCTATTTTCATACATCACATTGGTTCTTGTATCCTTTAGCTATCAGATGGTGCAAAAAAAACTATTCTAAGAAAGTAGCTAAACGATATATCACGGCTACCTATGTCAACGGTAGGGGAATCTTACATGGTATATATATAAATATATCGGCTACCGATGCGAAGGGTTAACCGCAACATTTTCATACGAGCATATTTGATTTAATGATCTTCCATAATTTTCTATATTTATATACTGTATTTAAAAAAAATATTGGTTTATCACTAGATGAGTTATTTTTGGGCGCTGTCCCTCTTTTACTTTTAAATTTAATATAGCCCTCCCGTCTTTCCGTGGCATCCGCTTTTAAGTAAGAAATTTCCCGCAGAAATATCGCAATATTATATTAAATATATTTATATAAAGGGGGGACTCGAGGGGGGCCCGCAAAGGGGGGGCTGAACGAACATTAATCTTTGCACATTGCATATATAAATATATGCTCAAATATATATACAAATCTGCAAAAAGGATATATAATAATAATGTATATACGTTCTATTTTAAGTATTGACGTTTTTTCATACCGGATGATTGAATAAAAAAATTTAATAGTAAGCTTCACATTTTACCCAGATACTTTTTTATATATTTTGGCAGCTGATATAGCAAGGCTTGTTTGTAAAAAGTATTCGATTGATTCCTTGCAGTTGTTTTAAGTAGGGTTCCTTTTGAAATAAACATTTTTTGTCATGAGAGGACTTTTCCACAAGAGAGGTATAGTTCAATGGTCAAAGCGTTTGCTTGCAAGCCAAGGTCATGGGTTCGTTCCCCGACGGAAGGATTTGTAATCGATTTCTGAGCTCTAAAATGCCACGGTTGGTGTGAATTCGATTCCTCTCCCGTAAAATAACAGTCATAACCTATTAATTAAAATTGGTGATAAACTAAAGTCGTCCCATGAATATCATTCATTCACATTAAATTCCTATAAATAATAAGGATTACGCGTGAATCTCGCGCTGCAGTCTATGACGTTGGCGGATCAACACTCCACATGCAGCGCTTAGCCATACGCACAATGGTAAACGTCATAGAATTTCACAGATGAGACTACATAATTACTCTCTGTCGGTATTCTTCTGTATGTGTTTACTATTTTTTTTAATTTTTTTAAAAAACCTTCTCGAGCTTGCGCTGTGTCCGAGTAGCTGCACCGAGGAGGACCTGATGATGGCCGTGAGTAATGCCGTCGATGTCGCCCACTTCTGGGCAGACAGGATCTGACCCTGATTTAAAAATACAGCGGTGTAGTCCCGTAGCATATTTCAGATAATTTGTAAATCACAAGTATTTTTTCAAGTATGAGTTGCATTATATACTGTATTAATGTGATATGATGTTTTGGCCACCCCTGGCTTAAGGGTGAGCACAAATGTCTACTCGCCCCTTCTTTCTCGTTCTTCTTCTTCCCCCCTTCCCCCGGGGGAGACAGAAGGGGGTGGGGTGGGTACACAAACACATAAAACTTCCCGAAGCTCTCCCAGCCCATTTCTTCTTCATGTTAATTTACATTTTAAATTACACTTAGTTCCAACGGCGAGCGGCAGCCGGCTGTCCCTCCCACCAACTCGTCCCACCCACTCTCCCCCACACTCACCCATCAACTCACCCATTTATCTCCCCGAAACTCACCCCAGGGCTGGCAAAAAACAATCCATCTTGAATAATTTCATTATTGTTATTAATTATTTTATTAATTTATTGTTTATGAAGAAATTGCTTTTATATCCTTTTTTACCGTAATAACAAACATCATAGAGGCTCGTATTTTTTCGGTAAGAATGTTAATTTTCATTTTTAATAGAATATTAAATAAAATGATTTTTATTTTTAAAGTACAACATTTTAAAGTAGAGGCTCCCAGTGGAAGACCATCCATAGGCTTCTCCGTCATTCTCGGAGGCAAGGCCATGATGGATCCGTGTGGTGGGCAGGACCTCATAGCTGAGATGGTGGCGGATGAACCGAATTGGCGGTCAACGGCAGCTCTCTAGCTTTCCAAGAAAGCTACTGCGTCAGGCGGCAACCGGTAGTAAAAAAAAAACCGCTAAAAAAAAAACATTATCCACGATAAAAATGACAAGCGTAATACTGTTAGGGCGTCCCACTTAGACAGACGTGGCGAATGTGCAGAAGGAGAGTTGACCCCATATTATGGGAAATGGCGTGGCTAAAGAAGTTATTTTTAAAGTACAACATTCTAGATAACGTTCTACATTTTTACATATTAACCCAACTCTATGTGTCCTAACTTAACCCTTAAACGAACCTAACCTAACCTACAATAATTGTAACGCAGGCGTAAAATTGGTTCACTTAGTGTCTTGTTTCTATTGTTATTGCGACGGATTTTACTCTTCTACACTTACAGATTTAATTCATCTTGCGCCCACGCAAAATCACCAAACTCGTCATACAAACAAGGTTAATGTGTGCCGACCAAGAATCGGCAGCTTTCAAAGTTTGTTCTTATTTGCCACCAGTGAGCTCTACAATGTTCTTCCACCGTCTGCGATTCCTCCTTCATACAATCTGGATCTCTTCAAGAAACAGATAAATCATCATCAACATCATCATCGGCCTGTGTCCGTCCACTGTTGAACGTAAGCCTTGAGCATGAGTCTCCATCCTCTTCGATCCTCCGCCTTCCGCATCCAGGTCACTCCCGCTATTATTCTTATATCATTAGTCCATCTTGTAGGGAGTCGGCCAATGCTTCGTTTGCCAGTTCTTGGGCGCCATTCCAATACTTTTCTTCCCCATCGACCGTCGTCTCTTCGACACATATTTCCTGCCCATTGCCACTTAAGTGTGCCTATTCGTTGGGTAGCATCCACAACTTGAGTTCTTCTGCGTATTTCCTCGTTTCGGATTCTATCGTTCAGCGACTTTTATTTTATGAGTAAGATTTGCTGTCAGATTCCACGTCTCTGCGCCATAAGTCAACACAGGGAGGACGCGTTGGTTAAATGCCTTAGTTTTAAGACATTGCGGAATTTTTGCTTTACAAATGTACTTTAGTTTTCCAAATGCTGCCCATCCCAGTTGTACGCGCCTGTCGATTTCTTTTGAGAAGTTGTTTCGCCCTAGTTGTATTACTTGTCCCAGATAGGTGTATAGTCGTTTACAACCTCTATTTGTGTTCAATGGAAATAGGATCAAAGGTCTGGGAAACATGACTATAAACAGATAAATATGCACCTGTAATATCTCCAACCCACACGCAAACACAACATATATGCTTTATATGTATGTATATAATATGTTAATGCTTAACTTTAATGATAGAACGAAAACTGCGATTAAAATGGGCTATTTTCATATATTACTGTAGTTGTAGTATCTATTGATACGTGTTATTGATACGTTTTATTTATAGATGTAGCTTGTTCTAAGCGTAATATTTTATTAGAATATTGAAACATATTTTTTGCTATCAATTTTTTAAAAATGTTTTTTTTATATATTTTATTTCATTTGATAAAGTACCTCCTGTTTACATGTCGTCGTTTTCCTTCTTTCTCTCGCGCGAACAATCCCGTGATTGATATGACAGGCGCGGCCGTAAACCGGCAGTACTTTCGGGGCCTTTGTTCTTTTAATGCGCGGAGACATTAGGAGGTTTTGTTACGGCGAGGCTTGCGTAAGACGACGCAAAAACGACGCACAACTGACGGACGCCTTAGGGGCGCGGTAAGAGACATCAGGCAATTTACTTAAATACCTGAAAAATATATTTAAATAACTATTATTATTAATTATTTAATTGGACTGACGATATAAGAAGCATAGCGGTAGTGACCTGGATGCGGAAGGCGGAGGATCGAAGAGGATGGAGACTCATGCGGGAGGCCTACGTCCAACAGTGGACGGACACAGGCTGATGATGATGATGATGATATTTAAATTGTGTTTTTATACATTACTTTCATTATTTTGAAAAAATATTAGCGGAGAGTACATTTCTCACTCCTTTGCAGATGACATAGTGCTGATAGTCGATTCACCTGACAAGCTTAAAGACTAGTCGTATTTTCAATTTCAATTTTCAATTTCAATTTTTTAATTTCAATTTCAATTTTCAATTTCAATTTTCAATTTTCAATTTCAATTTCAATTTTGTTTATTTTGCCTTTCAGAAACATTACAAATTATGTTAACTCAATTCATTTCTTAAGTACAATAAAAATACAAATAAAAAATACAATATATACAAAAATAGGTACTTATGATTAAGTACTATGAACAAAGCAATAAAGAAAAGCAACAGAAGATCCCTATGCTTATCAGACAGACGAAGCCAACCAATTATCCCTCCAAAGAAACTCTTGGAGTTCTTGTCTGAATTGGGCCTCTTTTACGTGAAATATATCAACATCCGAGGCGATTTGGTTAAACAGTCTGATCCCTCTCCCAAGAGGCATTTCTCAGACCTTTGACGCTATTTCCATTGGAAGAACACAAATAGAGGTTGTAAACGACTATACCCATCTGGGACAAGTAATACAACTAGGACGAAGTAACTTCTCAAAAGACGTCGACAGGCGTATACAACTGGGAAGGGCAGCATTTGGAAAACTAAAGTACATTTTTAAAGCAAAAATTCCGCAATGTCTTAAAACTAAGGCGTTTAACCAATGCATCCTCCTGTGTTAACTTATGGCGCAGAGACGCGGAATCTGGCAGCAAGTCTTACCCATAATCCATGCTCGGAGTGTCGCTAAAAGATAGAATCCGAAACGAGGAAATACGCAGAAGAACTCAAGTAGTGGATGCTGCCCAACGAATAGGCACACTCAAGTGGCAATGGGCAGGACATGTCTGTCGAAGATACGACGGTCGATGGGGAAGAAAAGTATTGGAATGGCGCACAAGAACTGGCAAACGAAGCGTTGGACGACCCGCTACAAGATGGACTGACTATATAAGAATAATAGCGGGAGTGACCTGGATGCGGAAGGCGGAGGATCGAAGAGGATGGAGACTCATGCTCAAGGCTTACGTTCAACAGTGGACGGACACAGGCTGATGATGAAGTAGCGACTTTTTAGAATTACGACATTTGTGAGTTACGATCATTTTTTCAGTAGTGGCCATTTTGAGTTGCTACAATTTCAGGTTTCGACAATTTTGAGTTATAATATTTTTGAGCTTAGATCTTTTTAAGTTTCATCTATTTGAAAAGTAAGACCGTTTTATGCTACATTTTTCAGTTACGAATATTTTTGGTGGTCACTTTTTACGTAGCGATAATTTGAAAATATCGATAAATTCGAGTTACGACACTCTTGAGATGTAACATTTTCGAGTTACAACTTTTTGTAAGTTGCGAAAATTTTGATTTACGACTATTTTGAACTGTTGACTTTTTGAGTTACGACAATTTTGAGTGAAACTATTTTAAGTTGCATCTATTTGAAAACTACGTCCATTTTAAAATAAATTTTCGAGTTACCACGTTTTTGAGTTGCGACAATTTTGGGTTGTCATTTTTTTAACAGCAGCAATTTGAAAAGTTATATTTATTAAAGTTATATATTTTTTTTTAGTTTTTTTTTAAGTTTCAAAATTTTAATTTTGACTTTTTTAAAATTTAGATTACTTTGACTTACGACAATATTTATATATGTTTTTTATAGAATTATTAATTCTACTTGTATTTTTCAGCAACGCAATTAATTTGTACAAATTTGTAATGTTATTGAAAGAAGAAATAATTTAAAATTTAAAATATTAAATTAAGAATAATAAAAAAAATGTTCAAAATAACAGTCGTGTATTTCTTTGTTCGGTAACTAATTCAATGTTTTGGCAGCAAGTTAAATTATTAACAGTAAATTAATTTAATCGGCAGTAGACTAAATAAATTGGCAGTGTCCACTGTGTCAGTGTGAATGTGGTCAGTTATAATATTAAAATGATAGTAATATATTTAATATTGGTAAAAAATAATGTAAAATGAATGAATAATTAATTCATGAAATGGAAACCTAACCTCACCTTACCTAACCTAATATCAATTACCATTCATTAATTATTTCCTGCCAATTGATTACTTTTCTACTTCCAATTAATAATTGTTTACTTACCTTTTTTGTATATTTATTACTGATCGTTTGCTAAATAATAACTGCTCATCAATTGAAATAAATACTCTCAAAAAAAACAGAAGCCATAATTTTTTAAATTGTTTTCGTATTTTGACTTCACCTTAGTTCCTCACATTGGCACTTTATGTGACATGTCCACAATATGAGACGCGCGCACCGCTCTTTGCCTCACCACACATTGTATGCGGTGTACTCGTGACGTGTTCTTTCTCTCATACAAAACGTATTATGACGTTATTGCCATCATTCATGATGCGGTCCTGGATTAGAACGAAACACTGCTTATTTAGAGACCATATGCTCCACATACAGAACTGATATCATTATTCAATACTCGCTTTCTTACTGGAACGGTGTCACGAACTATCGCTCACAGACAATTCGTTCAACGGCTCATCGGTAACGACGTGGGGCGCACTGGACGTCTGGTGCAAGGGATTCTTCGGTATTCTTCAAATTACCGTCACACAGTTATGTCAGCTGCCACTATACATGTCTTGTCACAATGCATATCTGCACCCAAAGATCCACCTGTAAACATACATGTGTTATGAAGAGAATACGAGATGGCGATACATAATTACATTGTGTGTATGTGCTTACATAAAAAATATTTCAGGAATAGTATGAGACTTGCGCCATATATATAATCGTGTCGGAAACAACAGGGTCAGATCCTGTCTGCCCAGAAGTATGCGACTTCGGTGGCGTTCCTCTCAGCCATCATCAGGTCTTCCTGGGTGCAGCTACTCGGACAGCGCACACTCTAGAAGGCATGACAGGGTCTGCTCCATGCCGCAGTCACATTCAGTCGGTCCGATGCAAAACTGCCAGGCTTTCATTTGTGTCCTCGTCTCGCATACCGTCCGAAGTCTGTTATGGGACCTCCATTTATTGTATTTACATTTCGTATAAATATAAATATATTAATTAAATATTTTATTTATTAATTATTTAATAATTTTTCAAATGTGCTCCCCTCTCCGTCTTACTCCCCTCTGCGCTCCACTGCTCTCCGCTCCCCTCCCGCTCCCATCCCGCGCTGCCCGACAATGAAATCCAACCGACCGTGGCGCGCATAAAACTGAGAAATTCCTCCAGTCGCCTTGCCCCATCTCCCTGTCCGCCCCACCTTCGCCCCTTTTTGCCCCTTTACCCCCCTCCACGCCCGCCTTTGTCCCCCTTTTTTCGAACTCCCTGCTCCCCCTCGCCCCTCCGCAAGAAAGAGCTGGACGGAGAAAGGCGGGGAATGAAGGCAGTAAATTTAGAGTGACCATCATTTATATACAATATATAATATCATTATATACATTGACATCAGCAAGACATTGACACCCTTGCTGACTGATACCAAAAACCTCGATATGCAATCTTTCGTCTCTTATTTCTGTTCGCTTGTCGTACATCTACGTGTTGCCAAATTGGCATATTGGACTAGTTACGTAGATCTTTGTGTCGACGGTCGAGAAGGTCGCATTATGGCCGGCTTGGCATGTTATTCAGCTAGGGGCCGGAAGTTTGTAAAGTTATCGGAATATATATGTGCTTCTGAAAAAGTTTTTGTGTTGTCAATCTGCTTCTCATCCTGCCACCACGCGACTGAATAACTACCTTTTTACAGAGAGGAGGTTGACATTATTATTATATATTGACCGATTACTTTGCGAACCATAACATATAAACGTCCCATGACTTAGAAAATTTAGCTTGATTCGTGATAATTTCACTAAATAAACAGAATTTACTTGAGCTTTTATAAAAGTTTAGATAGACAGTATCCTCCTCTCAAATATGGTTTGATAAGGTTATATTGAGCTTAAGATTAGGTTAGTTTAGGTAAGGTAAGGTAACGTTAGATTGTGTTAAAAAGTGACATCAGCATGATATAGCCCTTGCTGACTGGTACCGATAACCTCGATATACAATTATTCGTCTCATATTTTCGTTCGCTCGTCGGACACGCATGTGTTGTCATTTTGTAATGCCGTTAGGAGGAATAGTTATATAGATCGTCACTGACCACGGCGCCCGGGCAGTTGTGTGCCGACGGCGGCGAGGTCGTATTGTGGTTGGCCCGGTCTTAATTCTGTGACTAGGTCCGGGCCAGAAGTTTGTAAAGTTATCGGAACATATATGTCAATGTGCTTCAGAAAAAGTCTTTGTGTTTTTAATTCACCCCTCATCCTGCCACCACGCAATTCAATAGCGAACTTAGAAAGGAAGATGTCAATATTTTAATTTTTAATAGACGTATGGTTACCATATTAATTTCCTCTGGCTCTCGACTTTCCCATGTTTTTATCATATTATTTTCTACCTCGAGTCGGAACTCTCTTCTTCCCGTCTGAAAGTGGAAAGGGTAGAGGGTCTAGGGGGTCTAGGGAGGGGGATAAAGTGGGGCATGAAGGGGATCCTGGAGGGGGTCTAGAGGGGGACTTCAGTCCGACTGCTCGGAGCTTTCTGCGAAACGACGAAGTAAAGTTTGCGCTGGAAATTATACTATTTTTTATACGTTTAATTTTTCATTTATATTCTATTACGCTGCGCGGAATAAATTAATAATTAAATGAAGAATAAATTTATAATTAATTAATATAAATATTTATTCATTTAATATTCGTTATAATTAAGTTCAGCGGGTCGCTTAGTGGATCCAGCCACTCCTTAGGACAAAATGGTCTGATTGATAAATTAGAAAAAAATATGCCTCTCTTCAAGTACTCGGACTTCTGCTCTAGAGGTTGTCAGGAGCCATGTACTATCCTGTATCTTTCAACAGTTGTTCTCTTCCAAAAGCAAGCTTCATCAACATGCTTGGATTATCAATCTCGAATAATGTCAAATATTACGAGTCAATTAAGTATAAAGCCGGTCTCGCTTCCAAGAAACTAGGTGTATTATAAAGATCACTGAGGTTTTTCAACGATGAACAACTTTTGATTCTATATAAAGAACAAATCCGACCTATATTAAATAGGGCAATCACCTTTGGATTGGAGCCCCAAAATACCTTCTAAACTTAATTGACTCAGTTCAAAGAAGAGCAATTCGTCCGATAAACAATGACACTCTTACGTCTAACCTGCAATCAATGGAACACAGGCGTTAGATTGGTTCACTTAGTCTTTTCTACCGTTATTACCACGGTCGCTGCTCTACAGAATTTAAGGAACTAATTACTCCTGCACCCACTCACAACCGACAAACTCGTCTTACACTTGCCGAATATCCATACACAGTTAATGTGTGTCGGCCGTAAAACGGCAGTTTCCAAAGATACTTCCTTAATGCCACCTTAAGCATTGGAATGCTCTTACAGCGTCTGTGTTTCCTTCTTCCTACAATCAGGATCTCTTCAAGAAACAGATAAATATACACCTGCAATCTCCCCAACCCACAGACAAACACGGACACAACACACGTTTCTCGCACGCTGCGTCCAGCTTCCCTGGCTGAGTGTCATAGAGTGCACTGGTCTTAACCGGGTGTGCTCTCTTGCATGCGTTTACATAAAAAAAGTGACAAATGATAGACCTAAGTGTCAGCAATTTGTGGTGGTCATATGTTCCAGATGTGTAATTTTTACGGGATGAAGAAGCTTAGCCATTCTAATTATTCTATGTAGCGCCTGTAATGTTCCCATTCTCCTTTACAGCTGTCAATCTTGGCATTGCAGTAACATTCAATGCAGCCTTATAATGGATTTAGAAAGAACATGCCTGCTTAAAATACTGGGAGGACGAAGGTATTGCTTTGTGAGGAATGACGAAGTGAGAGAGCGGACAAGGCAGCTTTCCATACTAATAGCAGTCAAGAGGCAAAGGTTGACTTGGTCGGGATATATTCTACGGATGCCGCAGGAAAGCATAAGCTACAGATTTTTCTTCAATGGCTCGCTGCGTATATACAAAGAATGTACTTAGCAAAACTGCGGGAGGCAGATTCCACATGGGAGGCGAGAATCATGGCAGCTGACAGAGCTTTGTTGTGGCAGTTCGTGATAACCATATGCTACAGCTATGGCGATGACGATGATGATGAATCCACAATGGAATATCTGTCCTCGTTAGATTGCTGAAGTTAAGCGTCATTGGACGCGGATCAAAACTTGGATAGATCAACGAGGCGTTTTTTTTATATTTTCTTTATCAGATTTTTTCAAGAAGAGCAGATGATTAGTCCGACGTTCCCGAGGCGTGAACGATTTAGTCTTAAAGAATGGATCACACAGGTGTATTTATAATGTTAATTTTTTAATTTTTATTAGAATATTATTTTATTATTTAAATATTCTAATCTACTTTTATAGATCATTGATTATATTACAATATTATTATTAATTAAGTATACATACACTATACATAAAACTCTATTTTCAACGCGTCAATCCAAGCACAAAAATAACGGCAGAAGCGGGATGCAAACCGCGGACCTTGGAAACCAACTATGCCCAGGTATTCATACCGCTCGACCAACTGCGCCATTGCTATGCCTAGATTGACTCGCGTTGAAACCAGTATTTATATCATTGTTATCATCGTACGATAGATGTCGCTATAGCATATATTCAAAGTATGTATATTTTCTTATTAAAAATTATTATTATATTAAATATATTATTAAAAATATACATACTTTGAATATATACTATAGCGACATCTATCGTACGATGATAACAATGATATAAATACTGGTTTCAACGCGAGTGAATCTAGGCATAGCAATGGCGCAGTTAGCCGAGCGGTATGAATACCTGGGCATAGTTGGTTTCCAAGGTCCGCGGTTCGCATCCCGCTTCTGCCGTTATTTTTGTGCTTGGATTGACGCGTTGAAAATAGAATTTTATGTATAGTGTATGTATATTTAATTAATAATAGTATTTATAATGTTTTGTTAAGCAGATTTTATAAGGAGATCGAATTATTAGTCTGACGCTCTCGAGGCCAGGACAATTTAGTCTGAAAGACGCGACTCAAATAACCCATCCATATTCTTATCCGCATCCAATGTTGCTTAACTTGCCGGGTGGTATAGATCAGTGGTAAAATTATTTGCTTGACAAGCCGAAGGTCGTGGGTTTGATCCCCGACGGAGATTATTATTTTTTGGTTTTTTAATCGCTTTATGATCTCTAAAATATCTCCGGTTGGTGTGAATTTGATCCCTCACCCGCAAAATGCCAGTCATAGCCTATTAATAAAAATTGGTGGTAAACGAAAGTCGTCCTGTGAAGATAGTAAATTCCTGTAATAATAAGGATGATGCTTGAATGTCGGTCTGTAATCTGACGTTGGCGGATCAACACTCCACATGCAGCACTTATCCATGTGTGAAATGGTAAGCGTCATAGGATCAACTGATGAGAAAAAAACTTCAAAATCACTATCACTTACATATATTATACACATTATATATAACTTCTTAGGTTTTCACGGCCAGATTTGATGTTGTGGCTTATGGGTTGAGCCGTGTGTGGTGAACTTTTTTCAACCAATATTTCGACCGCCATTGTAGGGGTCTTCTTCAGGATTAATAAGTTTTGAGTTGGTTTATTCAGATTATATATTTCTTTTTTTATTTTCTGAAGAAGACCCCTGCAATGGCGGTCGAAATATTGGTTGAAAAAAGTTCACCACACACGGCTCAACCCATAAGCCACAACATACATTATATATGCTTACATAAGAAAAAAACTTGGGTGATCGAACGAAAACCGCGCTTACATGTTATATTGTCATTTTTATTGAAAGTTCATAAATAAATATATATGTTTTTCTTATGTAACTTGTATTTGAATGAATAATTTACATAGAATCCATAAATAGCTGAAATAATCCATAACCCCAACGTTCTTACATTGAAATACTCAAATTTATATTGTGGGTTGAAAAATGAGGCATCTGGATACAAAAGGGTGGGTGAGGGCAGACCCTTTGAGTAATAAAGATTCGGAGGAGCCAAATCGGATTGCATCGCACGAATATTTAAATAACAGTTGCTTATAGTAACATCCCTGTTACTCAGAGAAAAACGACTTCACGCTGCCGGGATCGTTATCAGAACGAGGGGCAGAAATTTCTGTCGAGGATCGAACACATGAACTTTGTCTTGGAAAGCAAACGCCTAAACTACTGAGGTGTACCGGTACATGGTTCGCATATAATTTTACAGGTAAAAAATCCGCCTTTTTTTTCTTAAGGGTTCGCACAAGTGGTCTTATCCTTACGAAGGTTATTTATTTTAGTACTTTCCGCGGGAAGCTCTAGAGAGTCATTTCTTTGAAATTGTTGCATGCAACACTTTCTATACGTATTCATAAGTTAATTACATGTTGACATCGGCATGATATAGCTTTTGCTGACTGGTACCGAAAACCTCGATGCACAATCTTTCGTCTCTTATTTATTTTCGCTTGTCGTACATGTACGTATCGCCACAGCCCCATCACGACAGCGCTGTCGGGTGTCAACGAGTTCGTATTGTATTGTGGCCCGGCCTGAATGCTGTGACTAGATCGGGCCATTAGTTTGTAAACGTATCGAAATATACATGTCAATGTGCTTCAAAAAAAGTCTTTTGTGTTGTTAATCTGCTCCTTATCCTGCCAGCACGCAATTCAATAACTAACTTAGAGAGGAGGGTGTCAATGTATTTTTTTAAATTTATTGTAAGAATTGCGACTCCGTGTATTCCAGCCCCGGGTTGAACACCCCATTTTCAACGTCCGTGTGATGGTAACACCCACACACAGACGGATCAACATTCGTTTGTTCGCTGCACAGTTCTTTATCGATCCATATTTTCTTGTTCTTTGCTGAAAGCAAACGCCCCGCAGTCAAGAGGTTAAAACGACACTTATTATTCTTATTCCTTCTCAAGCATCTATAAATATATATATACATAAACATTTATATATTATAAAATACAACGGTTATCCGTAATATAAGATTCCCAGTAATTCTTCACAGTGTAAATAAAACATGTTTGATTCCATGAATGCGTTTCATTTTTGGAAATTTCAGACTTTCACCTACTTTTCTACATAGTCGCCACTGAGGTCAATGCATTTTCGCATGCGGTATACGAGCTTTTGAATGCCCGAGTCAAAAAATTCTGCCGCCGAGCCACGCAGATACGTGAGAACCGCTTCTTCCAGCTCTTCTCTGTCGCCGAAACGCGTTCCACGCAGGTGTTTCTTCATGGCAGGGAAGAGATGGTAGTCACTTGGGGCTAAGACCAGGCTTTAGAGTGGGTGTTTGACAATACCCCATCCAAATTTTTCCGTTTGTGGTTTTTGGTCAAAATTCTTGGCACCCACCTCGCACTCCATTCGCACTTGGTTTCGTAGCTTACATTATTGGCGGGTGTAGTTTAGTGGTTAAGCGTTTGCTTGCAATCCCAAAGATCATGGGTTCGATCTCCGATGGAGATTAGAATTCACTCATTTTGTAATCGATTTCAAAGCATTTTAAATATTATTGGAGTAAATTTGAATTCTTGCCCGTAAGATGCCAGTCATAGCTTTTAATTAAAATTGTGTTTTCGATAATTGACGAAAGTCGTCTTGTGGACACCACACATTCATATAAAGTGTCTAGAAAAAATGTATGAATCTTTAATCCACATGCGGGTCTTAGTCATATGCAAATTTGGCGATCATCTTAGAATCCTTAAAAGAGATTTCTGCATTATCGTCCTTTGTCTCTTGTATATATTAATATCATCCTCTCTCTCAAAAGAGGTGTTATTCCGTCGCGTGAGGGCAGTATGAGGAGCAGGTCAACAGGAAACAAAGACTTTCTTTTAGAAGCACATTGATTATATTTACGTTAAAACTTTACAAGCTTCCGGCCAAGCGGGATGACATGCCGCTGTGGCCGTAATGCAACCTTCTCTCGCTAAAGGGTGGGGACCGACTACCGATCTCCGCGCTCCGTCTCGGCTTTCGCCCGCGCCACGAACGGTGGTGTTTAGAACTGACACACAGGTTAGCGGACCCGTCCAAAATGACGACATGGCGCACATAAATGCACGACAAGCGACCAGAAATAAGAGACGAAATATTGTGTATCGAGGTTTTCGGTACCATTCAGCAAGGGCTACGTCATGCTGATGTCAATATTTACATTAAATATTGCAAATATGATTTTGATGAGTTCTGGAAGTCAATCGTAAACTATACATAGAATGTACTAGACGGAGCTACGGGAGGCAAAGTCGACATGGGATGAGACGAGGGCCTTAGCAAATGATAGAACTTCGTGGCGGCATTTCGTGACGTCGATATATTCCGAGAGGAGCGGACATGGTAGTATTTGTTATGTAGTATATATATAATCGTGTCGGAAACATCTAGGTCAGATCCTGTTTGCCCAGAAGTGGGCGACGTCGATGGCGTTACTGCCAGCCATCATCAGGTCTTCCTGCGTACAGCTATTTGGACACAACGCACACTCCATAAGATGTGAGAGGGTCTGCTCCGCGCCGCATTTACATTCAGTCGGTCAGCTGTAAAACTGCCAGGCTTTCATTTGTGTCCTCGTCTTGGATACTCTAGCCCGACGTCTGTTTTGCAGTGATGGTGATGAACATATAAGACATCAAACAAGGTTAAAATGTAAATAAATATATAAAAATAAAAGAGTAATGATAGCATCTTTCCACAAATACTAATAACGGTGCCAATCCCCTTCCCCTGCTTTCCCTCCCATCTCTCCCAATCCTCCCCCGTCCTTCCATTCCCTAAAACTTTTCCCTTATTTTCACCTCTCGCTTTCCATTCCGATTGGAGAGTTTTTCTTCCCCCTCGCCACCCCCTGGGGAGACGTTCGAAATTAATTCAGTATTTGAAATGCGAATAATTCCAATTTGTGTTTTTTTTTTTCGTCTTTTTTCGACATTTATTATTTCTGACACATCACTTTATTATCGATGTTATTTTGTAAGCATATTTTTTTCTATCCATATCCGTCATTAACTGATGCACTGTTTGCACTTTTAGCAAGTATTTCATAACAATTCATAACAAGTATATCACTACACGGCACGAATCCAGAAGAAGTTTCCTACAGTCGACAACGGAACTGGTGATACCTGAGGCCACCCTGCGGCTGAACATGTGAAGAAGTGCGACTGAGGGGAATACTTGGATTGCCCCGAAAGAGGACCTAGCTCCTGGACATGACCAGGGGTGAAATATATGGAGGTTCCTTAACAGACTTCAGACCGGAGTATGCAAGACACGGACACAAATGAAAACCTAGCAGTTTTACAGCGGACCGACTGAATGTGACTGCGGCGTGAAGCAGACCCTATCACACCTTCTGGAATGTGCGCTGTGTCCGAGTATCTGCACTCAGGAAGACCTGATGATGGCCGGTAGTAACGCCATCGACGTCGCCCACTTCTGGGTAGACAGGATCTGACCCTGTTGCTTCCGACACGATTATATATAAAAAAGAGCAGATATGATAGAATGATAATAAATACATATATATGAATTTTTTTAAATTTTTTTATTAGAATATTATTTTATTATTTCAATATTCTAATCTACTTTTATAGATCATTTTACTATATTATAATATTATTAATAATTAAATATACATATACTATACATAAAATTCTTTTTTCAACGCGTCAATCCGCGGAAAGTAATAATATTTAAGCTTGTGAATAAATGAAGACTGATTGAATAATAAAAAATAAAAATATACATACTTTGAATATATACTATAGCGACATCTATCATACGATGATAACAACGACATGAATACTAGTTTCAACGTGAGTCGGTCCAGGCACAGTAATAGCCCAGTCGGCTGAGCGGTATGAATACCTGGGCATAGTTGGTTTCCAAGGTCCGCGGTTCGCATCCCGCTTCTGCCGTTATTTTTGTGTTTGGATTGACGCGTTGAAAAAAGAATTTTATGTATAGTATATGTATATTTAATTATTAAAAATACATATATATTTATATATATAATTATAAGAGTATCAGATAAAAAAGCAAACAATACCACACGTCTCTTATCTTATTACTGTACAAAAAACCTCTCCTAATTCACATGTTAAAAAGAGAGAAAAACGCGAAATAAAGAGCGAAAAGGGGGAGTTTAATAGGGGGTATAATATAAAAGGGGGGGCCTAATAGGGGGTGTGTAATAAAAAGGGGATAAAAGCTCTCGGAACCGCACGAAAAAAAACGTCCAGAAACTTGTGTTTTTGAACATTTTTATCTGTTGAGGGTTTTTTTGGTACGCTTATCATACAAAGAGCCTGAGTGACTCCGTATGTGGGAGCTAAGTACTGAAAAAAGAGAAGAGGGATGTGAAAGAGCTGAAAAAGGGGGGTCTAAAAGGGGGGGTAAAAAGGGGGCAGGGTAAAAAAAAGGGGGCGGCCGACGAAATTAAGAGATATTTTTTTATGATGTATGAATTGTGTATTAGAGGGTAAAATGGCGTGTTATTTTAGGTGAAGTGGATTTTTTAACATATTTTCATGAATTTATTATTTTATATTACAAATATATGGGGCTTCGTATTTGGACGCTACGCGACTACAACATTAAATTATTTTATTATATTTTTTTATAATAAAGAAATATTTTTTTTCTTGCAATTTAGACAGTTTTTTTTTTAATTTAATGGTGGTCAATGTGGAAACTAAATATTGGTTTAGGTTAGGTAAGGTTCTAAGAAATGTCTATACAGAAATTAGTCATGGTAAAAATAGAAAGAAAATATTAGGTCTGTTTAGGTGTATCAAAACAAATCTATGGTATTAACGCTACCTTTTACAGGAACTATATATATAATGTACTCGGCTGAGCTCCAGTAGGCGAAACTAATTTCAAATGAGACGATCTTCTTCTTCTTCTTCGTGTCAGCGACGTCAAATTATTTTTGCCCAGTATCTGGCAACATCGATAGCCCGTGTGTTGCCCAGTATCAGGTTTTGAGATGTGCAGCCTATTGAGCACATGGAGCAGGATCTTAGGTGTGAAACCGTCTCCAGGATTCCACAGTCGCACAATAGTGACTCTCCCTGCAGAAGCGTTCCCCACCGTTCGAGGTAATCCTTTGTTCTACCAACTCCGGTTCTTAATCTGTTCAGGGAGAAGAAAAAACTGCAACGGACTTTTATTCAAGCTCCTAGGTTCTTGCTCTAATCGGGAACTATACATAGAACGTACTCGGTGAATCTTACAAAACTTAGATGAAGCAGATGGCGGCTGACAGAGCTTTGTAGCGGCAGTTCGCGACGACTATACGCTCCAGTATGGAGATTAGACATGGTGATGATGATTACGATGATAATAAATCTTTTGATACTTCAACAAAAAACAATAAAAAGTATATTTAATAGCTTCATACAAAAGGTCCCATGTGAGCTAGCGCTATCTTTCCCTAGCGATATCTCCGAAGGCTATAACGACATGTTTTCTCGTTATAACGAGATGTTTTCTCGTTACAACGAACGCCGTTACAAATGTAATGCGCTCCTTCCTTTCAAATGCAACTGAAAACGAAGAGTTGCGAAAATGACGTAGAGGAGACAACGCATATTAGGTATGGTGAGTATATTATTTGTCGAATAGTATGGCAGCATGAAAAAAGCTCAAAATTTGTACAGATGCTCTTTATGTTTTCATATTTATAAATTTCGCAATGAGAGTTCTTCGTGAGAGAGGTTGATCCGTTCTTTAGGACCAAACTGTCCAGTCTTCGACAGAGTCACATTAACCATCCTATCTCCTTGAAAACGCCGATTGACAAAACACCTCGGATACTACAGCGGCCATCTTATGTTGCAGATGTAAAATAAATATGGAAACAAAAATTGAAGCTGTGAGTACTGAGAAGGATGGAGACTCATGCGGGAGGCCTACGATAAACAGTGGATAGACACAGCCTGATGATGATGACATATGGTCACCACTTATTGCCGCCTCTTATTTAATAAGAACCATCTCAGAGAGGCGAGCCCAATGGATCGGTCACATCATGCGCCACGATGGTCTTCTTCACGACTTTGTGGAAGGTATGGTTGAGGGTAGAAACTGCAGATTGAGTATTTGCAGCAAGTGTTCGAGGACATGAGTTGTAGCTCTTATGCTGAGCTGAAGAGGACTGCAGAGGATCGAAAGGAGTGGAGATCGAGATACAAAATTTTGTTGCTGCAAACCAATCCACTGGATTGATACTACGAAGAAGAAAACACTGAATTAAAAAATAAATTGCACATGTGTTTGAAATTTGTTTGAATTTCATTCGGGATAGCGTAGTCTCTCATTTTTCTCGTCTCACGTTTTCATCTCTGTACAATGCTCCCCGTTGTTTGTTGTTCTTTTTGATGTTTTGTTATTCGCGCTGCAGCGCCAGTGAGACCGTTGTTATCGCTGCGCTAATTGCAGTTTCATTTTCGCTATTTATTTTCTGAAAATAATAATACGCTAATCTCTTTTTTTTAATATTTAAAAATAGTAAATATTTATTTATATACATTGTTTATACATGAACCACGTTGAGTATGGTGTCTGTTTAGGAGACTGCAGTTTCGACGAACTCGTAGCCTTCACCAATCCGTCATTGTTAAGATAATATTTTTTTTTCAACTTTATTTATTTTATTTCTTTCAGACACATTACAAATTTTATTTAATACGATCCTGAAATAAGATATATTACGAACAATTTATAAATATAGATATTTATGATTATTAACAACAATTATTAAAAATTCTCGAAGCTCGCTAAACAGAAGACTCCACGAAATTACTTTGGTAAATAATTTCGTTGAGCTCATGTCGAAACTGGGTTTCTCTCAAGTGGAATATATCAATATTCAAGTCGATATGGTTGAACAGTCTGATCTCCCAAGAGGCATAGTCTTTAGTAGGTTGTTATAACTAGGTAGAACAAACAATATGTGCCTTCTTGTTCTTAAATATTTTTTCAGGGACAAACAAACCGATTTCCATCAAAATATCAGGATTTCTGAAAACGCCGCGCACTAGCCGAAAGAAATGCATACTCAAGCACACATCTCTTCTAGTTCTCAACTAAAGTTGTCTCTTGATGGATTACAAGATGGACTGAAGACACCAGAAGAATACTGGGAGTAGGCCAGATGCTAAAGGCATCAAGCGGAGGATCGAAGAAGACGAAGACTCATTCGGATGGCCTACTTTCAACAGCGGACGGACACACACGCTAATGATGATAATATGCAATTCAAAAAATTCTAAATATTATTTAACTTTTATTTAATGCAACCTTTATTTTTTATTTTTTTTAACAGAACCGCAGTTCCAAGGTATACAGAATAATAAATAATAAGAAACATAGAGTATAGATAAATATACAAAAGTGCAAATCAATTCCAGCTACCTACGCTGAAGCTGTCAACATTCCTGTGTCGATGTCGCTTAACTGTGACAGCAGAGACTCCGAACCTGCCGTCAAAGAATCCGCTTCGAGTGAGGCCACCGAAGAGGACTCCTCGGAAGATACTATCGAAGGAGCCCCTGCTGTTTCGAGCAAGGCTCCCAAGGACTCCCGTTCTAAGCCGGGACGAATCATCGTTCGAGGAACTGGAGGACCTGAGTGCTTTCTCCGTGGATGTCCTCTCCCTCCCCCGAGCAATCTTTCCGGAGAAGTTCAACGTTCTAAGTTGAGTCGCGCCTCTCCGCATGGGGAAAGGCAACAACATTCAGCACGTCTGATGATCCGTGGTTCTGCAGCTCCTTCAAAAAACGTTACTGGAGTGAAGATGGCGTATCTTCACGCCAAGGGCCTTCACCCAGATACATCGGCTGAGGACTTGCAGAGCTTCTTGGCAGCGACCGCTGCATTCAATCCATCTTGGATGACCATCAGGAGAATTGTCAGCAGGCGGACGCTGTCAACTTCTTTCAAAGTCGGGGTCATCGCGACTTCGCTGGAGTCTCTCATGGAGCCTCAAGTGTGGCCTGAAAGGACCATCGTTCAACCCTGGATACGCATAAGACGAAAGAATCGCAGTGAACAGTGGTTGAAACCAACTTGAGTGAAGATATTGACATATTTAGTGTTATATTGCTTTAAATTCAGTACTGGTGTTTATGGAGGCGAAATGTTACACGTTTTGTTTTGTGACAATAATGCCTTGTTATTTGTGAGTCAATCATGATATACTTATGACAGGGTTTTTGTTGTTACAAGTCAAACTGTTTATCTTGAGTCTCCTGACGCTAGTTCTGAGTGTGAGGTCAGTGATACTAAATGTGTCAATAAATTTACATCACCACATTTATGTTACCTATTGTATTTTTATTTTATATTATAATATTGTATTTATATTATTGTACTTCAGAAATGCATTGAATTGATAAAATTTGTAATGTTTCTGCAAGGAAAAAAAAATAAAATTGAAATTGAAAATACAATACATAAAAGAAGAAGAAGATGACACTTTTCAAAGATCACAGAGATCTTGGAGAACAATACCATCGATAGAAGAGGAAAAGGATGTAATAAAAGGATCAAGGTGTGCTGGTAGGCCACTTAGGAGCGCCATTGACGTTGTACTAAATTAAGTGCTCGAAGCTCCACAAGTATCAACCGGGATCAAAAATAATGGATTGCTACGAGCACGGGTGTACCTATCTGGAACGTAAAAGTTAAAATATTCAAAGATCTGTATATATTAAACACTTTCATTTTATAAGACAAAAACTAGCCTTTCAAGTGACGTAAAAGGTGGGCGTAAGTGGGGAAAGTAAGAGGAGGAGTGGTGAAAGCAGGGGAAAGAGGGGACAGAAGAAGAAGTATAAGAAAGAAAATGTCCGCTTATTTAACATTATATTATTTATAAGGCGACCTATTCTCGGATTTCCCTCTCGCTCGCTCCTAAGCATCGTCTCTAGCACCGTCTTTGTCTTTTCTGTAGGAGCATTGCTCGGTGTCCGTAGCTGTTGGTGTGAGGATAGAGAGGGACGGCCATAATCGAAAATGAAAGCGATTTTCTTTTTTAATATTCAATTTTGGTGCGAAAAAAAAACTGAATTTTTGTTGAAATAACGATTGTTTGTTGTTTGCATTATATACCCATAGATTTCGACCAATCACAGTAGACGTTGCTTTGTGATTGTAAGCGTTCGCCTGAGCGGCCCTATATACAGAGTAGAACCATATTGGATCAGTCTTTTCTTTGCGCTCCATCAACAGCTCTCCTACCTTCGGCTGCCGCTTGCCAGACTACCGACGTAACTTCGCGACCCGCTGTCAATTATTTTCAGAACATTCAAAATTTAATTGAATCTTAAAAGTCTCGTGTTAATTGAATTTAAGCCAACGAATTAAAATCATATTTTTTTATCGTATGGTGATTTAACAAATGTAAATTATACATCACATTTTCATTAAATTACCTGTGACAATATCCAGTGTTATTTATTTTCTTCAAGTTAAGAATCCGGTGAAGAAGATTCACATCCTCCATGTTCACATCTTCCCTTCCCGATTACACTCCCACAACGTCACCTCGTTATAAGCGAAACTGAGGGGAATACTTGGATTGCCCCGAAAGAGGACCTAGCACTTGGACACAACCAGGGGTGGAATATATGGAGGTCCCTTAACAGATTTCGCACCGGAGTATGCAAGACGAGGACACAAATGAAAGCCTTGCAGTCTTACAGCGGACAAACTAAATGTGACTGCGGCGTGGAGCAGATCCTGTCACAACTTCTGGAGTGTGCGCTGTGTCTGCGTAGCTGCACCCAGGAAGACCTGATGATTGCCGGGAGTAACGCCATCGACGCCAGACAGAATCTGACCCTGTTGTTTCCGACACGATTATATATACCGTGTCATAACTGTGTAATTCACATTACGACGTGTATATTTTTAAAATTAAAATATATGTCGCCTACCATTTTGCCTACCCTACATTTGGCGACTCGGTCAGGACAACTTTCTATGACGGGCAAAAGAGAAAAACGCCCACACGTCTTATTGGGCTCTACGCCGTAGATGGTACACTGCTACGATGTGCTACGCCATACTATGAAATACAGGTATATAACATATTTAGACTGTTGAGTTATTAATTATGTTTGCATGGGTAAAATTACCTGACTTATTATTTTTTTTAGCTTCGCCATTTCCCATCATCTGGGGTCGGCTCTCCTTGTGCACATTTGCCATGTCTGTCTGTTTTGCGTGGCATTCTCGTCTTAAAGCCCAGAGCTTTCAGATACTTTTCTACATTTGGAGTTCAGGTTGCCTGTGGTCTTTCAGGTCTTCTCGTGCATACCTTACACAGGCCTCGAACTTTTTTTTCATTATTTTTTATTTATTGGATTGAGCTGCTTTTTATTAACATTCTACAAGGCCACTGTAACGTCGGACTAGTCATCATATTTCTTACAAAATCTGAATAACAAAAGACGAAAAATTGACGTTAGAAATTGACTGTTGACTTATATATTCATTATAGTTTTAATATTAAAATATATTACACACACCTCGAATTATTTTTATGTTTATCGCGTTGATCCCTCACCCGTAAAATGACAGTCATAGCCTATTAATGGAAGTTGGTGGTAGACGAAAGTCATCCTATGAAAACCACCCATTAATAGTAAATTTCTGTAATAATCTCAGGCTGTAGTTTATGGCGTTGGCGCATCAACACTCCAAATGCAGCGCTTAGCAATATGCACTATGGTAAGCGTCATAGAATTCCACAGATGAGACGTTAGAATTACTATCACCACCTGTCGGTATTCTACTGTATGTGCTTACATAAAAAAAACAAAAAAAAGTTTAAAATAAATATGAAATATAATTGAAATACAATATCGCATTATGCTGTGGTATATTATGTATTTATTAAAGTAAATATATAAAGAATGTATTATTTATTTCGTCTGGCGGTCGTAAAGCCTTCGGGGGCGGAGCTTCAACTTTTTGAATAATGATCATAAAAACGGAGCGAAAAATTAAGTTGCTTTCGTCCCCACTCTCCCCCGGCCCGATACAAAGACGCGCCCGGCCCGGTACTAACGACGAGGGGAGAGCGCGGTGGAAAGAGACAAGTAAAGCAGGAGCCGTTTTTCGCGATGAAAAATAAATATTCAAAAAAAATTCTTTCTCCTTCGTAGTATTAATCCGGTGGATTGGTTTGCAGCAACAAAATCATGCATCTTGAACTTCGCTCTTCTCGATCCTCTGCAAATCCTCTTTAGCTCAGCATAAGAGCAACAACTGATGTCGTCGAACACTTGCTGCAAATACGCCTTCTGCAGTTTCTACCCTCAACTATCCCTTCCGCAATGTCGCGAAGAAGGCCATCGTGACGCATGATGCGACCGATCCATCGGGCTCTCCTTTCTGAGATGGTGTTAACAAGGTAGTAAGCTACAATAATAGTGCATTCTAAGCGTGGCTTACATTCGAACATCGAAGTTAAGCAACGCTGAACGCGGAAGAAATCTTGGATGAGTCACGGCATATTACTTACAGCGTGTTGTTTTTTGTGTTGAGCTGCCTTTTATGACCAAATGGTGAAAGGGTCATTGGATAGAGTTGAGAAAAAAAAAATCATAAATAATTTTATATTCTTTCTTTCCATATCTGTTCCATATATGAAGCATATGGTGACATACTCCTCTCTTTAAAAGGTTATTCAGGTGCGTGGTGGCAGGATGAGGAGCAGATTAAGAACACAAAGACTTTTCTTGAAACACATTGACATATATATTTCGATAACTTTACAAACTTATGGCCTGGACACAACAGGCTCACAGCATTTAACAGGACGGGACAACAACAATACGATCTCGCCGACGTCGGCACACCACTCACCGCGCTCGTGATGGGCTGTCGCCCAGCGCCACCAATGGCGATCAACATAACAAACGTCGCACCCGTCGCACTTGTCCAAAATGCCAATATGGTGACACATACATGTACGACAAGCGAACAGAAATAAGAGACGAAAGATTGTAAATCGAGGTTTTCGGTACCAGTCAATAAGGGCTGTATCATGCTTTTAATTCCTTCTGCGCCCACCCACAACCGACAAACTGGTCTTACACTTGCCGAACATTCATACACGGTTAATGTGTGTCGACCAAGAACTGTCAGCTTCCATAGTTCCTTCCTTAATGCCACCGGTCAGCTTTAGAATGCTCTTCCAAAGTCTGAACAAATAATCTTACGCCTGTGTTCCATTGATTGCAGGTTAGACGTAAGAGTGACATTGTTTATCAAACGAATTGCTCTTCTTTGAACTGAGTGAATTAAGCTTAGAATGTATTTTGGTGCTCCAATCCAAAGGTGAGTGCCGCATTCAAGGATAGGTCGGATTTGTCCTTTATATGGAAGAAGAAGTTGTTTATCGTTGAAATACCGACGTGATACATAAAATAATAGCGTAATATAGGACGATATAACGCTGTAGCGTAAAACGGATACAACTGTACGGGAGAGGGAAAGCATTAAAATGAAATACACTCGCATTACATCAACTTTAATTCTACTATAATTTATAATCAACAAAAAAGATAAAGCGAAACTGGGTGGAGGGGGGTGAGTAGAAGTAGAAGTAGAAGGGGATAAAGGGGGTTAAAAGGGGGTGGGGTAGAAAAGGGGGTTACACGAGAAAATCTACTACCGCCTTTCGCGAGCCACGATTGTGAAATGAAATATTTGTATTATGTATGATAAAATTTGTGGAATAAGAATTAAATATTTGAAACATAGTGGGAATTTATATTAATTTTTTATTTATGACTTTTTTTATGTAAAAATATACAGGATAATACCGACAGACGGTGATAGTAATTCTAAAGTATCATCTGTGTAATTCCATGACGCTAACCATAGTGTATATGGCTAAAAGCTGCATGTGGAGTGCTGATCCGCCAACGCCAGACTACAGCCCGAGATTCACGCTTCATCCTTTATTATTATAGGAATTTTCTATGAATGGGTGGCCTTCACGGGACGACTTTCGTCTACCGCCATTTTTTATTGATAGGCTTTGACTGGCATTTTACGGGTGAGGGATCAAATTCTCACCAACCGGGGGTATTTTAGAGCACATAAATTGATTAGAAATCCTTTATTTTTTAATCTCCGCCGGAGATCAAACCCATGACTCTTAGCTTGCAAAGCAAACGCTTTGACCATTGAGCTTTGACCGCCGGCGTAATTCTAATGTATGTAATGTTTTTACTGGTTTTCGGAAAACTGTAGTCAATTTTTTTTTATGCATCGACGGTTATAGCTCAGTGGCTTATAGCGTTTTCTTGCCAAACCGAAAGTCGTGGGTTCAATTCCCGGAGGAGATTAAAAAAAAATTTTTTCATCGATTTCTTAGCTCTTAAATAGCCCCGGTTGGTGTGAATTTGATCCTTCACCCGGAAAATGCCAGTCATAGCCTATCAATTAAAATTAGTGGTAGACGAAAGTTGTCTCGTGTACACCGCCCATTTACCGACAGTTATAGCTCAGTAGTTAAGGCGTTTTCTTGCCAAACCGAAAGTCGTAGGCTCGATTCCCGACGTAGATTAAAAAAAAAAAAATTCATCAATTTCTTAGCTCAAAAATAGGAAGGACCATTCTTTCCTAAGGGGAGGCAACTCAAATGCACACTGATGTCTGACATTAGTTACATCCTGTATGATAATTCAATCTTAAAATTGCTTCACCATACTGCGTATGCATTTCACTTATGTGACCGTTGTTTTCGCTCAATGCGCGCCGCCGCCTTCTGGGAGTTTTTCGTCCGGACTTCACCCATCTCTCCCACCCTCCCTGTCCTCCCAGATGGGGGAGTGGGGAGTGGGAGGATGGGGTGGTACCCTCCCCTCCCCGCGTCCCCCTCGCTCCCCCTGAAGAAGAAGTGGGCTCACGTACACAAGAACAGAAGGACCGATGTAAGGGTTGGAAAGTCTCACATGAATAGGGGGTAAGAGCTATTGAGACGACTGCATCGAAGCCAGAATCAATTCGTTTAATTTTTTATAAAATGAATTAAATAATTAATAAAATTACATGAATCGAAAAATCATACTTGAAAGACATAATTTCGGGAAAGCAAAGGAAGGCGTATACAATTGAAACGATGGGCACCATTTTGAAAATTAAGATAATTCCGCAATATTTAGAAACATGGCGTTTGAACTTTGCGTCCTCTTAGTATTTTTTGCTGGGAGGTATAGGTCAATAGTCAAAGCGTTTGCTTGGAAAGCCATCGTTGGTTCCCGATTGGTCCCCGTCGGAGAATAAAAAAAAAAAGTTTTACAATCTATTTCTGAGCTCTAAAATACGGTTGGTGTGAATGTGAACCCTCACCCGTAAAATGCCAGTCATAGCCTATTAATCAAAATTGGTGGTAGACGAAAGTCGTCCCGTGAAGACCACAAATTCATAGTAAATTCCTGTAATAATAAAGGATGATGCGTGAATCTCGGGATTTAGTATATGACGTTGGCGGATCAACACTCCACATGCAGCGCTTAACCATATGTAACATGGTTAGCGTCATAGAATCCACAGATGAGACGTCAGCTTCACTATTACCACATGTTTGTGTATTTGTTTACATAAAAAAAGTATTAATTTATAGAGTAGTAAGATGCAATCTAATAACAGTACTTACACATAAAATAAAGTTAACCAACATGCAGTAATAAAATATTTATACTTAAATGGAAAAGGTTAGAACTTCAAATATTTAGATCGCAACTAGATAATGGAAATCAAACAAGAATCAAACTAGATAACGTAAAATCATATTCATCATCAAACTGTCTCCATCCACTATTGAACGTAGCCCTCCCGCAAAAGTCTACATAATTTTCGATTCAGATTCCTCCATATCCAGTTTACTCCCACTATTCTTTTAATGCCGTCAGTCTATCTTGAAGGGCAAATCAGAGAGAGCCCCAAGGTAGCCCCCATTGTGGACAAAGTGACAAAAAGCCGCCTGCGCTGGTATGGACATGTGTGTAGGAGGATAGCACACACATTGTGAAGGCAGCCCTGCAGCTGGAAGCGGGAAGGCTGGGACCGGGTCGGCCTCCTACAACACGGCTCAAGACAGTCAAGAAGGACATGGAACGTCTTGGAGTCGACAGCGAGCTTTTCTTCGATCGAGCATCTTGGAAAAATGTTATTAGGAGAGCCGACCCCAAGTAAATGAGATTGGCTGATCAACACTCAACAGTGTTGATCCGCCAACGTCATAGACTACAGCTCGAGATTCACGCATCGTCCTTTATTATTACAGGAATTTACTATGAATGGGTGGTCTTCACGGGACGACTTTTCGTCTACCACCAATTTTAATTAATAGGCAATTACTGACACTTCACGGGTGATGGATCAAAGTCACACCAACCGGGGTATTTTAGAGCTTATAAATCGATTAATTTTTTTTTTTTTAACGTTGTCGGCGCACGTGTCCCCGCCTACACGCACACGACCCCGCACCCACACTCTGGCAGGGCAGACACGTGCGCCGAAGCGGCTCGCTGCGACCGCGCGCCGACCAATGGTGAACGAAAGAATCGGAAAAGGAAAGAAACAGAAGAGCGAGAAACCGAGGAAAGAATGCCAGACAGAGACACACCGACAACAAGAACGCTGCCATCTCACTCGCACGAAAACCTGCGTTCCATTACGAACGCGAAACGCTGAAAATATACTTTTCGCGAAACGGAAATGTGCGAAATTTCTTGTGAGAGAGTGAAATGGATGATTTTCTGCGTATTTTTGAGCTTTCAGTGGTTTGACGTTTTTTCAGTGCCGGACGGGTCTGAAAGGTTTAATTTAGAAAGAGTCGCTTTTGAGGAGAGGAGTGGGAGGAGTGGGGAGGGAGTGGAGAGTGGGAGGGGGAGGTCTTTCAGGAAATATTAAGTATTGATCTCTGCAAAAGTTTTTCCGTTCTTCTGTGTGTTTTATAAGTGTTTTGTGTTTCGTATTGTACATACGCCCTTTCGCAAATGAGCGATATTTTCATATCATAATATACACTCGCATATATTTATATATTTGACATATTAAATAAATACTTAGATAAAACATATAAATTGTTTCTTACTTTTAATTTTATGTAAACATATACAAGAGAATACACATAGATGATAATGAAGAAATACACGTATAATTCGTTGACACTCGTACTAAGACGATTGCCATTTTTTTAGTATGATCGCCAACGTTATTAGCTACAATCCGGCATTCATGTATCGTCCGTTTTTACAGAGGATCACAGACCGTGTAAAATATACATTCTAATTAGAAAAAAATCGTGTCGGAATCAACAGGGTCAGATCCTGTCTGCCCAGAAATGGGCGACGTTGATGACGCTACTCCCGGCCATCATCAGGTCTTCAGGGGTTCCAGAAGGTGTGAGACAGGGTCTGCTCCACGCCGCAGTCACATTCAGTCGGTCCGCTGTAAAACTGCCAGGCTTTCGTTTTAGGCACATATGTTAAATATCAAAGATTAATGAGAGGAGGAACAAACATAAAAGTTGTAGTAGAATAAAATCTAAAAGTGGTGTATCATCATCATCATCATCATCATCATCATCAGCCTGTGTCCGTCCAATGTTAAACGTTGGCCTCCTCCATGACTCTCCATCCTCTTTGATCCTCCGCCTTCCGCATCCAGACCACTTCCGCGTTTCATCTGATGTCTTCAGTCCATCTTACAAGGAGAAGACCAACGCTTTGGATGTCACTTCCTGGGCGCCACTTTTCTTCCCTATCGACTATCATATATTCGGCAGCTATGTAAAGTGCCACTTCCGTGTGCCTATTCTTTGCGTAGCCTCCAGTACTTGAGCTCTTTATTGGATATCCTCGTTTCTGATTCTATTTTTTAAAGTTATACTCTAAAAAATGTATCTACAAAACTGCTGTAAGGCCAGCTATGCTCTACGGATCGGAGTTTTGGACCCCGCTGTAACGCGACTTGGATAAGATTCATGTGGCAGAGATGAAGATGCTGAGGTGGGCGGGCGGTGTGACTAGAGTGGACAGAGTTCGAAATGAGCATATTCGGGGTTCATTTCTGGTAACCCCCATACCTGAAAAGATAAGGGAAAATCGCCTAAGATGGTATGGGCATGTGACACGGAGAGATGAGGACCACATGGTGAAGAGAGCCCTCAACATACCCACGCTGAGAAGAAGACCTGGAAGAGCACAGGCAACCTGGACTGCAATTGTAAACAAGGATCTGAAAACCCTGGGTTTGACCGAGAATGCAACGCCGACCCCAGATGATGGGAAATGGCTAGGATAAAGAAGAGATACTCTAAAAAATGTATCAAAATCCTTGACTAATTAAGCAAGTAATTTAGAAATGTACTGAAGTGGAGTTTTGAAAAGCTGATATAGGATGAGGCGAGGACTATGGTGGCTGACAGAGCTTTGTGGCAGCAGTTTGTGAGGACCATCTGCACCATTTAGATGTGTGATGATGATAGATAAGTGCAAGAAATATCCAGTAAGAAAATTCGAAAAATCAGTTTCGATTAAGAAGGCATAGTGAAACGCATGTTCTTATCTGAAAATCGATAAAAAAAGACTAGATGCCTTTGAGATGTGGTTTTACAGAATAATTGTCGGAATTTCTTGGAGAGACCACGTCACGAACAATGAGGTTCTCAGTATAATCAAGGAAGATAAGCACCTAGTAAGAACCATCTCAGAGAGGCGATCGGTCACATCATGCGCCACGATGGTCTTCTTTACGACACTGTGGAAGGGATGGTTGAAGGTAGAAACTTCAGAGGGCGCCCTAAACGGGAGTATTTGCAGCAAGTGTTCGAGGACATGAGTTGTAGCTCTTATGCTGAACTAAAGAAGATTGCAGAGACCCGAGAAGAGCGGAGATCGAGATGCATGATTTTGTTGCTGCAAACCAATCAACCGGATTGATACTACGAGAAAGAAGTGAACTGCCTGACCGTTTGCGTTCCATTTATAAGAAATTAGGTGTAATATTTACAAAATTTTAAAAACATTTGATAAATATCAGCGCCCCCTATCAAGGCAACGCCCACCTTTTAAAACTGAAAATAATTACAAACAATTATTTTATATTTTGCATTTTGCGCGAGGGGGCCCGAAAAACGGCGAAATAATAAGACATTAAAAACTTTTAATTACTCGGCAGTCTTAAATCCGCCCCCTCCCATTAAAAACGTCCCCCACCACGGCCCCCTTTCGCCCCCCTCCAGGCAGTTCGTATCCCCCTTTTCTCCCGCTTATTTTCCAGGAAAGGCAGTAAAACAAACCCTTTTAAAATACATATATATACTTACAGTTTTAAATGTCTTAACATTAAATTTTCCATTAATATAAAAATATATAAATACCATGATTGTATATTTGTTGTTATAACTATGAAAGTAATCTAAGAATTACTTCTTATATTGATAATACTATTGAGGTCATAGAATACTGGGATTGGCAGAATTTAGAAAAACTATATATTATATGTAAATCTAACCAAACCCAACCTTTCCTTACGAATACAAGAACTACATGCAAGAACATACTAGGCGTGTCATTAATTTTATATATAAATAGATCACTTCGTCGGTATTTCAACGATAAACAACTTCTTCTTCTATATAAAGGACAAATCCGACCTATCATTGAGTACGGCAGTCACCTTTGGATTGGAGCCTCAAAATACCTTCTAAACTTAATTGACTCAGTTCAAAGAAGAGCAATTCGTTTGACGAACAATGACACTCTTACGTCTAACCTGCATCAATGGAACACAGGCGTAACATTGGTTCACTTAGTTTTTTCTAACGTTATTACCACGGTCGCTGCTCTTCGGAACTTAAAGAACTAATTCCTACGGCACCCACCCACAACCGACAAATTCGTCTTACACTTGCCGAACATCCAGACACGGTTAATTAATGTCGACCAAGAAATGGCAGTTTCCAAAGATACTTCCTTAATGCCACCTTAAGCATTGGAATGCTCTTACAGCGTCTGTGTTTCCTCCTTCCTACAATCTGGATCTCTTCAAGAAATAGATAAATAGACACTTGCAATCTCCCCAGCCCACACACAAACACGAACACTTCACACGATTCTTGCATGCAGCGTCCAGCCTCCCTGGCTGAGCGTGATAGAGTGCGCTGGTTGTGCTCTCCTGCATGCGTTTACATAAAAAAATAAAAAGAAATGTTATCAAATTATTTAATGTAACCTAATGTGTAATTTGATTCATGCGGGAGGCTCACGTTCAACAGTGGACGGATACAGGCTGGCGATGAATGAATAAACCAATGGAACCTATCCTAACCTAACCTTACCTAGCCTGACCTAATCTAATGTAACTTTACCTAACTTGTTATTAGTTAGAAATGGGGAACAGGTAATGCAAAATAGTCATTTATGTTAATACTTTAAAATTATGCTCGTCGAAGGGTTATACAAATGGGATGGGCATTACTTGCAAAAGTAAAGTACATTTTTAAAACTAAAATTCCGCAGTGTCTTAAATCTGAGGCGTTTAATCAATGCATTCTCCGTGTATTAACTTGTGGCGCAGAGACGTGGAATCTAACAGCAAGTCTTACCCATAAAATTAAAATGTTATGTTAGCTTAGTGAGACATCCAGTGCATCAGTTATCCCGTGCGCCAAATGTCCCGTGCACCAGACGTCCAGTGCGCCCCACGTCATTTCCGACGAGTCGTTGAACGAATTGTCTGTTGACATCCTCCTCTCTACGGGAGAAACGACTACACGTCGCCGGGATAATTATTGGATCGCGTGGTGAAAGTATGAGGAGCAGATTAACAACACACATACTGTTTCCGAAGCACATTAACATATACTTGGTTTCCCCGCTTGACCGTAACATGACGTTACTTTTGACTCAGTCAAACGGGACTAACTCACGACTGATCGCGCTCGTAATGGGCTGTCGCCCAGCGCCGCAAGTGGCTATCTATAGAATTAATGGCGCATCAATGACAGCATCCATGTATATAACTAACGTCACACCCGCGACTGGACATGTCCAAAATGCCAATATGGCGACACACATGTACGACAAGTGAACAGAAATAAGAGACGAAAGATTGTACATCGAGGTTTTCGGTACCAGTCAGCAAGGGCTACATCATGCTGATGACACTGTGAACGAAATGCGGCAGAACCATTCTCGTAATACAAAGAAATTTTCTAAATATTGTTACGTTACTTAAGGCATAGTGTCTCTATTAACTTTTTGTGTGGCCATTGTAGGTAAACAATAATATTACATATTTATTATTCGCTAGTTTTGTTGGGAGCTGTCTTTGATAAGAAGCTCACACAATGAGGACGACGTAATAAATGCCTGCAATAAAACGCTACAATAAGACGGGAGCCTTTTGTCCGGAAAGCGGGACAAAAGGAACCCTTTCACGTATTATTATAATGACATAAGAACAACGCTGGTAGGAAAGACGTTAAAGAAAAACAGAACCTTTCCGAAAGACTATACAGTTTATATGCGCGATGAAAGAAATCTTGTACGGAAGCGTCGGGACAATCGTTCGATTTTCTTTTTCTTCTTCGTGTCAGCGACATCAAATTATCTTCGCCTAGTATCTGGCAACATCTAGCACGGTCTTTGGCAATCGGGCTTTCAGCTACGCGGCCTGGAACTCGCTACCGGAAAACATAAGAGAGCTTAAAGCGGAGGCATCCTTCAGAAGCAGACTCAAGACCCACCTTTTTACTCAGAGGGGCAAAGAAGCGCTTTTGGAATGATCATTCGGTCATAAAAGAGCGCTATACAAATACTAATATAATAATAACATCTATAGCTCGTGTGTTGCCCAGCATTAGGTCTTGAGATGAGCAGCTTGGTGGGCACATGGAGCAGGATCTTAGGTGTGAGGCGGTCTGCAGGTCTCCACAGTCGCACAATAGTGACTCTCCTTGCTGAACCATTCCCCATCGCTCGAGGTTGTCCTTTGTTCTACCAACTCTGGTTCTCAATCTGTTCAAGGTTTTCTAGGTTCGAGTAGGTGCAGCAATAATTAATTATTGAGGCTTAGAGGAGCAGTGGTCATAGTTTAAGGAGATTGGATAATAAGAAGCCTCCGACGCCTGAAGCATTTAGTCTTAAAGAGAGTCTCAACCTATCCAACGACACGCTGTAAGCAGGCGGTAACCCATACAAATTTAGGTTTGCATTCACTATTGCTTAACCTCAGTGAACTAACGAAAATCGCAAAAGCTTAGAGGAGCAGTGGTCATACGAGTAGTTTAAGGAGATTGGATATTAAGAAACTTTCGACGCCTGAACCATTTAGTATTGAAGAGAGTATCTACATCTCCAACGACGTGGTAGACAACAGGCGGTAACCCATCCAAATTTAGGTCTGCATTTACTATTGCTTAACCTCAGTGAACTAACGAAAATCGCAATTACGAGTACGATGTGGTATTATGCTTGGCTATTGCTAATATTAAGCGAAAATTCCGCAATGTCTTAAAACTAAGACGTTTAACCAATGCATCCTCCCTGTTGTAACTTACGGCGCAGAGACTTGGAATCTGACAGCAAGTCTTACCCATAAAATAAAAGTCACCCAGCGTGCAATGGAGAGATCCATGCTCGGAGTGTCGCTAAAAGATTGAATCCGAAACGAGGAAATACGCAGAAGAACTCAAGTAGTGGATGCTACACAACGAATAGGCACACTCAAGTGACAATGGGCAGGACATATGTGTCGAAGAGACGACGGTCGATGGGGAAGAAACGATGGCAAGCGAAGCATTGGCCGACCCCCTGCAAGATGGACTGCCGACATAAAAAGAATAGCGGGAGTGACTTGGATGCGGAAGGCGGAGGATCGAAGAGGATGGAGACTCATGCGGAAGGCTTACGTTCAACAGTGGACGGATACACGCTGATGATGATAATATGATCGTATATGTAGTTATTTTAAAATAAATATGAAATAACAATTTTCTTCAATTGCTGAAACGCACTGAGAAAAAACACCCTAAGTGATTCGTTAATTATTTATATACATATGTCCCTAACAAAATAATATATATTTGCCCTAATTATATACGAAGAAAATGTTGAAGTAGATCGTTTTTACAGGTGTTGTATATACTCGTAAATATAATAAGCTTAAGGGTTCTTTGTATATGTTAACGCAAAGATTTTCAAACATTACAATATTCTTTTTTCTTCTGCGAAAAAGAATTTAAAATTTTAAATATTACTTTAAATTCTTAAGTAAGGCATTTCAAATAATCACATGGTATTACTGTGTGTCCTAACTGGAGCATATGGCATTCACAACCTACAGTCACAAACCTCTGTCAGCCGCCAACGGGTATAGCTCAATGGTCAAGGCGTTTGCTTTGCAAGCCATCGTGGGTTCGATCTGAGATGGAGATTTAAAAAAAAGGATTTTTAATCGATTTCTGAGCTTTTAAATACCCCGATCGGTGTGTATTTGATCCCTCACCCGTAGAACGCCTGTCATAGCCTATTAATTAAGATTGGTGGTATACGAAAGTTGTCCCGTGAAGACCACCCATTCACAGAAAATTCCTGTAATAATAAGGATAGTAGTCTATGACGTTGGCGGATCAACACTCCACATGCAGCGCTTAGCCATATGCACTAAGGTAAGCGTCATAGAATTCCACAGATGAGACTTCAAAATTACTATCAGCATCTGTCGGTATTCTCCTGTATGTGTTTACATAAAAAAATAAGTCTTTGTCTCATCCCAAGGCAGCGCCGACTCCTGCAACTCAGCCGAGTAAACACAATGTATAGTTTCCAATGGCCTTCCAGAAAGACGCTAGTCTGGGAGCTTGAAGAAATAGCAGCTATAGTGTATGCTCCCCTGCGGCATTCTTAATATATGTCCCAGCTAGGTCCAACTTCGTCTCTTGATCAACTGTAGTATGGAAGGCTGTCCTGTCAAAGTCAAACCATCGCACCACCAGTATTGTACGGTTCCGCCGCATTTCGTTCACAGACAATTCGTTCAGCGACTCACTGGTAACGACGTGGGGCGCACTGGACGCCTGGTGCACTAGATGCCTCGCTGACCCAACCTAACATCAGATATTTCGTTAACGAGACAGATCTCTGGACTCTACGATTACTGGATAATTCTTAAGGTTAGGTTAGGTTAGCGAGACATCCACTGCACCAGTTTTCTCATGCGCCAAATGTCCCGTACAACAGACGTTCAGTGCGCTTCATGTCGTTACCTAAGAGTCGCTTAACGAACTGTATGTGAACGATAGGTCGTGACGCCGTATTCTACGCAAGCATCTAGTCTCAAACTCCATTATACGGCTGCATTGGCGTTTGGTAAGTAAACTCTTTAAGCAACATCCATTCAAAAAACATTCCTATAAATAAATGATACGTTAATGCAGGGCTGTAGTCTATGACGTTATTGGATTAAAACTCCACATGCAGAGTAGTCATATTTGAAAAATCGCAAGTGACATAGAATCCACAGATGTAATTTCTCACCCATCATATGTCGGTATTCTCCTGTATATATTTTTTTAAGTGTATTTGGAGCATTTGGATATCGCAAATTGTCGTTTAACAGTTCTGTTAAGATAGATTGTCGACGCCTTGTCCCAGAACACCTGTATACCCACATGAGAACATAAATAGTTCCCGAGAGCATCCAGGACAAAAGCTCGTGAACTTGCATATACTGTGGCTGTAGTGCCAGAGAAAAATTAATATATTTAAAAAAAAATGCCTGGTTACGTTAAGGTTTTTTTTTATTATTTAAGCTTATTTTCAGCTTATGTACAGCTTGAAAAGCTTGTAGATATCTCAAAGTGCCCCCAAGCAGACATACGCTTAAGCCACAAATGGCTGATTAATTTTTAATAATATTCCACCCTTTTCATTTTTCCGTACCGAGCGATTTCCCATGGAAAGCTGCACCCGCTCCCAAGCATCGACCCCGTCTACTTTCTCCGCTTTCTCCATTTACTCCCACTCCGCGCCGCCATATCAAAACACATGGGGCACCCGATAATTGCGATATTCTATTTTAAACGAATGAAAACATTAACATTAATTTTATTCCAAATTCCTGCGATAAAGTTATGTCAACCAAGTCACGGTTTTCACCTCCACTGTTAAACGTAGGCCTCCCTTTCCTACTCAATCATCCGGCTTACGCATTCAGACTACTCCCGCTATTCTTTTCATGTCATCAGTCCGTCTTGATCGACCAACACTCCATTTTTTTTTATGTATACACATTCAGGAGAATACCGACAGATGGTGACAGTATTTCTATTATGATTTAAAGTGCATGCTGCGTGTAATGTGTTGATCCGCCAGCGTCATAGACTACAGCCCGAGATTCACGCATCATCCTTATTATTTATAGGAATTTACTATGACTGGGTGGTCTTCACGGGACGACTTTCGTCTACCACCAATTTTGATTAATAGGCTATGACTGGCATTTTACGAGTGACGGATCAAATTCACACAAACCGGGGGTATTGTAGAGCTCATAAATAAATCAAAAAACTTTCGGAGATTGAAACCACAACCTTTGGCTTGTAAAGCAAACGCTTTAGCTATACCTGCCGGCAAAATATCTGGAATAAGCGGTCTTCACACATTGCTGACATTAAATTCTGCCAGTTTCCATTGTTCAAGCCTTGTCTGAAGGCATCTCAGCACCCGAAAATCCACCTACAAAAATATATACTAAATATATATGGTTCTCGACATCTTCTATCGCTATAACCCGTGGACTTGATGAGATGGCAATTGTAGTATCAGAGGAACATTTTTGAATAATTTGTTAATCTGAATTAAATACAAATATTGGTTGATTAATTCAACGTTTTGAGGTTTTGTCCATTCGGTCCTAAAGAGCGGCTCAACCTAGCAGCTATAAGTAGTTATTAAAATTCAAGCTGTAATCAAATTACGTTGGTGGATCAACGCTCAACATGTCAGCGGTGAGCTAACATTAAAATAGAAAACGTCTGAGCAATTCCATAAAAAATATTTCCATTGCCGTTTGGACATATAACTATTGGTATCTTCTTCTTTAGCCTAGCCATTTCCCGTCATCTGGGGTCGGCTCTCCTTGTGCACATTTGCTATGGTTGTCTGTCCTGCGTTGTATTCTCGGGTACATGGAACTATTTGTATATTTAAAAATAACGTGAAATCATATTGATACATACACTGTGTCATGCAGCGCCGCCAAGACAGTCGCGGCAGAAAAGCAAATTAAAGATGACAGTTGCACCAACGTGAAATGGAGCATGTCATAACTAACAAAATAAAATATGCAAACGGCGTGTGATATTATATAATTAAAGCTAACATTATTGGTGTGCATGTCAGGCGAGCGAACAATAATAAGAGACACAAGATCGTTTTTCGAGGCTTTACGGCATCAGCCTAAAATAACTATATTAAGTTGATATCAATATAATATATATTTCTTTGATACACATGTATTTGGTTTTTAATTTTGTATCGAATGTTTCATAATTCTAAAGTGAAAAGTAAATATGTATAACGAAATACAATTTTTCGTAATAATGTCACTGAAATATTCAGCCAATAAATATTTCAGTCGTGAAAAGGGAATGAAATTTACAAATAAATTATTTACGAACTAAAAACCGTATCAAATATTTTAAAGTGGCTTTCCTTCAAAACGAATATAAATATTTAACAACGCTAAAGAAAAAAATATCGATTATTATTTCAACATTTCAAAGGAAGAAAATATGGTCTTTAATGCCATCTAGCAGCTGATAGAAGAACTAGTAAAAAATATTTTGCTTATCCAACATTCAAACCTTTTTATTCTTGGTGGCTACTAACGCCATCTATATTTCAATATACTCTAATAAATTAATTAATTTGTAATTTAATTATTATTAATACAATAAATAAATATATTTTTACTAAGATAAAATTATAAAACAATATATATTGAATAATTTATATAAATTGGGTCCAACTTTTAATGCAGAATATTTTAAAATATTATTTTTATAAAAATATTTCTGCTTATTTTTATTATTAAAAATTCATATATATATTTATTGTGTATGTCACAATGTAATTAAATGAAGAATAAGAATGTTATTAATGATAATAAATAAATTTAAATTAAAACATATGTGAAACTAATGCAATAAAAATCGGACAGCGGTCCTAAATAATGTAATACGTAATTAAATATTAATATAAATATCTTAAGATAAAATGTGGCATAAGATTTGAGTTTTAATAACTAATAGCTTGTACAATGTACATACATTCAATAATTTTAAATAATCAACCTGTATACAAACCAAGATTTCAGTAAATATAATTTATTTAGTTAAATAGCCAGGAATAATCCTCAATTTTCATTGCCTTTATATAACGAGTATAAATAAGTCAATGTGATTCACCTTAAAAAAAAATAAAAAATAAAAACTGCAATTACAGATGATAAAAAGTATTTTTTAAACAACGGTTTCAGATTTCACGTTTAGACTCGCTTACAAATCGAGTCCCCCTCGCAAACCAAATTAAAAACACGAAAGCGGCAAAAAACGAGCTAGAAAAAAAAAAAACAAATTAATTAACCCCTGCGCTTCTAAATTACATCTTAACACTCTGTGTCCGGGGGCCGGGGCACTAATTAGTGGTGGCTAAACGCGCGCACGGCCGGACCGCACACCGCAGGCCGAAACGTGAGAAAAAACCTGAAAAACGTGATTTACGGCGAAAGAACTCCCCCTTAGGGAAGAGTTATACTCGGCAAAAAGCACTGCAGAACAAAACGTATGTTTCACTTATGGAACAATTTATTTTCAGCCTTTTTCGGTGTATTTATATGCGAATAGAAGCAGGGCTGAATACGATGCTTTGCAATAAAAAAAAATATATTTTTTGTGTAAGTACTATTTTTTGTATAAAACTAGACACTGTTTGCTGATATATATTTTTTTTTACGTAAACACATACAGGAGAATACCGACAGATGGTGATAGTAATTCTGAAGTCTCATCTGTGGAATTCTATGACGCTTACCTTGGTGCATATGGATAAACGCTGCATGTGGAGTGTTGATCCGCCAACTTCATACACTACAGCCCGAGATTCACGCATCATCCTTTATTATTACAGGAATATACTATGAATGGGTGGTCTTCACGGGACGACTTTCGTCTACCACCAATTTTAATTAATAGACTATGACTGGCATTTTACGGGTGATGGATCAAATTCACACCAACCGGGGGTATTTTAGAGCTCATAAATCGATTAAAAAAATTTTTTTTTTTAATCTCTGTCGGAGATCGAACCCACGACCTTTGACTTTTAAAGCAAACGCTTTGACCATTGAACTATGACCGCCATTATGTCTTCTTCGTAGTAGTATCAATCCGGTGGATTGGTTTGCAGCAACAAAATCTTGCATCTCAATCTCCACTCTTCTAGATCCTCTGCAACCTCTTTAGCTTATCATAAAAGCTACAACTCATGTCCTCGAACACATGCTGCAAATATTCCCGTCTAGGGCGCCCTCTGCAATTTCTACCCTCAACCATCCTTTCCACAATGTCGTGAAAGAGACCATCGTGGCGCATGATGTGACCGATCGCCTCTCTGAGATGGTTCTTACTAGGTGCCTATCTTCCTTGATTATGCTGAGTACCTCATTATTCGTGACGTGGTCTCTCCAGGAAATTCTGAGAATTCTTCTGTATGACCACATCTCAAAGGCCTCTAGTCTTTTTTTATCACTTTCAGATAAGCACCATGTCTCACAGCCGTACATCAAGATGCTCCAAACAAATGTTTTAGCAAGTTGCTTGCGGAGCTTTAAATTAATATTTTTCGACTCAAGAATTTTCGCTTGATGTATGCGTCTGTTGACTTCTCTTTTTTTTTGCTTCCATCCCAGGTGATAAAGTAGGTGCTGATAAATTTCCACAATTTTAGTACTGATTGTAAGCTTGAGGTGATTTAAAACCAAAGGTGATTTAACACTAAAGTCTCACTTACAGTTAAATTTAATTCTTGTGTCGTATTTCATAAATATATTGAGAATTTGGCAACTATTTTTTAAAAGTATTTTTATTCGGCTGGAAAGGGATATTGTGGTTGTTTTTCTGTTTAACAATAATACAACGTTATTTGTCTTTTATATACGACATTGAGCACCGATTAATCGGCGCTGTGGTGCTTTTCACATCACCTATGTGCGCCGATTGATCGGTGCTAAGAATCTAAGAGAGCTTGAGTCGAAACAAAGATACTGCAAGAGTATTCGAGCCTATAAGGATGTATCAGAAAGGACACGAACATTCTGAACATAAAAATAAGATAAATAAGAACACGGTAAAATGTCAAGGGGAATTATATATCAGGTAAGTAAGTTAGATTGATATTTATACAGTACTGAAGGTTGAAAGATTAACGGAATTACTTACAGTAGATTTGAGATGCTTTGATTAACGAGTGATATAATGAAAAAATACTCGTAGGTAGTTAGTTATATTTATATTTAGATAGCTCTGAAAGAGGTAGCCTCTGGACACGACCAGGGGTGGAATATATGGAGGTCTCTTAATAGAATTCGGATCGGAGTATGCAAGACGAGGACACAAATGAAAGCCAGGCAGCTTTAGAGCGGACCGACTGACTGCGGCGTGGAGCAGACCCTGTCGCACCTTCTGGAGTGTGCGCTGTGTCCGAGTAGCTGCATACAGTTAGACCTGATGATGGCCGGGAGTAATGCCATTGACGTCGCCCACTTCTGTGCAGACGGGTATCTAACAGTGTTGTTTCCGACACGATTATATATACTCGTATATACCATAGCAATTTTTTAAGCAATGTGCTCTTGGTCGATTCGATCAAGGGCGGTGGTTGTGAGTTTTGGTTAAATGTAGAAAATATTAATTATTGTATTTTTGATATGTAGTGGTTCTTGTGATACAGCTTAAAAAGGCTATACTTAAAAGAAAAGACTTGATATTTTTTCAGTTATTTCAATATTTCACATGTTTTCCCCAAATCACTAATATCTAGGACCTACTTTCAGTAATTTAAAATACGAAGGTTATCCGCAAAAATGGTTCCCAGTGATTTTTCACAGTGTGAAACATGTCTAATTCCATGAATGCGTACATTTTTGGAAAGTTCAGACTTTCACCTATTTTTCTACATAGTCGCTACTGAGGTCAATGCATTTTTGCATGCGGTATACGAGCTTTTGAATGCCCGAGTCAAAAAAATCTGCCGCCAAGCCACGCAGATACCTGAGAACCGCTTCTTCCAGCTCTTCTCTATCGCCGAAATGCATTCCACCCAGGTGCTTCTTCGTGTCAGGGAAGAGACGTATTTTAACTTTTACTGTTTTATATAAGCCCAGATTCCAGTTAATATAATTAATTTAGTTAAATAGTCAGGAATCAAAGCTTATTTTTTTTGAATAAGTCAACACTATGTTAGTTCTAAAATACTGACTATTATTCTTCAAATCTAAGTCTAACCCTACTAGTCAGGATGACCATAATTCACCACTTCCCAGCGGATGCTTTACGCTACTTGTGGTGCATATACACCCTCCCCTGTTACGGGTTAACGTGTCGTTAAAACCCCAAACCCAGGATTTGTTTTTTTCTCGCATTACTCGCGCTTTTTTACCCCTAATAGGTTTTCTACCCGATCGGGTTTTTTGGGGTTTGTAAAAAAAAAACAACACATCATGCAATTGAACCAGGCTTCAAATAATGTATTGCACGTATACCAAACGATTATATAAGAAGAATACGAGCAAGAATAATTAACTTTCAGTAAGCAGTTTTTTTTATTATGTTAACACATACAGGAGAATACCGACAGATAGTGCTACTAATTCTGAAGTCTCATCTGTGGAATTCTATAACACTTACCATATGCCTAGGCTCTGCATTTGTATTGATTCGCCAACGTCATAGACTACAGCCCGAGATTCACGCATCATCCTTAATTATTACACGAATCTACTATGAATGGATGGTCTTCACGGGACGACTTTCATCTAGCAACAATTTTGATTAATAGGCTGTGACTAGCATTTAACGGGTGAATGATTTTTTATTTTTTTCAATCTCCGTCGGGGATCGAATCCACGAACTTTGGCTTGCAAAACAAACGCTTTGACCATTGAGCTATACCCGCCGGCATTTTTTTTTTGGTTTTAACAACAAGATACAAATATAATTTTTCAATTAACGCCATCTTATATAAAATTTTCGTGCAATAATAAATGTATAAATATAACGTACAATACATGTAAGCTAGTCTGAATCTAAATCTTCTTCATATAAATGAGGCATATTTCATTAGAGCCTTGCATTTCTACATCTTCTACATATACGGTGTAGAAGGCAGTGGAGAGGGTAGATGTACTACTCCCTACTCCCGCCCCCCACTTGCTCCCCATTTGCTCCCCACTCCTCTCCCCTTAGGGGCCCGGTGGCGCACAAATGAAATTTAAAGACAAATCGAATTAGGAGCTACGGGACGTCTTATTCTGGGATGTGCTAGGCGCTGAGTGCTCTCAACACAATGGATAAATAACACATTCAAATAATTATTTAAAAAAAAAAAACAACAATTTTAGCCGGCGGGTTTAGCTCAATGGTCAAAGCGTTTACTTTGCAAGCCTAAGGTCGTGGGTTTGATCCTCGACGGAGATTTAAAAAAAATAAAATAAAATATTTCTGAGCTAAATACCCCAGTACTGGTGTGAATTTGATCCCTCACCCGTAAAATGCCAGTCATAGCCTATTAATTTAAATTGGTGGTAAGCGAAAGTCGTCCCGTGAAGACCATCGATTCATATTTAATTCCTGTAATAATAAGGATGATGAGTGAATCTAGGGCTGTAGTCTATGACGCTGGCGGATTAACACTTCGCATGCAGCGCTTAGCCATATGCGCCATTGTAAGCGTCGTAGAAGACATATGAGACTTCAGAACCACTTTCACCATCTGTTGGTATTCTCATGTATGTGTTCACATAAATAAACTTGTATACCTACAAATTAACAGTAAGCGCGGTCTAATATAAGACTCGAAAATTCTAACAAAGAACTTTGCACAACATATTCATTTCTTTATCTAACGCTAACGTTGATAAATTTACATTATTATACTTTTAATACGTATTCATCAATTAGCATGTGTCCGTCCACTGTTGAACGTAGGCCTCCGCATGATTCTCCATCCTTCTCGATCTTCTGTCTTCCGGATTCAGGCTACTCCTAACCTAACCTAACCTAACGTTAATAAGTCGATAAATTTACATTATTTTACTTTTGAAACGGATTCACCAATTAGCATGTGTTCGTTCACTGTTGAGCGTAGGCCTCCGCATGAGTCTCCAACCTTCTCGATCTTCTGCTTTCCGTATTCAGGCTACTCCCGTTATTCTTCTGATATCGTCAGAACATCTTGCATGCGTGTGACCAACACTCCGTTTGCCAGTTCTTGAACGCCACTACAGAACTTTTCTTCCCCATCGACCGTCGTCTTTTCAACAGATATTGCCACTTGAGTGTGCCTATTCGTTGTGGAGCCTCAACTACTTGAGTTATTTTTTGTATATCCTCGCTTAGGATATTTTCTTTTAAAGACACTCCTCTCATGGACCTCTCCATGGAACGTTGAGTGGCCTTTATTTAAAGTGTAAGAAAGGCTTGCTGTTGAATTCCACGTCTCTGCGCCATAATTAAATACTGGAAAGATGTATTTGTTGAACGCCTTAGTTTTAAGACATTGCGGAATTTTCGCTTTAAAAATGTACCTTAGTTTTTCATAAACCCCTTTGACGAGCATATTTTTAAAGTATTTAGAAAAAAAAACTATTTTATATTACTTGTACCATACTCCTGCCAAAAAATAAGTTAGATTAGGTTACGTTACATAAGGCTAGAATACGTTAGAGTAGATCAGGTTAGGTTAGGTTAAATTACGTAAGTTTTGGTTAGGGTAGATTTAATAATATCATATTTAATTTAAAGATAAATGAAACGTCTAGTATGTTCTTGCATACACTTCTTGTATTCGTGAGATTAGGTAAGGCTGGGTTAGGTTTGGTTAGGTTACATTAATGTTTTGTTAGGTTAGGTTACATTACGTAAGGTTAGGTTACGTCAGATTTAATTGTTAAATATTTAATTGAAAATTAAATGAAAATCCTCATGTTTTTGTTGTATACAGTTCCTCTATTCGTTAGGTTTCCCTCCTCCACATCCAGAAGTACGGACGTTGCAAGAATAAAGCATTTCTCTATTCATCAAAGTCAAAGATGTCTTGTTGCTACCGACTGGGGGCGCCCTGGGAACATTGTGTAGGGGCAGTGTTCCCGCAACTATGACGCGAGGAACCTCTCAATAAACTATACTAATATATATTAATTTTTTAATTTTTATTAGAATATTATTTTATTATTTCAATATTCTAATCTACTTTTATAGATCATTGACTATATTATAATATTATTATTACTTAAAATATACATATACTATACATAAAATACAATGACGCAGTTCGCCGAGCGTTATGAATACCTGGGCATAGTTGGTTTCCAAGGTCCGCGGTTCGCATCCCGCTTCTGCCGTTATTTTTGTGCTTGGATTGACGCGTTGGAAAAAAGAATTTTATGTATAGTATATGTATATTTTAAGTAATTATACTATATATAATTAGAAAAATATATCATGTACCCTGACTATGAAACTTCATAAATTGTACTAGAATCCGGTCTCAAAATATACAATATCGAATATATTTGTTTCAATATTTTCAGCATTAACTTTGAGATCCATTATAAATAATAAACATTGAAGTTTGCAATGTTTATTATTTAATGTGCAACCATAATACCAGTACTATACGCATCCGCTTTTAAAACCTTTTTTCTATTTTTATGTAAACACATACAGAAGAATATCGACAGATGGTGATAGTAATTCTGAAGTCTCATCTGTGGGAGTCTATGACGCTTACCATGGTGTATATGGCTAAACGCTGCATGTGGAGTGTTGATCCGCCAACGTCATAGACTACAGCCCGAGATTCACGCATCACCCTTTATTATTACACGAATTTACTATGAATGGGTGGTCTTCACGGGACGGCTTTTGTCTACCACCAATTTTGATTAATAGGCTATGACTGACATTTTACTGGTGACGGATCAAATTCACACCAACCGGAGGTATTTTAGAGTTAAGAAATCGATTAAAAATCCTTTTTTCTAGATATATATATATATTTGGCTAAAATCTATTTATATATTTATATCTAAACTCGAACGTATCTTAACTCTAGACCTAATTTATATAACCTAATTTATGTGTCCCAGTGATCGCGAATCACATACAACAGATCATTTGTCACGGTCTTTTGGTGTGAGCCTGAAGGAGCCATATCATAGAGTGAATGTCAATATTGTCAGGAATTTTTCATAACGTTGTCGGGATATTTTCACAAAACTCTTAGCATATTTTCACGATAGTTTCAGGAGTCGTGGGTTGTTCCCAGCCCGCCCTAGAATGCCGCCCCCGCCCCATTCTCTGCGGGACTAACTAATTCGATTTCCTTGCCCGGAAAACGTACCGTAAGAATGAATTCAATGACGCAAGACGCTGCCTGGGTGTGCTCGGCGTCTCCCACTATTCCTCCCAACCCCCCACCCCAGAGCTGCTGCGAATGGATGCCATTAACAAGTTTGATGCCCGCCACTACTCTCTGTTGAGAAAATAATTGAATACGACGAAAATTTTTGTGTTTCCGTGTAGGGGACTCGCTGTACATACAGATTTCAGATCCATTGCCAGTATTTTCTATGTGAACTCAAACGGGAAAATACCTACATACGGTGATGTAGACAGTGCCGGTTTTAGGGGGTGGCAAAGTGGGTCGGTGCCCCAGGGCGTCGAATAAGCTAGGGGCGCTGAGGGCAACTAAGCAGGGTCTAAAACTGGTAATGGATGTAGAAATATTATTTATAGATTCTATAACCCCTACCGCCTACGTTAAGCGCTGCGTTTGTAGCATTGATTCACCAACAGCATAGACTACAGCTAAACATTCACGCATCATCCTATTTTATGATGATTCACTATGAATATGTGTGTTCACTTGTAATTATATATATGGTTCCCGGCAACCTTCCGAGCACTTGATGAGGGGGTAGCTGTAGTCTTCTTCGTAGTATCAATCCGTTGGATTGGTTTGAAGCAACAAAATCTTGCAACTCGATCTCCACTCCTCACGATCCTCTGCAATCCTCTTCAGTTCAGCATAAGAGCAACAACTCATGTCCTCGAACACTTTCTGCAAATACTCCCGTCTGGGACGCCCTCTGCTGTTTCCACCCTCAACAATCCCTTCCACAATGTCGTGAAGAAGAAGACCATCGTGGCGCATGATGGGACCAGCTGTAGTATCAGAAACATATTTTTAGGTGATTTACTAATAGGATTTTTTGAAGAAAATCGGATGAGCCTCGTGGTTCCTAGACCTGGACTTTTTTTTCAAATAAAGTAAGAAACGTATTTATTTAAAAAAACGATGCAGTGGTAACCCATTCAAATGAGATCCGCGCATAACATTGCTTCACTTTGTTGAACGAATGATGAAAAATAATTTTCATTTGTTTTATTTATTTTTTCTTTCAGAAAGAATACAAATTATATTTAATACGATCCTGAAATAAGATATAATACTAACAATTTAAAAATTTTAGTATTAATGATTATTAACAACAATTAAATAAATGTCCCGAAGCTCGCTAAATAGAAAACTCCAAAAAATTACTTTGATAAATAAATTCGTGGAGCTCGTGTCAAAACTGGGCTTCTCTCAAGTAAAATATATCAATATTCGAGGCGATATGGTTGAACAGTCTGATCACTTTCCCAAGAGGCATAGTCTCTGGCAGATTAGTATTACTTCTAGGAAAAACAAACAATCTGTGCCTCCTTATTCTTAAATAATTGTCAGGGACAAACAATCCGATTTCCAACAAAATATCAGGATTTCTGAACACGCCGCGCACTAGCCGAAAGAAATGCATACTCAAGCACACATCTCTTCTAGTTCATGTTACACCATGGTAAGGTCGTTGATATACATGTATAATGTGTTCAGATATCATTCTTAGACGAAGTAAGCGTGAGATAGTTTCAACCCCGGTGATGTCAAAAAAACCAGTTTCACATTGTCTTCTAGGTCGACATTTCGAGGTAGCGGTCAATCTGACCCTCCATTGACCCTTAGGGTATAGCCGAGAGGATGAAGCGTTCGACTGTTATGTGAGAAGTTGTGAGCTCAATACCAGAGAGCAAAAAAAATACAGCTTGATATAGCTCTTTTAGGCTGATGCCGTTAAGCCTCGAAAAACGATATTTTGTCTCTTTTTTTGTGCGCTCGCCTGACATGCACATTTAATAATGTTAGTTTTAATAATATAATATTACACGGCGTTTGCATACACCGTTTTATTTGTCATGACAGTTGCTCCATTTCGTGTTGATGCAACTGTCATCTTTAATTTGCTTTTTTTCCACGATCATCGGCGGCGCCTTGTTGACGGTTAACTTCTCGTCTGGCCGGCGAAATGCCATACCGGTCAGACGAGGAAATGAAATCTTTAATGAAAATAAACGTGAATTGTGCTTCAAAAGCCAGTTTTTTATGTTGTTAATCTGCTCCTGCATCCCTCCTCCATGCGGCCACGTGACGATCTCGCGACATGTCGTTCTATTTTAAAACGGGGGATGTCAGGATTTTAAGAAATATTTTACAATTCAGGTGAAAAATGAGGAAAAAAATTAATCAGAGTACTAACAAATAATAATAAAGTGATACATATTCTTTTTCATCTTCTTCTTATTCTTCTTCGTCTTCTTCTTTTCAATGTTCTTCTTCTGTTATTTATCAAAAAAATTTGAAAAATTCTGAAATTTATAAATCTTGATTAAGTTTGAATTGTAGATATCTTTTAGTAACGAAAAGGGATATGAAATATAAAAGAGAAAAAAACTTCTTTAAGGATCGAACTCATAACATCTCGCATAACAGTCGTTGCATTTAGCCTTTTCATACATGTCATATGTCCACCGTGAGAACGGTTGCACCCCAAACATGTCCAAACCTGTCTTTTATTGTCATCTTTAGGACATCTTACACCCCAAAGGGTGGGCAGCGGTCAATTTAACCCTGCACTGACCCTTGGTCGTTCAAGGGTTGAACATATCCGGTTTTGATTCCCATGGATATGGATATTGCGTCTTTTGAAAGAAGAGACATTTTATTTAATGAAGAGACGCTTTACAGGAACATATCTTCATGTCTTTTTTTCTTTTTAAAACGTTATATAATCTTTTTTGTCATCTTGTTGGATGGTCAATCTATAACAGGAATACTAAAAAAAAAAAATTATTACACATTAATAATTGTTTTTTTTATATAACCACATACTCGAGAATACCGACAGATGGTGATAGTAATTTTGAAGTCTCATCTGTGGAATTCTATGACGCTTCCCATGGTGTATATGGCTAAACGCTGCATGTGGAGTGTTGATCCTCCAACGTCACAGACAACAGCCCGAGATTCACGCATCATCCTTATTATTCCAGAAATTTACAATGAATGGGTGATCTTCACGGCACGATTTTCGTCTACCACCAATTTAATTAATAGGCTATGACTGGCATTTTACGGGCGAGGGATCAAATTCACACCAACCGAGGGTATTTTTAGAGCTCAGAAATCGATTATTTTTTTAAACACTTTTTAATCTCCGGTAGAGATTAAACTCACACCATTTGGCTTTCAAAGCAAACGGTTCGACCATTGAGCTATACCCGCCGGCAATCTCCGTTATGTGTTTACATACAAAATAAAAAAATACTGCGACAATGCTCTTTCAGAGCAAACATGCAGAATAAAATAATAATGTAAGTAGCTTTCTGATGTGGAGATACTTTTTTTTTAATAATTGAAATAAAAATACGTTTTTTATCTGAAAAGATAAGGGAAAACCACCTAAGATGGGCATGTGACACGGAGAGATGAGGACCACATGGTGAAGAGAGCCCTCAACATACCCACGCTGAGGAGAAGGCCTGGAAGTCCACAGGCAACCTGGACTGCAACTGTAAACAGGGATCTGAAAACTCTGGGTTCTGACCGAGAATGCAACGCAGGACAGACAGACATGGCGAATGTGCATAAAGAGAGCCGACCCCAGATGATGGGAAATGGCGAGGCTAAAGAAAAATTGAAATAAAAATACGTCACATTTTAGTCATACTGTACATTAAAAAAATATTCTCTCCTTGACCGCTAGTATTTGTATTGTTCTCTAATGCAAGAAGGTCCAGAAATATCGTAACAGGTAAAACCTGTTTAAAAAAAGAAGGGTTACAATTTCTTACAATACGTGACATCAACAAAAATTCATTGACATTGAAAAAAAAACATATCTGGTTCAGTCTACCTCGGACATTTGATGCGATAACATTATTTTTTTTGTGTATTCTTTAACTTTATTTTTGGGCGACAATTTGTGAGGCCCATATGCTCCGATAAGAGAGCAGATATGAAATAATAAGATGCAAGTGTTATTGATGTGTTTGTTTGGGTTATTGTGTAGTGAATGTTAAAGAGTTGAGCCGCAGCTTAGGACCTAGGAATGGTTCACACCAAGGGAACGTCACGCTAATCGTTTTATTAACTTCTAAAAAAATCTAATTCAAAACCGCGTACAATATATCTCGGATACTACAGCTGTATGTCGTCAGGTATCACATATGTGTCCTTAAGGACCTTTCGGTGCTGAGTTATCATACACAGTGGCAACTAACATAACTGAGTGGCAGCAGTTTGTGGTGACCATGTATTTGAAATGTGAAACGGAAAATTATGTTTACATGTAAATTATATATTAATAATAATTATTACTTAATGTTTAAAAAATATATATGATATTTGTTCATGTTATAACATTACGTGTTGACGTTGTATTGCAATAATTTTTTCATCAATTTTTTCAATATTTGCTTACGACAATAGCACATTTGAATCTTGGTTCTCGTTCGATCAACAAAGTCAAGCAAAATTAAACGGAAATTAAAACATGGATGGGTTATCGCCTATTGCTTACCGCGTGTCGTTTAGTAAAGCTTAAGCTGCTTGAGGACCAAATACGTCCGGAGAGTCTTACTAATTATTATTTCTCCTTAAAAACCTATTATCAAACACGAAAATATTCTTTGAATCATACAGAAGAATACCGACAAACGAGAATATCGAAACCGCATCTGTGGATTCTATGACGCTTGTCAATTTTGAGCTGGACTAATCGCAGCATGTAGATCAGTCAATGTCGTAGACTATAACCTGGCATTTACGTATTCATCTAATTGAACTATAAATGTGTGGAGTTCGCAAGACGACTTTCCTCTTTTTTTTATGTAAGCACATACAGGAGAATACCGACAGATGATGATAGTTATTCTGGTCTCATCTGTGGAATTCTATGACGTTAACCATGATGCAAATGGCTAAGCGCTGCATGTTGAGTGTCGATTCGCCAACGTCATAGACTACAGCTATTATTACAGGAATTTACTATGAATGAGTGGTCTTCACGGGATGGCTTTCGTCTACCACCAATTTTTTTAATAGGCTATGACTGTCATTTTACGGGTGAGGGATCAAATTCACACCAACCGGAGGTTTTTTAGAGCTCAGAAATCGATTAATTTATTTTTTTTAATGTCCGTCGGGGATCGAACCCACGACCTTTGGCTTGCAAAGCAAACGCTTTGACCATTGAGCTATAACCGCCGATCCACTGTCAATTATAAATAAAAGACTTACACTGGCATATTACATTAGAAAACAAATTCACACCAACTGAAATTTTTTACAGGGTTTACAAAATCGATTAAAAATATATTTTTTATATTATAAATATTTATTTATTTATTTACCTTGTTTTCACATGGATCACGTAACAAAAGTGCTCTATTAGGAGACTGCAGTTTCGACTAACTCGTAGTCTTTCTCAATCCTTCTCTAGTTAAGAGATAACTGAGCTGCGTTGTACTTGTAAGTGGTGTAACACATTTTTGTAGGGGAGGGGGTGGGGGTGTGTCTAACATGAAAGGAGAGGGAGGTAGGTAGTGTTGCCATTATCACAAACAAACTTTGATATAGAATTAAATACAATTAAAAATATCGCACAAAACAATGGCTATCATAGCTAATTAATAGACAGTATCTTGAATAATAAAAAACGTCAAAACATAACATATAAATACTTGTATCCTAAAGAAAATATTAAAGACGATAGAATGTGGAGACGAATTCTACACGTTAATAACTTTACCCCTAAAATAATTAAATTACTCCCAAATGAGATAAAGCCAGCGTTTTATACAGATAATAAACTAGGATACCACCTTATAAATAATAAAGATACTAATGATAAACGCAATAATTCTGGAATATATAAATTAAATTGCCAAGATTGTGAATCTTTTTTATATTGGTAGAACGTCAAGAAATTTTAATATTAGAATTAAAGAACATTTAAGGTGCCTAAAAAGCACTAATTTTTCTGAATTCGCAAACCACCTTATAGAAAATAATCATTCGTACAACTTAGAAAAAGTATTAAACATATTACATGTAGAAAATAAAATCGTTAAATTAAATAATTTAGAATACTTAGAAATTTATAAAGCCATTAATAAGAAAGAAGATATAATTAATAACCAACTAAATACCTTAATTAATTCACCAATTTTAAAATTGTTTCCGTTAAATAAATAAATAAGTATAAAAATTATATATACGACATATAAGAATAATATTAAAAATAAAAAATAAAAATAAATTTATACCTAAACCACTTTTATGTATTTATCTCTTCCTTCATCCTTGCAACACTACCTACCTCCCTCTCCTTTCATGTTAGACACACCCCCACCCCTCCCCTACAAAAATGTGTTACACCACTTACAAGTACAACGCAGCTCAGTTATCTCTTAACTAGAGAAGGATTGAGAAAGACTACGAGTTAGTCGAAACTGCAGTCTCCTAATAGAGAACTTTTGTTACGTGATCCATGTGAAAACAAGGTAAATAAATAAATATTTATAATTTATTATGGATCTCAAAGTGAATGCTCAAAACATTGAAAATAATATTTTTTATATTTTAATTTCCATCACGAAATGAACCTAAGGCTTTTGGTATAGTAAGTAAAAGATTTACCATTTAGCCATACTCTCTCTGGTTAAATGAAGTTAATATTATGATAATAAATAATAAAATCTTTATATTTCTTATCTAAATATCCTTTGCAAAAATATTCGGCAAGCAATTTGTATACGTATTGTGTAAAACATTTCACATACATTTTCTTTGAAGATATTTTCACTCATTACCTTATATATTCTAAGCAATTTAGGCATATATATATAATATATTCTTATGTATTTAATATAAAGGTAAATAGGGTTTGCGTCTCCGCTATTATATGAGGCCGTAAATCAGCGAGTATGTCTAACGTTCCATGAAATAACTCCTGAAAATGGGACGAGCTCATGGTACTGAAAATATTTTACGTGAAAGCTAAAAAACAATATTTCATTCACTTTTGCACAAGAAATAAATACTCATAACGGTTTATAAAAGACACATGTTATATAAAATGTGTAACAGCTTATTAAAAATTTAATATTTATATATAATCGTGTCAGAAACAAAAGGGTCAGATCCTGCCTGCCCAGAAGTGGACGATGTCGATGACATTACTCGCGACCATCATCTTGTCTTCCTGGGTGCAGCTACTCGGAAACAGTGCACACTCCAGAAGGTGTGACAGGGCCTGCTCCACGCCGCAGTCACATTCAGTCGGTCCGCTGAAAAACTGCCACGCTTTCATTTGTGTCCTCGTCTTGCATACTCCGGTCCGAAGTCTGTTGAGGGACCTCCATGTATTCCACCCCTGGTCGTGTCCAGGGACCAGGTCCTCTTTCGGGGCAATCCAAGTATTTCCTTCAATAAATATATACATTAAATCACAAAAAATAAAAATATATACATATTTTGTTGTCATCACTCAGTTCTATCATGACTTGTCTTAAAAATATATAATTTTTAATGCAATTTAATAAATAACAATTTATTTATTCTTTGCTTTTGGAAGTCTATCTGGGAGGATATTTAGTTCCCAACAATCTTCAGAGAAGTAGACTTAAAAAATATGTAATATTTCAGACTCTTTTTTTTTAATCGGTTTGTTAATCGGAATTTCGAAAGTATGCAAAATAAATTACAATTTATTAATTATCATCATCATCATCATCACCATGTCCGCTGTAGTAACTTTTTTTTTATGTAAGCACATACAGGAGAATACCGACTGATACTAATTCAGAAGTCTGATCTGTGGAATAACCATAAACCGTGAATATTAACATTGATTATGTATTTATAGTGCATATACATATCGTATATATTATAACATATTTATCATACATACTACTATATAAAATCTTTCTACTATATAACTATGTGAATGATGTAGTAAATGTGTTGAGTAAACAGGAAATGCCGGTGGAAGGCTTTCGTCTCCGTTAATATGCACATTAAGCCGGAAATGGATAGCGATTTGTTCTGCTGTCTTATATACGGAGTCTGCTTTAACGTTAAAGTATACGCCTGACGTAATATAACGTAAACATTAACGTTTCACCTTCAAGAAAATATTACTTTAACACTAGTCAAGATTACAATATTTTACTTTTTTTATTTTTTATGTAATAACAAAAGCAGTAATACCATTTATGTCTCATAATGGTACCTCTATTCTTATGGCTTAGTTCGTACCTTGATATCATAATTATGTTTTCTATGCTTAAGAAACACTCCTCTCATTAATCTCTTAACCCTTTCGTATCGGTTGACGATATATGCCGTCTAAGATTCCCGTACCGTTGACATCGGCATCCGCGATATATCGTCATGCTACTTTCAGTACTCATTGTGACATCTACGGTGGGAAAATGGAACTGAAGTCAGTCCCTTTATTAACCTACATGTATTATTTATAGGAATCTGTAAAACATGGAAATAAATATCGTAAGGTTTCGTCACAGGAACGATTTTTCTGTAAACCACATGTGTGCAGTTACATAATGATCGTTTGTTGAATATAATAGTTTTTTATCCATCATCTGATACTCAGTACAAGTGTCGAAATACGCAGCGCAAATAGTTAGGATTTGTGACAGCAAAAACCATGTCATAAGTGAATCATGGTTAACACACAAATAGCACGGCATTATTGTCCAATCCCAATCCAACCAATACCAATTATATACGCACTTAGACTATTTTATATGAATGAGTAATAAGTAAAGGAAGCCAAATATAAATTATTAAAATTCTGTAATCAAATTTATCCATTTGTTGCAAACGGCAAGAATATAAAATGATTTACGTTTCGAAACGTAGATAAAACTTTTCGTTAACCCTCCCAGAACCTACTGCAGATATTCCCGCTTTGGGGTGGCGGGGAGGGGGAAGAAAGGGGGAGGCGTTGGTGGGGAGTAAAACTATAATGGCAGAAAGCACCCCCACTCTCCCACTCCCCCAGTTTCCACTCCCCCACTTCCCACTCCCCGCCCCGCAGCCTTTGCGCTCTCTTTAAAGGGGTCGGAGGAAAGTTTTGCTATGCGGGGGTGGTTGATATTGAAAAAAAAAAAAATTCCATTTATTTAATCGACGAGTATAGCTCAATGGTCAAAGCGCTTACTTTGCAAAGCCAAAGGTCGTGGGTTCGATCCCGACGAAGATTAAAAAAAAAGATTCTCAATCGATTTCTGAGGTCTAAAATACCTCCGGTTGGTGTGAATTTTGATCCCTCACCTCTAAAATACCAGCCATAGACTATTAATCAAAATTGGTGGTAGAAGAAAGTCGTCCCGTTAAAACCACCCATTCATAGTAAGCTTCTGTAATAATTTTTTTTAATCGATTTCTGAGCTCTAAAATACAATAAAAAATATTGCTGTGAATTTGATCCCTCACCCGTAAAATCCCAGTCGTAGCCTAATAATTAAAATTGGCGGTGGACGAAAGTCATGAAATGCAGCGCTTCGCCATACACACCATGGTAAGCGTCATAGAATTACACAGATGAGACTTCAGAATTACTATCACCATCTGTCGGTCTTCTCCTATATGTGTTTTTATAATAGCAAAAAAATGTATCTACTATATTTCATATGCATATTGTCATTATTAGAGTCGGGTTCAATTCATAGTATCATACTCGATGTACATACTTAGTGTAATCGTAACGAACGATCTTTTTTTCATTGAATTTACTTGTAAATGAATAATACTTTTAAAAAATAATATACATAATCGTGTCGGAAGCAACAGGGTCAGATCCTGTCTGCCCAGAAGTGGGCGACGTCGATGGCGTTACTACCGGCCATCATCAGGTCTTCCTGGGTGCAGCTACTCGTACATAGCGCACACTCCAGAAGATGTGACAAGGCCTGCTCCACGCCGCAGTCACATTCAGTCGGTCCGCTGTAAAACTGCCAGGCTTTCATTTGTGTCTTGCATACACCGATCCGAAGTCTGTTAAGAGACCTCCGTATATTCGGTAAGTCGTAGGCATCACCGAGTACAACGATCTAGTAATTTAATTATAAAAAAAATAAAAATATATTGAACTACCCTAAGCTCTCGTATCCCCTCTCCAACCCCTAAAAACGCCAAACGAAACTAACCTGGTTACCAGCCACTATCTGCCCCTTTCAGCCCCTCCACCCCCAGTAGCCCCGTCCTCTCGCTTTTCTGTTATTCCCCTTTATCTACCCCCTCTTAAACCCCTCCCCTGTTCTTTTCCCCCCTTGATCTCTCTTCTGATCTCCCCTCTTTCCCTTCACCGTTCTTACATCCTCTTTCTCGACGTTAGTGGCGTTCTTTCAGTCTGTGTACCTAACACAGGAACGAATCAGATATTTTCAAACAATAAAGCAAATGAACTTTACAAATACATTTACATCCTCCTTACTTTCAAAAAGGTGTTATTCCGTCGCAAGAGGGCAGGATGAGGAGTAGGTCAGCAAACAAAGACTTTCTTTTAGAAGCACATTGATTGTATTTACGTTAAGACTTTACAAGCTTCCGACCAAGCGGGATGACATGCCGCTGGCCGTAATTCGATCTTCTCGATCATCAACACATAACTGACGCGCTCGTGATCGGGCTTTTGCTTGCGCCCCTGGCGGTGTCTATCATTAACACACCCGTAAGCGGGTAAGCGAACAGAAAATAAGAGACGAAAGATTGTAAATCGAGGTTTTTGGTACCAGTCGGCTAGGGATACATCGTGCTGATGTCAACATATATATCACTATACATGTCACCATCGTCAGGACAAACCTAAAACTAAACATTTATTCAGAACAGATCATTAAGATTACAGAAAAAAGTGTAAGGGAGAAGTGTCAAAGTCATGTGTAGACGGTTGAACAGAGTGAATTTATTGGAAATATGTTAAGTATCGGGCTATTCGAATCACGAACTTTTGTACAACATGTCCATTTATTTGTCATATGCGATCAACGCTCGGTAATTTACGTCGCTTCATTGAGTCAGGAATCAAATAAAATATACGTAATGTATTATAATGTAATTTTTTTAGATGACACTTGTCTTACACTGCATAATTAAACTTATACATTACGCCTCAGGGCTTATCAGGCCGAATATTTATTGTCAAAATAAAAGTTGTCTAAAATATATATTTTTTTGTTGTGTTTATTAAATTTAAATTTAGTTACCAAATACTATATCCCGCATCGCCTTTTGAAGCTTCATTATTGAAGTTGTATGTTACGTTTTTGTAAGATTGTCAATATAAGTAAATACGGCGCAAAAATACGCCAACAAAAGTGCTTCCGAGATATCTCGTCTCTGGCCGTACGGGTACTGCGCAATTCGCCGAGATATCTCGTCTCTAGCAACCATCGCGCTAAGAGTATTTATTTTTACAAACGTCGAATAAATCATTTTTAACACAGTTTTATTTTTTACCAACAATCTATTCATTCTTCTTATTCGTGTCAGCGACGTCAAATTATTTTTGCTCAGTATCTGGCAACATCGCTAGCCCGTGTGTTTCCCAGCATTAGGTCCTGAAATGTGCAGCTTGTTGGGTACATGGAATAGGATCTTAGGTGTGAGGTGGTCTGCAGGTCTCCGCAGCCGCACGATAGTGACTCTCCCTGCCGAAGAATTTCCCGCCGCTCGAGGTTTTCTGTTCAGGGATTTCCAGGTCCACTAGTTAAGGCTCTTGCCAGTTGAGAGGCCTTCCTTTGGAGTAATGAAATCATCTTATGCGACTTCTTGCCAGAGCTGGAGTCTCTCGTTTTCAAGGCTGGATGTGAGAGGTTGTTTGGATCTCAGAAACTTGCTTCGCGACTTCAGTCTGGGTGTTGGCCGTTGGGGGTATCTGATTATACAAGCAGTGGGACGGCTGGTTGATTGCCTTACGCATTTCTTCGGCGCATATGACTTTGCGTATTATGTTTGGTGGTGCGATACCAGCCAAAGGGTATGAAAAGAACCTCGGTGCACCATATATATTTTTTAATATTTAATAAATAAATTGATGATTTATTGTACTAGTTCGTCACTGTTTTTTCACCCTATATTATATTACTGGCTGTCTTCACTTTTATGTTCCCAGTAGGGGTGGCTGTTTGCTTCTTTCTATGGCCGCCATCCAATAGGATGAGGCTCCAAGCAACGCCAGCTTCAACTGAAGAATGGCGATGGGGTAGATACTTTTTACTCACATTGCTCTTGACTAAGTATCGTATCACATACAAAGTATTAAGAGGAATTTTTATAAAACATACTTGTAAAAATGAGCATGTAAAGAGTCCGCCAAATAACTTTTTTTTTTAAAATGGGGCGCAAAACATCGAGTGTAGCTTCGGCTGTGTGGCACGTAGCGCCGTCCGAATGTTGCCAATATCCTCCTCTTCAATTTTTGTGAACAAAAATGTCCCGATAACGATCGCCATTGACTGTAACGGCCACTCCTTGCTCATTTTCGAAGAAAAATGGCTTGATTTTCAAAGTAATGTCGCAATATTTCTCAGCGTTGTTCAAGCGTATACACAACCATATTTGCTTAGCGGAAAGATAAAACTAATTATCTGTCAAATCAGACATGAGCTAAGTGTTACCATTCACGAAATAAGCACTAGTTGAAAAAAAAAACGTTAGATGGTGGACCCCTTATTAACATACATAGTTTAGTGAAGATAATTCAGAATGACACATTTACACTCAGAGCTATTCCAATATTTATGACATTGGCTATATCATAATGTAATTATGATATTAAGATATAATGTAATTGATAATAAAAAATAATAACAACAAATAGATGAAACTAATACAATAAGACTTACAGGTACCTGTATTCGGCTACGATAAGTTAGTATCCAAAAAAGACCTTCATTTTTGTATAGAAATATGAATGCTTTAATTCAATTCAAACTCAAGTCTCATTTGAAAAATAACATTTTTTACTAATTAAGGATTTTTTCACCGAGTTGTTTTTTTATATCATTTTATTTTACAAAATTAATGTTTTTTTTTTTATTTATGTAATCTTAAATTAATCGATTTCTCTCACACCTATTCTTAGGCTTCAAAATTATTTCCCATCTGTATATACACCCAAGAATATTACTTTAGGGCTCCGCAAGCAACTTGCCAAAACACTTACAGCATCTTAATGTACGGCTGTGAGACATGGTGCTTATCTGAAAGTGATAAAAAAGACTAGAGGCCTTTGAGATGTGGTCGCACAGAAGAATTCTCGGAACTTCCCGGAGAGACCACGTCACGAACAATGAGGTTCTCAGGATAATCAAGGAAGATAGGCACCTAATATGAACCATCTCAGAGAGGCGAGCGCGATGGATTGGTCAGATCATGCGCCACGATGGTCTTCTTCACGATATTGTGGAGGGGATGGTTGAGGGTAGAAACTGTAGAGGGCGCCCTAGACGGGAGTTTTTGCAGCAAGTATTCGAGGACATGAATTGTAGCGCTTTACTGAGCTGAAAAGGGTTGCTGAAAAGGACCGAGAGGAATGGAGATCGAGATGCAAGATTCTGTTGCTGCAAACCAATCCACCGGATTGATACTACGAAGAATATACACCCACATACAATATAAACCTCACCATGAAAAAATTCACTGCCGTAAATGAGAATAGGAATGAAAAAAGGTAATCGTAATTATTTATTACGTTATTACATTATTAATTATTGTACGTAGACATCAAAGTGTGGTGAAACCATAAAAATTACACTAAATGAACAGACTATTTAACTGCCTCCTTACTTTTTTTTAATTATATGTAAAGGGTCCACCATCTTACTTTTTTTTTTAATTAGTGCTTATTTCGTGAATGGTAACATTTAGCTCATGTCTGATTTAACAGCTTATTAGTTTTATCCTTCCGCTAAACGAATATGGTTGTGTATATGCTTGAACAATACTGGGAAATATTGCGACATTACTTTGAAAATCAGGCCATTTTTCTTCGAAAATGAGCAAGGAGTTGCCGTTACAGTCAATGGCGATCGTTATCGGGCCATTTTTGTTCACAAAAATTGAAGAGGAGGATACTGGCAACATTCGGTTTCAACAGGACGGCGCTACGTGCCACACAGCCGAAGCTACACTCGATGTTTTGTGCCCCATTTAAAAAAAAAAAAGTTATTTGGCGGACCCTTTATAATCAATCGTTTTTACAAACCCTATGTCAAAAAAAATATGTAAAAAAAACGTATTATTAAATATTTATTATTTTCAAATTAATTTATTTTATTTACAAATACTCTTAAACGTACGATTTTCGTCAAGAATCGTTGATATTATTCAAATTTAAATGCAAAATAGGGGAGCCGGTGTACAGGGGGGCACACACAAAGTATTTTTGTTAAGGTAAGAATATTAAAGCTGGAGTTTAAAATCATAAGCGCCTGGCACGGTTGCAATTTGTAATGTGGGAGAGGAGAGTGGGTGTAGGAGTTGAGTAGGTGAAGAATAGATAACAAGAAACATATACATCAAAGTGTGGTGAAACCAAAAATTTGTCACGAAATGAACAGACTATTTCATTGAATCGAGTATATATTTTACAAGAATTGTTTGTATGTCGAAAAAAAATCATGAAAAGAACAGTTCCTTAACCTTCCAACGGGCGCGCTGACATAAAAATAACGACAAATGCACCTCATCGCTTTACCCACATTATCACTTAGTCGTAAGCAACCAGTTTCTACCTTAGTACTCCTACCCCACTATCACCTACCCCAATATCAAAGCTATATCAACTCTCAGGCATCGCCCCACCAAACAAACGGCGAGAAGTCACCACCAAGAAGGAGCTCTCCAAAGCAACCCACGACGAACTCCACCCTATGCTTAGGTATCAAAAGATAACCACACGGCTCAAATCAAGAAGATGTTTCTTACAGTCGGCAACGGAACTGGTGATACCTGAGGCCACTCTGCGGCTGAAAATGTGGAGGAGCGCAACTGAGGGGAATACTTGGATTGCCATGAAAGAGAACCTAGCCCCTGGACACGACCAGGGGTGGAATATATTGAGGTCCCTTAACAGACTTCGGACCGAAGTATGCAAGACGAGGACACAAATGAAAGCCTGGCAGACCCTGTTACACCTTCTGGAATGTGCGCTGTGTCCGAGTAGCTCCCCAGGAAGACGTGATGATGGCTGGGAGTAACGCCATCGATGTCACCCACTTCTAGGCTGACAGGATCTGACCGTGTTGTTTCCGACACGATTATAAATATACATATATCAAGTTTCGAACTATTCGAAGGACAGTGTCTCTCTAACCTACCATCCCAAAAGATCTTCTGCCAGACAAAAGCAGAACTGTTGGATCCACTATTTTTTGTTTCCAAAAGGAAAAAAATATGATTACTTATGCGCCTCGGAATAATAAATCTATAATAATTCTGTCAACATTACATGACGATCAATGCAGAATAGTATAACTACTCCATATTTCTTGATCGTGCATAGTGGAAGAGATGGAGCAGAGTGAGGCGCGCGGGGCAAAACTACCTTCCTACTGATTTAATTAAAACAAACGTGCGAGGAATAACTTGGTGGGGAGTGGGAGCGTGAGGAGTGGAGAGGGGGCAGCCGTGATTCCAAGATGTCGCCTGTAATTGCTGGGGGGGGATTAGATCCCGGGACGGACCTTAAAAACGGGATCTAAGTTGATCTTTCCAAGAACGAGAATCATGTTTTTAATGCATTTTTTTTATATAAAATAAAAACTTGCCATTTATTATTTTACTGCCCACATTCCGAAGCTGCCCTCAAACACATCATACACATGATTATGGATGTTTTTTTTAAACAATAAAAAAACATTCTTTATTTTTTATTAATTCATTTTCTTTATTTCTTTTCCTTCGATGACATTACAAAATATGTAATTTTAATTCGTTATTGAAGTACCAACGCAAGTGTGACGATGTAAATGTATTGACACACTTAGTGTCAATGACCTCACACTCAGAACAAGTGTCGGAATACGCAGTGCAAATAGTTAGCATTTGTGACAACAATAACCATGTCATAAGTATATCACGGTTGACTCACAAATAACACGGTATTATTGTCACAAAATCAAACGTCTAATATTTCGTATCCGTCCACACCAGCACTGAATCTGAAGCAATATTACACTAAATACGTCACTTCACTCAAGTTGGTATCAACAACTGTTCACTGCGATTCTTTCGTCTTGCACGTACGCACGCATAACGTGCGTGGGCCCGCTGCCACTTGCTCCACACACTGAATTGAAAAACTAATGCGTATTTCATTATTGATACTCATTACTTTTTCAGGTGGCGCTTGCTGTGAATGTAAATTTTTTTTTTTTTAAATTCAATCAATTTATTTGATTCACTTGTATTATTATTCCTTACCGACAATTTATTTATTTATTGCACAATCTGGATCACTTCTAAACTACATTATAAGCTGAATAAAAATATACTTTAATTGATCCTACACGGACATTAAAGAGCCAGTTATTTACTTGTTTTACTGATGAATATTTACTTTATTTTTGTGCTGCTAAAATGCGAAATATGCAATTACTTTCATATTATTCACAGAAAAAATGCATCAAATAATTCATACAACAGGCGTACACAAGCGTGTACGTTGGGCGGCAATGGGTTAAGACAACACTTTATTGTAAAAATTAACATATAAAATATATTAATATTTATATCGATTACTACCTTTTGTCGTTAGTGTTATGCTTTATTTGATAATGCAGCAATAATTGGTATGCTACCTGTTAAGACAAAAAATAATAATAACGGGTCCGCCATCTAACGCTTTTTATGTTAGTGCTTATTTCGTGAATGGTAACACTTAGCTCATGTCTGATTTGACAGATAATTAGTTTTATCCTTCCGCTGAACGAATATGGTTGTGTATACGCTTGAACAGCGCTGGGAAATATTGCGACATTACTTTAATCATGGTAATGTTGCAGAATGTGTGCGAAAATTGCGTACGGATTTTGGAAGAAGAGAATCACCGTCAGCTCCGTATGTTCGTTATCTTGTGAAAAAAGTGAAAGAAACTGGCATCCTCATCGATAAAACAAAGCGTGAAAAGCCAAAAACAGTGCGTACACCCCAGAATATTCCTGCTGTGGCAGAAAGTGTGCGTGAAGCGCCATCAATGGCGCTTCCATGCGGCGCGGCCACGTTGTACAAATTTTTGTTCACAAAAATTGAAGAGGAAGATATTGGCAACATTTGGTTTCAACAGGACGGCGCTACGTGCCACACAGCCGAAGCTGCACTCGATGTTTTGCGCCCTGTTTAAAAACAAAAGTTATTTGGCGGACCCTTTATAACAATAAAATAAAACAGAAATATCTCAATTTCTATCTGCTATCTAACGACAAGTGTTGTTTTGTGTGCTTTAACGGTAAGTAAGATGCTTTACAACACAGGAATGACTTTCGCGGTCTGAGATATCGGTCTACAATGTTCTCCCCGGGGACACATTAATAACCTGCTATCTGCGTCTACCCGTTCACCCCCACTCTCCCCGAGTGCTACCTTGCAGCAAATATTGTTATTGGGGAGATGGAAAATTATTTTAATGCAATAACAATAATATTTTTTTTTTAAAAAGGAAAAAAGACACATATTAAATACAGGTAGATCGATATTTTTTACCTTTAATGTACTCCGGCGGTCATAGCTCAATGGTAAAGCTTTTGCTTTGCAAACCAAAGGTCGTGGGTTCAGTCCCCGATGGAGATCAAAATTAAAAAAAAAAAAAAAAAAACGATTTATAAGCTCTAAAATACCTCCGGTTGGTGTGAATTTGATCCATCGCCCGTAAAATGCCAGTTATACCCTATCAGTTAAAATTGGTGGTAGACGAAAGTCGTACCGTGAAGACCACCCATTCATAGTAGATTCCTGTAATAATAAAGGATGATGCGTGAACCTCGGGCTGTAGTCTATGACGTTGGCGGATCAACACTCCACATGCAGCGTTTAGCCATACACACCATGGTAAGCGTCATAGAATTCCACAGATGAAACTTCAAAAATTACTATCACCACCTGTCGGTATTCTCCTGTATGTGTTTACATACATAAATAAAAAACATGTTTGTATGAAGACGGGTAGTTAGATGAACTATGTATTAGTGCGAAAGTACATAATATTTATTTATCTATTTAATATTTTAATCAATCTTAAAGTGAATGCTAAAAGTATAAATAACACATTTCACATTGTTTTGGTATCGGCTTGGTATAGCTCTTTTAGCCTGATGCCGAAAAGCCTCCAAAAACGATCTTTTGTCTCTTATTTTTGTTCGCTCGCCCGACACGCACATCTTATAATGTTAGTTTTAATTATATACAAAAATACACTGCGCTTGGATACGCCATTTTATTTGTTTTGACAGTTTCTCCTCTTGAAAGGACGACGATCAAATTTTTCAATGAATTTAAATTAATAAACGATAGTAAATAAATATGATTAAGAATCAAACAATTTCTTTTTTTAATTACTTTGTTACACTAAGTACTGAGTAAAACTGGTACAATGCGCTAGTACATAATATAATATGTTCACATCCCCCGTCTTTCAAAAAAAAAGGCGACGTGTCACGGGTTCGTCACGCGGCCGCGTGGAAGAAGGATGCAGGAGCAGATCGCAAAGCAGTGAACTTGTTTTTGAAGCACAATTCGCATTTATTTTTAATAAAGATTTGATTTTCTCTTCCGAACTTTACATGACGTTTTCGCCGACCGGACGAGAGTTGACTGACGACTGCCGGAACACTGTGACATGCAGCGCCTCCAAGATAATCACGGCAAAAAAAAAAAAATAAATTAAATATGACAGTTGAACCAACATGAAATGGAGCAACTGTCATGACAAATAAAATGGCATTTGCAAACGTCGTGTAATTTTATATAAAAATTAAGACATACGTTATTAGATGTGCGTGTCAGGCGAGCGAACAAAAATAAGAGACAATATATCGTATTTGGAGGCTTTTCGGCATCAGCCTTAGAGAGCCATATCAAGCTGACATCAACATGTTGTCATGTGTGGTGTTTCTACATAGTTGTTCGGAAGCACAAAACAAGAAGTGTACCGTATCCTTCCTAATGACGCTAATTCAATCAAAAATGCACTTACAACTTCAGTGCATCTCTTCGTGATGCAGATTATCTAATATTTTACTTGCATACTATATGGTTCTGTCGCATTTCGTTCACAGACAATTCGTACAGCGACTCATCGGTGACGACATAAGGCGCACTGGATATTTGGCGCACAAGACAACTGGTGCACTGGATGTCTCGCTAACCTAACCTAAACTAACCTAAGGATATGTCCAGTGATTGCTTGGTGAAAACCCTCCCTGTACCGTCCTGTTTTTAGAGACCCAGATGGGGACCCGTTACTAGGAGCACGCTAAAAGCTAATTCTTAGAGAGTGGCTGGTGCATCAATTACATGTCAAATATACCTCAGTCTAAGGCTGCGAAATTAGTATACTACAGCGAGTCTTCAATTACCTTCTTTGGTAACACGTTACTAACGATCCCTATTCGATCCCCGACGGAGATTAACAAAAAAAAAATTTAATCGATTCTGAGCTCTAAAATACTCCCGGTCTGTGAATTTGATCCCTCACCCGTAAAATTCCAGTCATAGCCTATTCATTAAAATTGGTGGTAGACGAAAGTCATCCCGTGAAGACCACCCATTCATAGTAAATTCCTGTAATAATAAGGATGATGCGTGAATCTCGGGCTGTAGTCTATGACGTTGGTGGATCAACAATCCACATGCAACGCTTAGCTATATGCACCATGGTAAGCGTCACAGAATTCTACAGAATCACCATCTGTCGATATTCTCCTGTATGTGTTTACATAAAAAAAATCTAACGAAAGTCATGCCTAAAATGACTATTGACGTTAGTCAAAATTGATGAATATTCAATTTTTATTAAATCAGTGGAAGCAAACCTTTTTTACGCTTTTGGCAAATCCCCAATGTCATAATTTAACTTTTAAATTAAATAAAAGCAAAACATAGTTTTTTTCCTTTAAATAATTCTCATTAAATCGATAAAATAACGATGCTTAATTTTTAAAAAATAAATAAAAACATACCAGCAAGTCATGTAACTTGCTTGCATCGGTAACCGTTATATGCCGTGTAAGATTCCCCTACCGTTGACATCGGTAACCGTGATATATCGTTTTGCTGCTTTCTTAGAATAGTTTTTTATGCACCACCTGATATATAAAGGATACAAGAATCAAAGTGATATATGAAAATAGACCAGATAAGTACATTAATGCTTCAAATACTAGTTTTATTATTGACAGTATAATTTGTATTCCACCGAGTCGTAATGAAAGGGTTAAAGATGTTTCGTAGGCTTTAAACGGCTACATTTTAAATTGTGGATTTTGAGTTGAGTCGTGTGTGGTGAATTTTTTCTTCTCCCTGATATTTCGAACGCCATTACAGGGGTCATCCTTAAGATTTGTGACAAAACGATAAGAAATCGGTGACGCATTGATTGACATTCGAAGAAGATAATACACGGCTCAACCCAAAAGCCACAGTTTCATTAAAAAATATATATAAATAAATAAAGAAATTATGAATATTTAAATTTCTTTTTCAGGGCTTCTCAACCCGTGCGCTCTCTCGAATAAACAAATAACTAATTTAGTCTTCATGGCAACGATCCCGCCGCCAGCGACTCTATCTTCCTTCTCATCTGCATATCTCCTCCACAACCCTCTCCGCCCCCCCTCTCTCGCAGAAAACCCCCTTTTTGCCCCCTTCGAGAACCCCCCTTCAGGCTATGTGTCTCCCAACGACTTGCACGAAAGCACGGTACCCTCCCCTTGAGCATATAAGAAAAGTATAACTCGGCGGCATGCTAATTTAAATGTTTGAGAATTCCTGACAATTTCAAATATTTAATTATATTAGTAATTTATATATTAAAATCTGTTGGAATGTGGGAAGAAGGAATTGTTATGCGTGTTAGGAAGAGATCAATGGAAATACACGGATATTCCAAACATAGATAGAAAAGATATAAGAACTTGGAATTATCTCACGGGGAATTTAATGCGTATTAAAATAACGTTTTAAGCATTCTCATCTATCAACGTAAATTACTTTGAATGTATATGTCAGATGTGGGTTGTATAGTGGACGTGTGTGATCTGTGGATTGCTGAGAAGGAATTGTTATGCGTGTTAGGAAAATATCAATGGAAATACACGGACATTCCGAATATAGATAGAAAAGAAGTAAGAACACAGTATAATGTCACGGGGCATTCAATTTTAGTATGTTAGCTTAATATTTAAGCAGTTGTTAATGGTTAAAAAGTTACAGAATATTTACATTATATTCGAGTTTTTTTATGTAAGCACATACAGGAGAATACACCGACAGTTGTTGATAGTCTTTCTGAAGTCTCATCTGTGGAATTCTATGACGCTTACCATGGTGCATATGACTAAGCGCTACATGTGGAGTGTTGATCCGCCAACGTCATACACCACAGCCCGAGATTCACGCATCATTCTTAATTATTAAAGGAATTTACTATGATTGGGTGGTGTTCACTTGACGACTTTCGTCTTCCATCAAATTTAGTTAATAGGCTATAACTAGCATTTTACGAGTGAGGGATCAAATTCACACCAACCTGGGGTATTTTAGAGCTCACAAATCGATTAAAAATACTTTTTTTTTAATCTCCGTCGGGGATTGAACCCACTACCTTTGGCTTGCAAAACAAACGCTTTGACCATTGAGCTATACCCGCCGGTAGCTGGTAAGAAAATAAGTTATGAGAAACGTTTAAAAAAAACTACCATTTTTAAAACAAGTAATCGTAAAATAAAAATATTCAATTTTAACAAACAAATATGTATTATTATTTAATTTCATTTAATAAATAAATGTCACAAAAGAAATATTTCATTTAATGAGTTAGAATCATGCATTATTTATGTAATCACACCGTGAGTGAAAAATTATGAAAATTCAAATAATTTTTCACTTTTGCTCGAAATAAATGAATACCAAAGCTCTAAAAACCCCTTTTTCTTTTCAAAAACCCCTTAAGCGCGGCAGGCATCATACCCCTTATTAAAAACATCCCTTAAATTAAACTATAAGGCTGCGCTGCTCCCCCTCATCTCCCCATTTCCCCCTTTTTTCTCCCCCGAATGTACCCCCCTTTCTCCCCTTTAACCCTAAGTTCTCATTTATATTCCGAGGCGCCATCTCACGACGTATTTTATTATTAATCTGAAAAATGGCGTCGCGAATACCTGCAGAATATATTTTTAATTAATAATTTTTTTACCTTTGTATATATTAACAAAAAAAAAATATTTCTCGCTGGATTAAAGATGTTAAGCAACATTAAGCCCGGAAAAAAAACGGATGGTTGCTTACTGCGTTTTGTTAATTTTTTAAAATATTTTTAAGACCAAATGGTCCGTATAATAGAAGTAAATAAACATGCAGTTAATAGCAAGGATGTGGTCGTATGTAATTGAATTTTATTTTATTAGAGACCTTGTCACGAACAATGAGGTTTTAGAATAGTAAAGGAAGATATAAATAATACGAACCATCTCAGAGAGGCGAGCCCGATGGATCGGCTACATCATGCGCCACGATATTTCACGAAAACATGGAGGGGATGGTTGAGGGTAGAAACTGTAGAGGGCGCCCTAGACGGGAGTATTTGCAGCAAGTATTCGTGGACATGAATTGTAGTGCTTATGCTGAGCTGAAAAGGGTTGCGGAGGACCAGAGGAATGGAGATCGAGATGCAAGATTCTGTTGCTGCAAACCAATCCACCGGATTGATACTACGAAGAAGAATAGCAAGGCCTATATGTAATGATGTCAACTCGATGTAACTATTGCAGTCTGGTGCTGAAAACCTCGATATACGATCATTCGTCTTATATTTTTGTTTCGCTCGTCGGACATGCATGTAATGCCGTATTGCTTGTTTGACAGGTGTAATTCTGTAGATCGCCAATTGCGGCGCACTGTACAAAAACTCGGGTTCAATCCCAACATATGCTATTTATTTTTAATACGAAATATTTGTATAAATGGAATTCTTACATAAATCTTCCGTGTCTTATAGTTTATTGGAATATTTTTATAAATTCCTATCCTCAATTATTTTAAAACTGTAATCTTTATTTTTTGCCTATTTCGTACATATTGGAAGGTTTATTTTTATTTGTGCTTTATCTATACTAGAATATTCAAACACTGTACCTTTTTACAAGTAAATGTATATTATAGTTATGTGGACTAGTATAGATGCGATATCCCTTATAATGCTTTCCCGTAAAATTCAATACCTCGCACCTTTTATGGTCGCCTGATACTTTCCGGGAATTAAAATTGTCGTTCGCAATGAATTCCGGTCGAACCCTTTCTGTGCAAAGAATACGAAATTCTCTTTTTGTGTTTGTTCTACAAATTATTGATGGCGACTGAGCTTTTTCTCGATAAATTTATGCAATCTTCTTGCAAATTTTAAAATTATTCTTAATTCTAATAAAAGGATCGATATTTTTCTTACAAATATTATTTAACCCAATCGTGCACTTACTCCATCCACCAAGAAGACTGCCATGGATCCTGTATCTTTCAACGGTTGTTCTCTTCCGAAAGCAAGCTCCATCAACATGTTTGGATTATCAATCTCGAGTAATGTCAAATATTACGAGTCAATTAAGTATAAAGCCGGTCTCGCTTCCAAAAAACTAGGTGTGTTATATAGATCACTGAGGTATTTCAACGATAAACAACTTCTTCTTCTATATAAATGACAAAACAAACCTATACTTGAATACGGCAGTCACTTTTGGATTGGGGCCTCAAAATACCTTTCTTAACGTATTGACTCAGTTCAAAGAAGAGCAATTCGTTTGATAAACAATGACACTCTTACGTCTAATCTGCAATCAATGGAACACAGACGTAAGATTTGTTCACTTAGTCTTTATTAGCGTTATTACCACGGTCGCTGCTCTTCGGAACGTAAAGAACTAATTCCTCTTGCACCCACTCATAACCGAAAAACTCGTCTCACACTTGCCGCACATCCTTACACGGTTAATATGTGACGACCAAGAACTGACAGTTTCCAAAGTTTCTTCATTAATGTCACCGGTAAGATTTGGAATGCTCTTCCAGCGTCTGCGTTTCCTCCTTCCTACAATCTGGATATCTTCAAGAAACAGATAAATATACACTTGCAATCTCCCCAACCCACACCGAAACACGAACACAACACACGTTTATCGCGTACAACGTCCAGCATTCCTGGCTGAGCGCCATAGAGTGCACTGGTCTTGACCGGCTGTGCTCTCCTGCATGCGATTACATAAAAAAAAAGAATAAGGAATGGACACTGACAACTGACAGAACTAATTAGCAGCAATTTGTGGTGACCATATGTTCCAGATATGTAAAAATTTTGTCTAAAAAATACCTGTATTTAATTTGATTCTTACAATAAATAAGCGTTACCTTTAATTATCTGATCTAAAGGGTAAGGCGGAATGTTCGACTGGCCTATCGGACTTACGTGAGTACAATGGAACGTTGCATTCAGCAAGATTCAAAAATATTTTGGGAATACATCACCTCGCTTCTGTCCTATACTCGAAATTTGAAAACTGGGTACCTCAGGTACTCTATGAACAACATAGGAATATCACGAGTGTCCTCCATCAGAGACCTTGGTATAGAGTTTGAGAGCAGACTGACGTTCCATGCGCACATTGAAGCTGTGTGTGGTAAGGCACTTATGATGCTGGGTTTTGTATTACGAAATGGCAGGGTTTTCTCGAGCACATACGTAATGGTAGTGTTGTTTAACTGATTGGTCCGTAGCATACTCGAGAGCGGATCTATCATTTGGGCACCCCATGAGTTGAAATATAGCCTCATGTTGGAGAGGGTACAGAAGAAATTTCTGAGATCTCTCTACATGAGGGTATATGAATACTATCCGTGGCTGTATCTAACTAACTTCATACAGGGTATGTTAGGGTACATTGAGTTGACGACAAGAAGGGATATATGCTTAGGTATGCATTTCTTCCGACTGTTGCGTGGCGTGTTCGGGAATCCTGAAATTGACTATGGACTAAAAAGAGACTATGCCTCTTGGGAGAGGAATCAGACTGTTTAACCAAATCGCCTCGGATGTTGATATATTTCACGTAAGAGAGGCCCAATTCAGACAAGAACTCCAAGAGTTTCTTTGGAGGGATAATTGGTTGGCTTCGTCTGTCTGATAAGCATAGGGACCTTCTGTTGCTTGTCTTTATTGCTTTGTTCATAGTACTTAATCATAAGTCCCTATTTTTGTTTATATTGTATTTTTATTTTTATTTTTTATTGTACTTCAGAAATGAATTGAGTTAACATAATTTGTAATGTTTCTGAAAGGAAAAAATAAACAAAAATTGAAAATTGAAAAATTGAAATTGAAAATCTCTTTTGATTTATCCATTGATATCAATTGGCGCCCAACGTGGGATGCCAAATATTTTTTAGGCAATCTGATTTTTTAGACAATTTTTTTATTCATCCTAAAAGAAGCATAAGCAATGATTTTCGCTGGAATTTCACTTATTAAGATAAATCGCTAAATTATTTAAGCCAATTCCCAACAGTCGATCAGATCTCTTCCGTTTCGGTTCGACCGAGGAATTTTCTTGTCCCCACACCCCCATATCCGACTTTCCCATTCCGCTGCACCCCCACTCCCCACTCCCCATTTGGCATAATAACAATTTCCCTGAACAATGTCCCGAGTGGGGGGTAGTGGGTGGGGCGTGTAAACATTCGAAATCTCCGACCGAATTAATAACCTCCAATTAAATATCCTTTATAACTTCGTTCGCGCTCGTTTCGCACACGCATAGCACGAGCACGCATTTATAATAGGGTGACAATCGACCAGATCGTATACTTGTAATTATAAGATGGTATACCATAGGTACTGTATGGGTGGTATTGGCACCCCGCGAGTATCATCCATCAGAGACCTTGGCATATTCTTTGAAAGACAGCTAACGTGTCATGCTCACATTGAAACTGTGTATGGAAGGGCACTGAATGATTTGTTCTGCGTAGTGCCAGGACTTTCTCATGCACTAACGTACTGGTCGTACTGTACAATTCATTGGTTCGTAGCATACTTGAGAGCGGATCTATTATTTGAGCTCCCCACGAGTATAAATATAACCTCGTGTTTGAGAGTGTTCAGAAGAAACTTTTGAGGTTTCTTTACATGAGGATGTATTGATATTATCTGTGGCTGTACCCGTCTAACTTTATACGGTGTATGTTGGGATGCAATGAGTTGAGAACTAGAACAGCAAGGGAGCGGATGGGACACATCACAATGGATGCTAGCAAAAATACAAACACTTTGAAAGTCGCTGAAGGTTATTGACAGGTTGCAAGCAAACTTTCTGCTGCACCTTGAACAAGTTAATGCATGATTCGCTAACTACTTGGAACACCGCATATCAAGAATCAACTTCCGGAGGTATAACCAAGTCTTTCTTTCCATCCGTCGAACACTTATTGACGTGGAAAAAGACGAATTCCGTGGACTTTTATCTCACGCAAGCGTTTACCGTACTTCCGAATATCTATCAATGCCTTGAAAATTTTTGTTGTATTTATGTCATTAATACAAACGTATTATATAACAATGTCGCTTTGTTGAAATTAAAAGTATGTATGTTTATATTATTAAGATTCAATCAAATTTTATATTTTACAAGCTTACTTAAAATATATAAAAATAACTAATAACTAAAAGATATTTTTAAACTGTCCCATTGATTATAGACAACACGGTCACCCTATTTTAACGCACAGCGGGAATGTTTCGTAAGTGGGTATCTGTTATATCTTTCTTATCCGCCTACGCATTCAACTACCCGAACACCCGTTATTCTTAACTTTCATACAAGCAACCCAAATGGGCACTGTCAACTTCACAGTCATAGTTCAACGAACGCTTAATTTAACACGCTAAATAAAAGTTATATTTTATACATCAAATAAAATTAGTATATAATAAAAAGAAAATAGAAAAAAAGACGTAAAAATTATAGCTGGGAGTGACCTGGATGCGGAATACAGAAGATCGATGAGGATGGAAACGCATACGGGAGGCCTTCGTTTAATAGTGGCTGGATACAAGCTGATGATGATGAAAAAAAAATTAAACGAAAAAAACAATTTGGTTCCTACAAAAAATATGTAGAATACTCCAACATTTGAGTAAATAATCATCGTAACTGATTAATACCGCCCTGGACGGGAGTATTTGCAACAAGTGTTCGAAGACATGAGTTGTAGCTGTTATGCTGAGCTAAAGAGTACCGACCTGGCGCCCAACGGCGACGGTCGCCTCTCGAGTGAATATACCTTTATTATTGCATTTGTGTTGTGCAACCACCAAGGCTGGCAGCAATAGATGTGATGGCTGAGTAAACATGACGCGGCACCAATGGCCTAGAACTCGCCGCTAGAAAGCATAAGATAACTTAAAGCGGAGGCATCCTTCAGAAGCAGACTCAAGACCCACCTTTCTACTCAGAGAGGCAAGGAAGCGCTTTTGGAATGACCATTCGGTTATTAAAAAGCGCTATACAAATTCTGATATAAAAATAATAATAAAGAGGATTGCAGAGGATCGAGAAGATGCAAGATTATGTTGCTGCAAACCAATCTAGCTGATTGATACCACGAAGAAGAACTGATTATAATCTATTTATTTGATTAAATTACTTAGTTTAGCTCTATATGTGCCCATAATTATGAAAGTGGTGTAAGTGAAGGAAGTGAAAAAAAAAGTTTTTCATTCATTTCAGTTCACATTGTTGTCCGACATGAATTTAAAAATTCGCAATATATAATTTTATGCAACATGAAGTTGTCACTTGCATTGGTTTTCAACCAACAGCAAAACACAAACCTTTAAATATCTCAGAACGCAGGAAACATGACTTACATCACTTTCGTAATCATTGGCACTTTTAAAAATAATTATTACGATTAGCTTTCAAAACATGTATTTTTTAAGATCTACATATATGTATGCTTAAAAAAAAGCTTGATCCCTATGTATTTACTTTAATATCTTATATTGATTAGAATTGGTTATATTTGCCTTAAATAACTAATATACCTTGGACCGACTGAGTAATAATTTTAAATTAGAATGTTAAATTAATTTCAATTAAGAAAATAATTCATTAAAAATATTTCGTTTTGATTCACGTTTATTTTAACTGATTACATGTTTCGGCCTCCTTGGAGACCATCTTCAATAATGATAAAATAAAAACAGGCAGTGGCTTATATTGCCTGGATAGAGCTTAGATTTAATCAAATGATTTTTTTAAAAATCAAGCTTCGTCGGGTTTTGAACCGACATAAAATGACAAACAAACGCTTTACCACTAGACTATGCCGCCCGGATTTTCTAACATAAATATTTAAAATACTCTAATATTGGTTTTGATAATCCAGTCCGGTATTTCAGCCCTGACTAATACCAGGTTCCCTAGTAGTGGATGGTGTTCACTAGTGGTAGTCGCTCACACGTGTCTAGAATAATATCGCGATGTGTGTTGGAGAAACTTTTCCTTAAATATATATATCTCTAGTAAAACTAGGACTCCATAGCTCGACTACTGTACAGGACCAAACTATAAGCAAAATATTTTTTAAACATATTAAATATTAACTTTCATATATAATTCCATATATGAAATTTCCTGGAGAGACTTGTCACGGACAATGAGGTTCTCAGCATAATCAAGGAAGATAGGCACCTAGTAAGAAACATCTCACTAGCCACGATGGTCTTCTTCACGACATTGTGGAAGGGATGGTTGAGGGAAGAAACTGTAGAGGGCGCCCTAGACGGGACTATTTGCAGCAAGTGTTCGAGGACACGAGTTGCAGCTCTTATGCTGAGCTAAAGAGGGTTGCAGAAGATCCTGAAGAGTAGAGATCGAGATGCAAGATTTTGTTGTTGCAAACCAATCCACCGGATTGATACTGCGAAGAAGATATGTAATATTTTGTCACTATTAGCTGCCTCCATTAGTTTTGTCAGTTGCCATTGTTCACTTCAAAACATTTCTGAAACTAGGAATAAAGCAAAACTTTGAAAATATAACATTAAATCTTAGCTATCATTCATTATTCCATATCTGGAACACATTGTCACTTAAAACTGCCGCCACTCAGTTATGCCAGTTGCCATTATTCTGTCAGAATGTGAGAGTCTACACTCTACTGCTAGAATTGTGATTTATGGATTGCTGAGAAGGAATTGTTTTGTGTGTTAGGAAAAGATCACTGGAAATACACCGACATTCCGAACAAGAAAGAAAAGAAATTAGAAAACAGTATAATATCACGAGGGATTTAATGTCAGTAAGTAAGCTTAATATTTAAACAGTTTTGAAGGTTGAAAAGTTACAAGAATATTTACATTAAGATTTGAGTTAAATGATTAACGAGCTTTTATTTAAAAGAAAATTTTAGAAGTGATTTTTAAAATGAAATAAGGTTACTGGTAGGTAGTTGTGACTAGGTCAGTCGTACAGTGGACACGTAACACAGTGGCGTCTTCCGGCGGGCGACGATGATTGATCTGTTTACGGAGGCGTCGAGAGAGAAGAGAGAAGAGATCTGGTCCGTATGGTCATCTGCTTATATAGAGCCTGCTCGTATTGCGTATTGACGTACTCGTACTATTATCTAATTATGTACTTGTATAAATGAAAATAGTATTTGAGACTCAACCAGCAACGGGCGGTGATCCATCCAACTTTTGATGAGCCCCCAATGTGGTTTAACTTCTGTGATCTAACGAGAAGTGTGTTAACGATGAGCAATTGTCGCTAAATGAAGTAAATATATATTGACATCAGCGGTGGTTTTTATACAAACCTTTTGGGAAAACCTCGATATACAATCGTTCGTCTTTCGCTCACTCATTTCGGATACGCATGTGTCGTCATTTTTCTGCCGGATTGAGGACTGGTCGTATAGATCGCCACTCGTGCCGACCGCTACAAGGTCGTATTCAACCCGGTCCCCATACTGGGGCCGGACATTTGTAAAGTTATCTAAAATATATGTCAATGTGTTTCGGAAAAAGCCTGTGTGTTGTTACTCTGCTGGCCGTGAAAACGCGATCCAATAATTATCCAGGCGACTTTAAGTCGTTTCCCCCTTAGAGAGGAGGATGTTAAAATATTATTGTAAATATTTATATAATTAATTTTCTATTTCGTGTCTGTCGTAGCTGCTAGGTCCGCCCCCCACGATTCATTACTACGCCATATTTCTCTTTAAATTTGCTCAGAATTTCTGAAATACAGGCTACGAAGCGCTGCTACGAATATCGCACCCCGAACACATGAAACAACTCGAATAATTAATAGATAAATATTAAATTTTACATTTATTTATTTACGGAAACTGACATAATAACTAACTTTTAACATACCCACCGTACACGATTCTCCGACATAACGCTCGTGGAGGTACAATGCGCTGACGGGTAAACTACCGCCAGACACCAACTCATCACTAAGTCATCAACCCTGAAGGAGACCCCTGCAATGGCGGTCGAAATATTGAAAATTAGTAATTCGCCACACACGGCTAAACCCCAAAGCCATAATATCAAGTCTAGCCGTGAGAGACCACGTCACGAACAATGAGGTTCTCAGGATAATCAAAGAAGATAGGCACATAATAAGAACCACCTCAGAGAGGCGAGCCCGATGGATTGGTCACATCATGCGACACGATGGTCTTCTTCACGATATTGTGGAGGGGATGGTTGAGGGTAGAAACTGTAGAGGGCGCCCTAGACGGGAGTATTTACAGCAAGTATTCGAGGAAATGAATTGTAGCGCTTATGCTGAGCTGAAAAGGGTTGCGGAGGACCGAGAGGAATGGAGATCGAGATGCAAGATTCTGTTGCTGCAAACCAATCCACCGGATTGATACTACGAAGAAGAAGCCGTGAAAATCTAGTAGAAGTAATATTATTTCAAGTTATTCAACGGTTATATACTGTGATATCAGCTTGATATTACTCCTTTAGGCTAATGTCGTAAAGCCTCGAAAAACGATATTTTGTCTCTTATTTTGTTCGCTCGCCTGACATGCACATATAATGTTTTTAATCGTATAATGTTGCACGGCGCGTGCATGCGCCATCTTGTTTGTTATGACAGTTGGTCTATTGCCGGTTGGTACGACTGTCATATTGGCAGTTGGTACCACGGAGATGTGAGATCGCGCCGTGGGCTGGCAGTTGGAAAAATGCTCGCAACCGTGATGGCCGTTCCTATATGGCGTGGTCCACAACGGTCTTTTTGTAGCAAGTGTTTGACGAATAAACGTGTATCGTGAAGCAGAAACAAGTGTTTGTATTGTGAACCTGATGCTGCATCCTTCCTCCAGTTACCGATGTCCCAAAATGGAATAGGAGGATATCAACTGATACAATAAACAGAATAAAATGGTTATTGATAAATGTAAAATGGTAACAAATGATTAAATAACAGACAATAGAATGCAAAATAAAATGGTTAAATAAAGACACAATAACAGACAGTAGAATACAGAAAAAAATCGAAAATGGGAAAGTAATTATAGGTAACACATATTACATAATGGTTATGTGGCGGACTTCTGTCTTATCCATTGTACAAATTTCAGTATCTATGAATTGTCTATTAATTTTTGTCTTGTATGTTCCATATATGTCGTTAGAATCGCCGTCACCAGAGGTCGCTTTAAATACTAGAGAGTTAAAAAAAAGCAGGCTCTATATAGACAGATGACCATACAGACTAGATCTCTCTTCTCTCTTGGCGCTTTCATCGACATTAAATCCCCCGTGACATTATACCGTATTTTTATTTATTTTCTTTCTATGTTCGGAATGGCCATGTATTTCCATTGATTTCTTCCTAACAGCATCACTGTGTATTATTATTAGGTATTCTCTTGTATGTGCTTTCATAAAGTTATAAAACATAAGTGGCTATTCCATTTCGGCGTCGTTAACCGCGCGCGTAATTCAGACGATTTTCTTGATGTAGCTCAACAGCAAGGGACCGTCAGAACTAACTAGTAATTCAGGAATGTCCTTCGAAGCATTGTCGAGACGTTATTAGACTATAATATATACCGGTGGTCATAGTTCAATGTTCAAAGCGTTTGCTTTGCAAGCTAAAGGTCGTGGGTTCGATCCCCGACGGAGATTAAATAAAAAATGTTTTTCAATCGATTTCTGAGCTCTACCAAATTCACCCCGGTTGGTGTGAATTTGATCCATCACCCGTAAAATATCAGTCATAACCTATTAATTAAAATTGGTTGTAGACGAAAGTCGTCCCGCGAAGACCACCCATTCATAGTAAATTCCTGTAATAATAAAGGATGATGCGTGAATCTCGGGCTGTAGTCTATGACGTTGGCGGATCAACACTCCACGTGCAGCGTTAAGCCATATACAGCATGGTAAGCGTCATAGAATTCCACAGATGAGACTTCAGAATTACTATCATCATCTGTCGGTATTCTCCTGTGTGTGTTTACATTAAAAAAAATGTCGTTGTGGCGTTTTGATGGTGGAGCAGCGTATATCGGTTTCTCGCTCGGCATCCATATCTTCGGGTCGTTAAAAACACACACCCACAAAAGGCAGTTTCGTTTGTAGTAAGACGGGAATACAGGCGGCAGGAGCGGGAGCGGGAGTGGGAGTAGGGAGTGAGTTCAATTATTCCCCTGCACACTCCCGCTGGCGTAATGAGGATTGATGACGTCGGGGAGGGGAGGAGGAGCAAAGAAACAAGTCTTGGAAGAGGCGAATGAAAAATAATGAGCGAGATGGATGTACTCTGTAAATACGAGTAGAGTCGAACGTCTCATAAAGTACAATTTATAACTTAGAATTTCTCTATAGCGTCCAATTTTTCATTTAATAATAAGAATAATATTGCAGCTCCTTCAAAGAAGGTTGCTGGAGTGAAGATGGCGTATCTTCGCGCCAAAAGTCTTCACCCGGATACATCGGCTGATGACTTGCAGAGCTTCCCTCTTGGATGACCATCGGGAGGATTGTCAGCAGACGGACGCTGTCAACATCTTTAAAAGTCGGGTTCATCGCGACTTCGCTGGAGTCTCTCATGGAGCCTGAAGCGTGGCCTGAGAGGACCATCGTTCAACCGTGGATACGTGTAAGACGAAAGAATCGCAGTGAACAGTGGTTGAAACCAACTTGAGTGAAGATATTGACATATTTAGTGTAATACTGCTTCGGATTCAGTGCCGGTGTGGACGGATACGAAATGTTGAACGTTTGATTTTGTGACAATAATGCCGTGTCATTTGTGTATCAACCATGATACACTTATGAAATAGTTATTGTTGTCACAAATCATAACTATTTGCGCTGCGTATTCCGAGTGTGAGATCATTAACACTAAATGTGTCAATACATTTACATCATCACACTTACGTTAGTACTTCAATAACGAATAAAAATTGTTTATTTTGTAATGTCATTGAAGGAAAAGTTTTTTTTTTTTTTAAATAACGGTAATATTTGGTATATGCTTCATATATGGATAAGATAATACGGTAACTTTACAATACAAGCAAATTAAATATGGGAATACTCACACAAACATCTAATTAATTTACCAAGAATTATTTCTTGGTGGAATAATTTCTTCTCTCCTACTTGTCAGTTTGATATCATCAATCCTCGTTAGGCATAAATACGTAGGATAATTTTAAGACACTCTCTTTTCGTCACAATTTAACACTACTGTAGTTGAAGAGTAATGCGAGATACTTGAAGAGACGGATGCTGTAAAAATCAGTTGTATTTTTTATTGATTTGTTATTTATTACTTTTAAATAATTAAGATGATTGGTCCGATTAAAGCCTAAAGCATATGAGCCTAAGGGGCGTCTCAATCCAATCAAGTATACGTGGTAAGCGACAGAGAGTAACCCACAAAAGTTTTTGTTAGTGATCGAACGAGAACCTCGCCTACACTGTACTATTTTCATTAGTAGAGTAATACAGGTGGCAAAAAATTGATCACCCTATCGAAGATGTTATAACATTTACAAATGGCGTTGTACGTCAATCATATTTGACATTTGTGAACTAGAAAGCTGCAAATAACTTCTAAGGTAAATAACTTCTTAGGTTTTCACGGCCAGATTTGATATTGTGGCTTTTGGGTTGAGCCGTGTGTGGCCGACAACGCTTTGGGATAAAAACTATTCACAAGACGTCGTCAAAGATCCGGGACTGTCTCAGACCGGTCAAGGACAAATTTCCTTTACAGAGCGATGGGGTGTACAAACTCCAATGCAAGGCTTGCTCGACGATGTATATCGGGCAAACATCACGAACTATATAAGTAATAGAGGCTATATATATAGGTAAAAGAGTAAGTGAACATAAGAGATCGTGCAGACTGGGCTACCCAATGGCGTCAGCACTGACAGAGCATCTGGCTGACACGGGACATAAGTTTTCGTTCGAACCCGAAATCGTGGCTCGAACACATGGAAAATATGCACGCCTAGTAAGGGAAGCCATTGAAATCAAAAGACATCCCATCAACATCAACAGGTATGACGGCTTGATTCTGAGAACAGCGTCGCTTCCACCTCTAGCATACTCTAAAACCTGTACAGACGAGCAAGGACGACCACAGTCTGACATGACGTTCGAGGATGTGCAATTCTTAGAACATACCTACCGTATTCTTTAAACATACCTACGATACTTCGGAATGAAACTTGAGTTGCCATGGAGATATTAATCAATAACGCTTATAAAAGAAATATATAATCTAAATAAACCAACTCAAAACCAAATAAATTATTAATCCTGAAGAAGACCCCTGCAATGGAGTTCGAAATATTGGTTGAAGGAAGTTCACCACACACGGCTCAACCCAAAAGCCACAATAACTTCTTAGGCCTTCACGGCCAGATTTGATATTGTGGCTTTTAGGTTTACCCGTGTGTGCCGAATTACTCCTTTCCAATATTTCGACCGCCATTGCAGGGGTCATCTTCAGGGTTGATGACTTGCATGTGGCGTATTATAATAATAGAAAGCGAATAAAAAATCAAGCCGCTTTTGGACCGTCAACCCTTTTTTGACCGCTGACATAACGGCCAGATTTTTTCAATTACTAGTTACTAAGAGTACCGTGGGGCATTTGTGACCCTTTTTGAATTTATTGATAGCAAACCTGATTTATATCTCGTAAAACGCTTTCATATCTCGATTCATTGTGAGGAGCAATTAGACGAAGACCAGTGCTGAGTTATAAAATTTTGAAGAACTTTGTTGCAAAAGTTTGTGGTTCGAATTCCAGCGTCTGCTGTTTATTTTTTTACGATATTCATGAGAGTTGTCACATCTTCTTCTTCGTGTCAGCGACGTCAAATTATTTTTTCCCAATATCTGACAACTTCGATAGCTCGTGTGTTGCCCAGCATTAGGTCCTGAGATGTGCAACTTGTTGGGCACATGGAGCAGCATCGTAGGTGTGAGGCGGTCTGCAGTCTCCACAGTCGCACAATAGTGTCTCTCCCTGCCGAAGCATTCCCCACCGCTCGAGGTTGTCCTTTGTTCTACCAACTCCGGTTCTTAATCTGTTTAGGGATTTCCAGGTCCACCAGTCAAGGCTCTTGCCAGTTGGGAGGCCTTCCTTTGGAGTAATGAAATCCTCTGGTGCGATTTGTTGCCAGAGTTGGGGTCTCTCATTTTCAGGGCTGGATGTGAGAGGTTGTGTGGATTTCAGAAAGCTGCTTCGAGACTTCAATCTTAGTGTTGGGGGTATCTGATTATACAAGCAGTGGGACGGTTGGTTGATTGCCTTACGCATTTCTTCGTTCAGTTGTCACATAAGATGATAATTACTGTAAATTTGTATATGTGTATATCAAAATACAATACGTGTTAATTTGTCGACTCAGTGAGCAAAGCAAATGGTCGTGGACCAGCGTAAAGTCAGCATTTCACAGAGGCTTCTTTTTAAAAACTATTACAAGGCTACATTGTCTTTCTGTTAGACGCCAAGATTCGCAACATTACAAGAATTGTGACATTGCAGTCACAACCGCATCTCGATCATCCAATGCCCAACACTCCACAGAGTTCTAAAACTTTACCATTGGCGTTTCTCGTCCCACTTTTGCGAGGTTTCCGGGGGGGTGCAGGACGACTGTGAAAGAGGTGTGCGGTGGGAGATGTTGAAATGTAGATACGGCCATGAGAAAAAGCATCGTTAATATATTTTTAATGTTTTTTTTGGCCGATTACACCCAATTTATGAGAAAATAACTAAAAGTGTGCCTTTTCGTTGGGTAGCCTCCAATACCAGAGTTCTGCGGATATCCTCGTTTCGAATTATATCTTTTAGTAACACTCCGAGGATGGATCTCTCCATAGCACGCTGTATGACTTTTATTTTATCGGTAAGACTTGCTGTTAGATTCCACATCTCTGCGCCACAAGTTAATACAGCGAGGATGCATTGGTTAAACGTCTTAGTTGTGTCTTACATTGCGGAATTTTCGCTTTAAAAATGTACTTTTGTTTTCCAAATGCTGCCCATCCCAGTTTTATACGTGATATACATAAAGTAGACATTTTTTTTGTAGGTTTGAACCACCGTATACTAAAGAACGTTGGACTAATCAACAGATATCTAGGGACAAGACATGGACTTTGACAGCTAACAGAAATGTGTGGCGGCAAATTATGAAGATATTTCAGATGTGGAACTTACATGAAAAAAAACTTTACGTAAAGAAAAGTTTTTGGCGCTTGGAATGGCCTAGAATTGAGAAAATTAAAGAAGACATATTTAGAAGACAATTAACATATCCAGATTCTACCAAAAAAAACGCCCAATTTTATGAGTTTTTTTTTGTGTTATTACTTACTTTATTTTCTGTTACGGCTCAGGATTTCAAGAACGTTACACTATGTGGAATATGAGCTCCAAAGGCTGAGTTTTCAGTTGGTACACACGCCCCATCATAAACGCAGTTACTGCACTGAACTTTCGAAAGCAAACTGCAAAATGTAAGGACGCATATATATTCGATGGAACTTCGAAACGCGGAGCTTACTTAATGTGACGAATTATGGGACTTAGTAATTGAAGGAATCCAAATTTAAAAATATATATGCTGTGTCAGTCCACTGTGGAACGTTATATTATACATGAATCTGCATCCTTCTCAATCCTCCGTTTTCTACATCAAGAACTCTCCCGCTTTCTCCCCCATCGACCATCGTCTCTTCGACAGACATGTCCTGCTGCCCATTGCACCCAACGAATAGCCAAACCTGAGTGTGCTTATTCGTTGGGTAGCATCCACTACTTGAGTTGTGCGGATTTCCTCGTTTCGGATTCTATCTTTTAGCGAAACTCCGAGCATGGATCTCTCCGTAGCATGCTAGATGACTTTTATTTTATGTGCAAGACTTGCTATTAGATTCCACGTCTCTGAGTCATAAGTTAATACAGGGAGGATGCATAGATTACACGCCATAGTTTTAAGACAATGCGGAATCTCTCGCTTTACAAATATGCTTTAGTTTTCCAAATAATGCCCGTCCCATTTGTATACCCATTCGACGAGCATGTTTTAAAAGTATTTACAATTATTACTTTTTTGTATTACTTGTTCCCCATTCTTAACAAATAATAAGTTAGGTTTGGTTAGATTAGGTTACGTTAGATAACGATAGGTAAGGTTGCATAAGATTAAGTCAGGCTAGGTTAGGATAGGTTCTATTTATTCATTTATTCATTCATTCATCGTCAGCCTGTATCAGTCAAAATTGACTTTAGTTTTCCAAATGATGCTCATTTCAGTTGTATACGCCTGTCGATTTCGTTTGAGAAGTTATTTCGTCCAATTAATAAGCGGATTATTATAAAAATGTATTATTATTTTGCCTTCAATATTGACTAGTACATTTAAGAATATTCATTAATGAATTCAGAAAATGATATATATACTTATTAAAATAATATTTTGTCAGTAATAAAGCGGTAATTAGGCAAGCAATTAAGTTGTGTTTTCCTACAATGGTAGACGGTGGCGCTGCCCGCGGCGCTAGCAGGCGATGTCTTATCCGGAGTAATTTATTCAAAATAAATAAGGAGGCCCCATTCCCACCCTGCAAAGCAGGGGGGCACTCAGGGCAAGTCAATTTTAGTACAAAATACATTCTTAAATATTTTTTAATCGGGAACTGAACATAAAATAAGCATTATAACTTTATGATCGTCAAGCCTATAGATGACACTTTCAATGACGGTCGAAATATTGGTAATAAAAAAATTGTCACGAACTCAGAAACTATTTAATAATAAAAGAAACGATGATACATTGATACATACATAAAAATCTACAGCAAATATCATGTTTACATCATTTTTCTATTCAATATCGGAGAAAAAAGAAACGACACGCTGAGATTCGAACCTCGAACTTTTAAAACCAACAATTGTTCTATTCTATACACAGCGCTGGCTCATTGAGAATTGCATCCGCATATACTGAGTTGAAAAATTTATTCAATTTTCTATTCTAATTAAGTATTTAAACATTGAAATATATTCTTAATAAATTTACAAAAAAATAACAGTTGTGCAACGCAAATTTATCTCTTATATACGCTACCTAGCTTGAGAATTTTAAATGGCATTTTGTAGTGACCAAAATTTCATTTATGGAGGTTAACCAAATCGCCGCGGATATTGATATATTTCACGTAAGGGAGGCCCAATTCAGATATGAACTCCAAGACTTTCTTTGGAGGAATAATTGTTTGGCGTCGTCTGTTTGATGATCATTGGGACCTTCTATTGCTTGTCTTTATTTCTTTGTTCTTAGTACATAATAATTTGTGTATATTGTATTTTTTTATTTTACGATTAATTCTTATTGTACTTCAGAAATTAATTGAGTTGTTAATAAAGTAAATAAGATAATAAAATTTAAAAATAAATTCAAATTTAAATAAGGACAAAAATGTTTTTTATTTGTTTTTTTTTATGTAAACACATACAGGAGAATACCGACAGATCTTGATAGTGATTCTGAAGTCTCATCTGTGGAATTCTATGATGCTTACCATGATGTATATAGCTAAACGCTGCATGTGGAGTGTTGATCCTCCAACGTCATAGACAACAGCCCGAGATTCACGCATCATCCTTAATTATTACAGAAATTTACTATGAATGGGTGGTCTTCAAGGGACGACTTTCATCTACCACCAATTTTAATAAATAGGCTATGACTGACATTTTACGAGTGATGGATCAAATTCACACCAACCGGAGGTGTTTTAGATCTCAGAAATCGATTAAAAATCCTTTTTTTTATATTCCGTCGGGGATCGAACCCACGACCTTTGGCTTGCAAAGCAAACGCTTTGACCATTGAGCTATGACCACCGTCAAATTTACCGTTTATTTCCGAGGCCCACGTTTGAACTCCCCTGTCCGCTTTTTCCTACCGCAGCGCCCGAGGTAAGACGTTAAGAGTGGAATCTAATGTTAACAGGAATAATTACACTGCCGCTCCCGTGGTTGGCAACCCCTGTCAGCCTCAGATAGACTTTTGAAGAAAACTACTGCGTAGATAATAAATTATAAGAAAAAAAATCACATATGAGAAATTCAAACATGATTCTAAACACATTTCTAAAAGACGCACTCCACCCTATGTTTGGGTACCAAAAGATAACTAAACGGCTCAAATCAAGAAGAAGTTTCCTACAGTCGACAACGGAACTGGTGATACCTGAGGCCACCCTGCGGCTGAACATGTGGAGAAGCGCAACTGAGGGAAATACTTGGATCGCCCCGAAAGAGGACCTAGCCCCTGGATATGACCAGGGATGGAATATAACCCTGTTGTTTCCGACACGATTATATATATGACATTTCTAAAGTTTCTCACGATGCAACGAAGATATTCGAAAAAGAACTCGAGAAGCAGTCGACGGGTATAGCTCAATATATAAAGCGTTTGCTTTGCAAGCCAAAGGTCGTGGGTTCGATCCCCGATGGAAGTTACAAAAATAAAAGTTTTTTAATCAATTTCTGAGCTCTATAATACCCTTGATTGGTGTGAATTTCATCCCTCACCCGTAAAATGCCAGTCAAAGCCTATTATTTAAAATTGGTGGAAGACGAAAGTCGTCACGTGAAGACCACCCATCCATAGTAAATTCCTGTAATAATAAGGATGATGCGTGAATCTCGGGCTGTAGTATATGACGTTGGCGAATCAACACTCCACATGCATCGCTTTTAACCATACGTAACATGGTAATCGTCATAGAATTCACAGATGAGATTTTTCAGCAGCACTATCACCATCTGCCTGTATTATCCTGTATGTGTTTCCATAAAAAAAGGTAAGGTCAGGTTAGGTTGGAGTAAGGTCCCCATTTTATGTGTTGATTAAGTAGATTACTGATATTTCACATTTTATAACTGACCACATTCGTCAAGGAGGCTTGACGAATACAATGACCGTCTCTAACTCGACAGTACATGCTACTGTTCTACGTGATGTCTTGTACATGTCATGCGAATCCTCTATTATCAGTATTCCTTTTAACCCTCCTAATGCCCTCCAAAGGCGGATGAACCTTTATGGTCAACGGCATTAGGATGTGGAAATAAAGGGGAAAATACCACATCAAAGGTCCAAAAGACATCCCATGTATCGGCAAAAATGATCGCATCTTGAACGAGATGTAAGATTTTGTTGCTGCAAATCAATCCACCGGATTGATACTACGAAGAAGAACTGACCACATTCGTACGGAGACAGTGGATACTGCCAATTTATTTAATTCGCTGCTAGTGTAGCAACCCTCTTGGGAAAGTGATCAGACTATTCCTCTGTATTCCACTGTATGTGTTTGCATAAATAAATTAAAATATCGCTGCGTAATTATAAGCAAACTTATATTGAAACGAAGTACGATATTATTAATTAAATATACATACACTATACATAAAATTCTTTTTTCAACGCATCAATCCAAGCACAAAAATAACGGCAGAAGCGGGATGCGAACCGCGGACCTTGGAAACCAACTATGCCCAGGTATTCATACCGCTAAGCCAACTGGGCCATTGCTATGCCTAGACCGACTCGCGTTGAACTCTAGTATTTATATCATTGTTATCATCGTACGATAGATGTCGCTATAGTATATATTAAAAGTATGTATATTTTTATTTTTTATTATTCATCATCATTTTTATATCAGTCATCATTTATTCACAAGCTTAATATTATTACTTTCCTTATTATTAATTTTAAAAATAATATAGAAGTACGATATCTTTATAATATATGTCTGATATACTCTTGTGAGGCAAAGGAAACGGCGGGAGGTTAGTGAGTACTCATGGGGGAGGGAAACATGTGGGCAAAAGCGGAAAAAGAGGGGAAGAGAAGAGGGCAGAGTGAGGGGGGGAACCCGCGAGAAGAAGTTTTCAAATTTACAATTTATACGCTCAGCCATTTTGAATTTTACAAGGATTCCGAGAGCTCGCGATAATGAAGAATGGGCGGAGAGTGGTGGGGGAGTGGGTAGATGGGGAGATGGGGAGATGGGGAGATGGGTAGATGGGGAGATGGGGAGATGGGGAGATAAAGGGGAGACGCCGTGGAGGCAGCTTTCTTTGATTAAGAACATGGATGGTGGAACGCTCGGATGTGATCGTTAAAAATATCACATTGCTTAGTTAGAGTTAGTTCTATGAGTATATATGTATTTTATATAAACTTGTTATGTAACAACCTAATACATACTTTATACTTATAGTAATAAATATTTACCTTACTGGTAAATATTTATTAGTACTGGTCTGATTTTATATTTTCTTTTTCTTCGTAGTATCAATCCGGTCGATTGGTTTGCAGCAACAAAATCTTGCATCTCGATCTCCACTCTTCTCGAGCCTCTGCATCCTCTCTAGCTCAGCATAAGAGCTACAACTCAAGCCCTCGAATACTTGCCGCAAATACTTCCGTCTAGAGCGCCCTCTGCAGTTTCTACCCTCAACAATCCCCTCAACAATCCCCTCAACAATGTCGTGAAGAAGAACATCGTGGCGCATGATGTGACCGATCGCCTCTCTGAGATGGTTCTTACTAGGTGCCTATTCTCCTTGATTATGCTGAGAACCTCGTTGTTCGTGAAGTGGTCTCTCCAGGAAATTCGGAGAATTCTTATGTATGACCACGTCTCAAAGGCCTCTAGTCTTTTTTTATCTCTTTCAGTGTCCTCAAGCACTTGCTGCAAATACTCCCGTCTAGGTTGCCCTCTACAGTTTCTACCATCAACCATTGCCTCCACAATGTCGTGAAGAAGACCATCGTGGCGCATGATGTGACCGATCGCCTCTCTGAGATGGTTCTTATTAGGTGCCTATCTTCCTTGATTATGCTGAGAACCTCGTTGTTCGTGACGTGGTCTCTCCAGGAAATTCGGAGAATTCTTATGTATGACCACGTCTCAAAGGCCTCTAGTCTTTTTTTTTATCTCTTTCGGATAAGCACCGTGTCTCACAGTCGTTCATCAAGATGCTCCAAACAAATGTTTTGGCAAGTTGCTTGCGGAGCTTTAAATTAATATTTTTGACTTTTCGTTTTTTTATTGAACGATATTATTATATATTGTGTACCAATAATTTTGATAATGGCGTGAAGAAATTAAAAAGAATTATATTTTGTGAAAAAAAAAAAATTTTTTGCTAGTATTTAATTCAATAAACGGGCAGTCATTATTATAAAAAACGGTCAGTAATAAATTCCTAAAAAGGTCAGTAAGAAATAATCATTTCGTAGTAGAAAAATATCAATCGGCAGTAGAAAAATAATGAATTGGCAGGAAATAATTAATGAATGGTAATTAATATTAGGTTTGGTTACGTTTCCATTTTATGGGTTAATTTTTCCTAAATTTTACATTAATTTTTCCCAGTATTCAATATATTACTGATATTATTAATTAAATATACATATACTATACATAAAGATTATTTTTTCATCGCGCCAATCCAATATAGTCATAATAATATAGTCAATGATCTATAAAAGTAGATTAGAATATTGAAATAATAAAATAATATTCTAATAAAAATTAAAAAATTCATTTAATAATGTCTCCTTGAGACAATATCAAGAAGGTAAAATTATTCATCAGTAACACAGGTAAATGATTGGTTATAAAGTCCGAGTCGGACATATAAGTAGTCGTTTCTCATCCATTCAGTCTATAGTTTGGTTCGAGACCCGAGTGGTACTTACTAAAATAAATAGACTGTCGGAAAGTAATAATATTAAGCTTGTGAATAAATGAAGACTGATTGAATAATAATAAAAATATACATACTTTGAATATATACTATAGCGACATCTATCGTACGATGATAACAATGATATAAATAATAGTTTCAACGCGAGTCGGTCTAGGCATAGCAATGGCGCAGTTTGCCGAGCGGTATGAATACCTGGGCATAGTTGGTTTCCAAGGTCCGCGGTTCGCATCCCGCTTCTGCCGTTATTTTTGTGCTTGGATTGGCGCGTTGAAAAAAGAATTTTATGTATAGTATATGTATATTTAATTAATAATAATATTGTAATATAGTCAATGATCTATAAAAGTAGATTAGAATATTGAAATAATAAAATAATATTCTAATAAAAATTAAAAAATTCATATATTACTGATATTTTAATTTTAAAATTAACATCATTCATACTGACACAGTGAACACTGCTAATTTATATAGACTGCTGCCAAATTATTTTATTTATTGCCAATTGATTTAACTTACCGCCAAAACATTGAATTAGTTACTGAACAAAGAAATGCAGGACAAAATAATTTACAGAAAATATCATCTTATACGATATTTTCTGTAAACTGTGGAAAGCGAATTTCCAAAAAATAAAAAAAAATAAAAAAAAAATGAATGTAATAGTATCAAAAAAATCTTAAATGTATCCTATTATATTAGATTAAATAAAAAATAAATAAAAAAAATATGACATTTCTCTCATCAATATCTGAGGAAAAAAAGGCAGAGCAAAAATGGGATTCGAACCACAAACTATCGACCATGTCATTACTTGCTACACTATCTAATCTTATTAATTCAGGTGTGTATCAAAATATTGAATATTGGTATATATATTCAGTGATATATAATTATATATTAGAATATTGTAATATAATCTAAAAACGCACCAATAACAATGTTTTATTTTTTTTATTTCACATTTTTGTGAATCAATTAAACATTCTTCTTCTTCGTAGTATCAATCCGATGGATTGGCTTGCAGCAACAAAATCTTGCATCTCGATCTCCACTCCTCTCGATCCTCCGCAATCCTCTTCAACGCAGCATAAGAGCTATAACAAATGTCCTCGAACACTTGCTGCAAATACTCCCGTCTAGAGCGCCCTCTGCAGTTTCTACCCTCAACAATCCCCTCCACAACGTCGTGAAGAAGACCATCGTGGCGCATTATGTGACCGATCGCCTCTCTGAGATGGTTCTTACTAGGTGCCTATGCTCCTTGATTATGCTGAGAACCTCATTGTTCGTGACGTGGTCTCTCCAGAAAAATTCCGAGAATTCTTCTGTATAACCACACATCAAAGGCCTCTAGTCTTTTTTTATCACTTTCAGATAAGCACCATGTCTCACAGCCGTACATCAAGATGCTCCAAACAAATGTTTTGACAAGTTGCTTGCGGAACCTTAAATTAATATTCTTTGACTCAAGATTTTTGCTTTTTTATTGAACGCTAGCCTTGCTTGATGTATGCGACTGTTGACTTCTATTTTTGTTCTGCCATCCCAGGTGATCGTACTTCCTCTGATATAAGTGGTGTTCGTCTTCTTCAAATATGAAGCGGATATGGTCAAAAAAATACTATAATGTTTTTTTTGGCTACCTGTAACTTTTTGTATGATATGTTGTTTTTAGCATGCGGATCCCAGTTCGTTGTAAAAGGTTTGAGGGATATCTGCTAATCGCGAAAACTTCTCCCGCACAAGACCGGTGGGTGGGGGGCAGGGGGTCCTGCCTAACGAGCGGATGTGGGAGGAGGCACGAGAAAGTTTGAGCAACTCTGGGACGACAGACAAATAATAATCACGTGCAAGAAAATCAACGAAAATATTAAATAAATAACATAACTACTTTGTGAAACAGTTTGAACAGCTTTGCATTTAAGTGCCTAATGGTGTCACCCTCGAGAGCATGGCGCTAATCATGAAATATCCTTAAAAATCTTATAAAAATAATCATTTAATTCAATACACCTTAGATATTTGTTTACTTATTTATTACACAGAACCGAAGTTTCAAGGTACAAAAATATGAGAAACAGAGCATACATAAATATACAATACATACAAAAGATAATAAAAGATAAAAATAACATAAAAGAAGAAGAAGATGACACGTTTCATAGACCATTGAGATCTCGGATAACAATACCATCGACAAAAGAGGAAAAGGATCGAGGTGTGCCGGTAGGCCATTTAGGAGCGCCATTGCCGTTGTACCAAATTGAGTGCTTGAAGCTTAACAAGCATCAACTGGGATCAAAAACAATGGATGGCTACGAGCACGGGTCTACTTATCTGGAACATAGAAGTTAAAACATTCAAGAGTCCCAGGGTTGTGAATTGCACCGCGAAGTGGAAGGAATGAATGTTTGAGAGCAGCAATTTTCCTCCGGGACTCTAACGAATGGAAAGAAAGCATCCTTAGAAGAAAAAGAGTTGGGTTATGTTGAGAATTGATTGAATTAAATGGATATTGTAACAGGTATTCTTCAAGTCTCCTGAATATTCAGTTCTCTTATTTTACATTGATTATACCTTATCCCTAGACATCTCTGCACCTGAAGATTCACCTGAGAACATATATGGAAGCCCGAGGACTTAAAGAGGCGATTGCTGTAGTATCCATTTGGAGAATACGGACTTCATAAATTGTCGTTTTACAGTTTTGTAAACTCAGATTGTCTATGCCTTGTCCCAGAACACCTGCACCCGGAGTATTCTACTTCACTACTTCACTATTAACATACTAAGTTTTTAAAAAATGCAAGAGATATATTCGTATGTAAGAAATATGTTTAAGAGCGACTTATTGATACTGAAACATGTCAAAATACACAACTATTTTTACTAAGCCCACAATATATTTGTAGACTACATGTTTCGGCTACGTGGGATTAATTCTAAATATTATTTTATTTATATCTGAAAAAAAAATGTTTTCCATTTTTTTACTATGAGCATCTTGTTTCATTTCCGACGTCGAAATTAAAGAATAACGTCAGGTATTTTCGTTTATTTATTAATTATGAAAAAATTCACCTGCCGTAGATTAAGGCATTTAGACCCCCAACTATTCGCTGTAAAATGGGAGCATTCAAGACACGAACCTTCGTAATTCCTCGCGGGGGTCGCAACGGGAATACTAACCACTGAGCCACGGAGCAACACTCATTGTAGAGGAGTCATATTTGGATGTACCGCATCCAGCCGGCAGGTATAGCTCAGTGGTCAAAGCGTTTGCTTTGAAAGCCAAAGGTCGTGGGTTCGATATGCGAAGGAGATTTAAAAAAATGATTTTTAATTGATTTTTCAGCTCTATAATTACCCTCGGTTGGTGTGAATTTGATCCCTCACCTATAAAATGTCAGTCATAGCCTATTAATTAAAATTAGTGGTAGACGAAAGTCATCCCGTGAAGACCACCCATTCATAATAAATTCCTGTAATAATAATAATAAGGATGATGCGTGAATCTCGGGCTGTAGTCTATGACTTTGGCGAATCAACACTCCACATGCAGCGCTTAACCATATGCACTTTGTTAAGCGTCATAGAATTCCACAGATGACACTTGAGAATTACTATCACCACCTGTCAGTGCTAACATCCTCTTCTCTCTCAAAAGGTTGTTATACAGTCGCGTGAGGGCATGATGAGGAGCAAATCAGCAAAACAAAGACTTTTTCGGAAGCACATTGACATATATTTACGATAAAAATTTACAAATTTAGGGCTCGACCTAGTCACCGTATTAGGCCGAACCACAATACAATATGATCTCGCCGAAGGGCGGGACATGACTGGCTCCACACGCTCGTCGGCGTTGAGACTATATGTACATAACTAACACACCCGTTAGCGGACTTGTCCAAAATGCCAATATGGCGACACATAAATGTGTGACAAGTTAACAGAAATAAGAGACGAAAGATTGCACATCGAGGTTTTCGGTACCAGTCAGCAAGGGCTACATCATGCTGATGTCAGTGCTTACATAAAATACGTAAGGAAGATGTTACTCTGGAAGTCGTTGGTTGTCATATATGTTTCCAGGCGGAACCAGATGCAGATATTTTTTAAAGTTCACTTGCTATAGAACTGAGTGGCAGCAATTTGTGCAATATATTTCAGATATGGAAAGGATAAGGTAGAAAAAAATGTATACGAATATACTATGAAATATTTCATCATTCTTAATCTGTCTATTTCAATGAAGATATATCCATGTCTATGAGAATCAAAACCGGATATGTCCACCCTTGAAATACCAAGGGTCAGTGAAGGGATAAATTGACCGTAGTCCACCCTTAAAAGATGTTTTGAATGCCAAGTCCATCACAGTCCCGCATTCTAAAGTTACACCGAATATTTATAAATCTTCTTGTAATTATACAAGTATTCACTATTGTCCTCCACAAATTGGCGTCGCACAATTTTCGCAACTTTTATTTATGTAATCGCATACAGGAGAGCACAAACCGGTCGAGATAAGTGCACTCTATGACGTTCAACAAGGATGGCAGGAAAAGTATGTCATGTTTGTGTTTTTGTATGTGGTTTGCGGAGATAGTAAATGTATATTTATCTGCTTCTTGAAGAGATCTAGATTTTAAGAAAGAGGAAACACAGACGCTGGAAAAGCATTTCAAAGCTTACCGGTGGCATTTAAACAGGAAGGTGATAGTGATGCTGAGGTCTCTTCTGTGGATTATATGACGATTAACATGCTACACATAGCTAAGCGTTGCATGTGAAGTGTTGATCCGCGAACGTCATAGACTACATCCCGACATTCACGCATCATTCAATTATTACAGGAATTCACTATGAATGGGTGGCGTTCAGGGGATGACTTTTGTCTACCACCAGTTTCGATTCATAGGATATCTTAAAGCTCACATATCAATATTTTCTTCTTAACCTCCGAGGGGGAGCTAACCCACGATCTTCGCTTTGCTCAGAAAATGCTTTGACCACTAAGCTATACCCGCCGCCGTTTTCATCGAGTGTTGATGTAAGTCCCAGATATTAAGCATAAACTTTCAATAAAGGTGATCCATCTATTTGAAGGGATCTGCCCGGTTATTATTATATATTTTTTGAATCGTTTATTTTCAATGGTGTTATGTCCATGGGAAGCAAAACCGGATATGTCCAACCTTTTAATATGAAGGGTCAGTGAAGGGTTGCATTGACCGTTGTCCACCCTTTAAGATGCTCTAAATGACAATGAAAAGAAAGAAGATAGATGCGTTTAGGGTGCACGTATGTGCGTTGGTCAACCAACGACAACAGCACGATGTGAGCGCGGTTCTCGTTAGATCACGAAATTAAGCAACATTGATCGAGGAAGAAAATTTGGGCCTGTATTTGATCGTTAATTAGTTCAAGGTTTTGCTGTAAAATGAATTAGCAGCAAATAAAATAAGTCAAAGTTATCATTATGAAAGTATTTGATTCAAATAATGGGCAGTAAATACTCAAGAAAATGGTCAGAAATAAATATATAAAAAGGTCAGATACATAAATAAATTGGCGGTAGAATAGTATATATAGGCAAGACAAAAATAATAAATTGTCATTAAGTAATTAATTAAATGAAATTTATAATATGTTAGGTTAGATTAGTTGCCGGCGGGTATCGTTCAATGGTCAAAGCGTTTGCTTGGCAAGCCAGTCGTGGGTTCGACCCCCTAGGGAAATTTAAAAAAAAACAATTTCTGAGCTCTAAAATACACCCGGCAGGTGTGAATTTGATCTCTCACCCGTAAAATTCCAGTCATAGCCTATTAATCAAAATTGGTGGTAGATTTAAGACGTCTCGTTAAGACCACCCAATCATAGTAAATTCCTGTAATAATAAGGATGATGCGTGAATCTCGGGTTGTAGTATATGACTTTGGCGGATCAACACTCCACATGCAGCGCTTAACCATACGTAACATGTTAAGCATCATAGAATTCACAGATTTTTCAACAGCACCATCTGTCTGTATTCTCCAGTATGTGCTTACATAAAAAAAGGTTAGGTTACGTTAGGTTGGGGTCAGGTCTCCATTTTATAAGTTAATTATTCATTCATCTTACAATTATTATTGGCATATTTAGTAGTTTACTGATATTTAAAATTGTATTAGTGTAGCAACCCTCTTGGGAGAGTGATCAGACTGTTCAACCATATCGCCTCGAATATTGATATATTCCACTTGAGAGAAGTCCAGCTTCGACATGAGCTCCACGAATTTATTTATCAAAGTAATTTCGTGGAGTCTTCTGTTTAGCGAGCTTCGGGACTTTTTAATAATTGTTGTTAATAATAGTAAATATCTAATTGTTTCTCTTGTATTATATCTCATTTAAGGATCGTATTAAATATATTTGTATTTGCAGTGCCGATTTTAGGGAGTGGCGAAGTGGGTCGGTGCCCAAGGGCGTCGAATAAGATAGGGGAGCAGAGAGCAAGCACACTTTCTTGGATTTTGAGAAATATCAACAATATGGGGTGCCAGAAAAAAAATCCCTAGGGCGCCGCACAGTCTAAAGGCGGTACTGTGTATTTGTAAGGTTTCTGAAAGAAATAAATAAAATAAAAATGATATTTGTAATGGGTGAATTGTGATCAATGTTTCATATATATTTGCGATTCTCGATTTCCTCCATACTCCGTCGCAACTAGGTCCATCCATCTCTAGGCACCTCGCCGCTTCTTTAAGTCGCACGTGCCGATTGCGGATCGTCCACGTGTGTGGTGTCTATGACGCTGGGGTATTAACCTCTTATCACGACGTGCTGAAAAACGACGAAAACATACCAAACTAAAACACTAAAGGTTAACAATTTAGATGCATGCATGCAAAAAAAGATTTTTAATGTAGAAACATACATGGTCTTCTTCACGACATTGTGGAGGGGATAGTTGAGGGTAGAATCTGTAGAGAGCGCCCTAGACGGGAGTATTTGCAGCAAGTGCTCGCATTATGAGAGATGCAAGTTTGTTTTTACAAGAGCCATTGACTGGTACAGGTGGTACGGTCAACCAACGCTTCCATAAGATGATAAGTCCGATGCTCTGTATGTTCAGGCAATTTAGTCCTACAAGGGACTCATTCCGAAATAACAACATAGAAGGAAAAATCTTGTGTTAGTGGAACCTCTCATAACGAGCACCTCTGATAACGAGTAATTCGCATAACGAGCAAATAAAAAGGGGGAAAAATCGCTCCCTTAACGAGCGACACTTCGCATAACGAGTGTCGCAGAAAGGGGAAGTCACATAACGTATGACGCACTTGTGAGCCGGGACTTCCGCGTCATTGCATCAGTCTGTGTTTAGCGCTCGTACAGTTAACACGGTAGTGTCGCACGTTGTCACACATTTTTCTAAGCTTGTGTTCAGATATTATTTGTATTTTTTTTTTGGAGAGATTGGAGAAAAGTAGTACAGCAACAATCTTCTGACGCAATAAGAGAAATGCTGAAAGAATGGGAAACTCTTTCGTCGTACATTGAGAAGCATCATCCTGATAAGAAGGTGGCTATGCGTGCCACAAACTTATTCAATGATAACGCAGTGTCAAATTTTCACCAAATTTTAAAGAGTCGGCTAAAACAAATGTCTCTAGACAGCTTTCTAGTAAATAATAATTAATTATTGTAATGTTTTTATCCAGTTTGTTAAGATCGACATGACAATTTAAAAGCTTGTAATTTTATTTAAATAATCATTTTTTAAAAATCGCATTATCGCGTTTTACATTGATTTATATGGGAAATTTAGAATATTGAAAATAAATTTAATTGAGAGGTTCCACTGTATTAATATTTAATTTAAATAATAAAATATTAAATAATATTTAATATTGTATTGAAACCAACACATACAAATATACACGCATACAAACAAATATACGAAATTATTACGAACCTCCAGAACTCTATCCTTTCTTATCGAAAATCTCTTAAATATCAAATATTCAACCCGACAAAAAATGCAAACAAAAACAACCTCTAACATGCACCTAGCTTACATGTCTTAGAGTCCTTTTTTGCTTGAGCGTTTCAAGTGGTTTTAAGTCTTACCGTAGCCGGACTGTGGTTTCTAGAACGTTCCACCCGGACTTCTCAGGTCTCCCCCTGCGTCTCCCTCGCTCTCGCAGTCTCTGGCTCTTCTCATCTCTTTCTGGCGGTTTCTCTTTCTTTGCTCCCCCTTCTTCTCTTTCCACCATTCCTTCTATTTGCTCTCCCCCTCCCTCCCTCTCTTCTACCCTCCTCCGGCGCTCTCTTTGTGGGATTCGGGATGAAAAAGCCCTCTTTGAAATGCATGGAAAAAATAACATGTCTTAAAAAGTTGCTCTACTCAACACAATTATAAGATTATATATTAAAAAATGTATGTGTCTACTTCTTATTTTTTGTATCAGCGACGTGAAATTTCATCCGCCCAATATCTGGCAATTTCAGGATAATCACCCAATTTTCTTAAAAAAAAAACGATTAAGAAGTCACCTAAAAATATACCTCGGATACTACATTTACCCTATCTTCTAGTAAGTATTTGGACTTCTGCTTTGGAGGTTGTCAAGAAAAATATATGTTTCTAAGTCAACCTTTAGGTGCAGATATGTTCTAGAATAAGAAATGGACAGTGGCAGCTAACAGAACTAAGTGGCGGCAATTTGTGGTGATTATTTGTTGCATATATGGAACGGATATGGAAAGAAAGAAAGAATGTCTGGCAACAGCGATGGCTCAGCATTAGGTCTTGATGTGCAGCTAGTTGGGCACATGGGGCAGCATCTTAGGAGTGTAAAGCGGTCTGCAGGATCCACAGTCACACAGCAGTGACTCTCCTTGCCGAAGTATTCCCCACCGTTCGAAGTCATTTGTTCTACCGACTTCGGTTCTTAAGCTGTTCAAGGATTTCCATGTCCACCAGTCAAGGTTCTTGAAAGTTGGGAGGCCTTTCTTTGAAGTAATGAAATCCTCTGATGCGACTTGTTGCCAGAGCTGGAGTCTCTCATTTTCAGGGCCGGATGTGAGAGGTTGTGTGGATCTCAGAAAGCTGCTTCACCACTTGAGTCTGGGTGTTGGGGGTATCTGATTATACAAGCAGTGGGACGGTTGGTTGATTGCCTTACGCATTTCTTCGGCGCATATAACTTTGCGTCTTATGTTTGGTGGTGCGATACCGGCCAAGGAGTATAGTTTTGAAATGAAGAAAAAAAAGAAATCATTCAGGGCAGTATCCACTTGATTAGTATGGGCTGATCGACCACATACTGGTACCGCATATTCTCCGGCTAAGAAACAAAGTGCTAAAGCTGAGGTAAGAAGTAGGGGTGGTTGGGCTCCCCAGTGAGTATTGGTCAGTTTGCGGATGAGGTTGATTCTTGTTGAAACTTTCTGTTTGGTGTTGCTGCAATGACGCCTGTAGGTGAGGGTGCGATCTAGTGTAGTAACCCAGCGACAACAAATTATTAAACTTATGTTTGAAGAAGGTTATATTTATTCACAACAATGTTATCTGAAACAAATTAATAACTCTTTTCATTAAATTTCTTGACTTGCACCAATTTAACAAATACAGGCACCTACAATAATATTACATGATAGAGTTATGTTTCGTTTGGTTCGCCTGTAATCCATCTTCTTTGGCTTAGTAGTGTGCGCGAGTGGGACCGCAATAGCCACGAACACTTTTTGTCCTCTTCCCGCCTTCTTCTTCTTTCCCCGCCTTTCTGCGGAGTTACTTCCCCCACCACAAGACAAGCAGTAAAGAAGTGAAAGGAAAAACGTTATTTTCTTTTATTAAAATAAATATTAAAAACCACCTATCATTTAAATAACTTCTTAGGTTCTCACGGCCAGATTTTATATTGTGGCTTTTGGGCTTAGCCGTGTGTGGCGAATTTCTTCTCTCCGATATTATACAAAGTCATCAACCCTGAAGAAGACCCCTGCAATGGCGGTCGAAATATCGGAGAGAAGAAATTCGCCACACACGGCTAAACCCAAAGGCCACAATATCACCTATCATTTACCATCCACCATTTTGGGGAGCGTCGGGCTCATCATCGGATCTCATTAAAAGAACGCTCATTGAACATCCAAATATTTCTCTGATCTTACAGCCGCAGTCTTCGCCGGCGGGTATAGCTCAATGGTCAAAGCGTTTGCTTTGCAAGCCAAAGGTCGTGAGTTCTATTCCCGACGGAGATTAAAAAAAAAGATTATGAATCGATTTCTGAGCTCAAAAATACCTCCGGTTGGTGTGAATTTGATCCCTCACCCGTAAAATGTCAGTCATAGCCTATTATTCAAAAATGGTCGTAGACAAAAGTCATCCCGTGAATACCACCCATTCACAGTAAATTCCTGTAATAATAAGGATGATGCGTGAATGTCGGTATGTAGTCTGATGACGTTGGCGGATCAACACTCCACATGCAGCGCTTAGCAATATACAGCATGGTAAGCGTATAGAATTCCATAGATGAAACTTCAGAATTACTATCACCATCTGTCGGTAGTCTCCTGTATGTGCTTACATAAAAAAGTATATGCAAGCTTACAGAATCTTACCCTGGAGGCTCCCGGGAAAAAATATGTTCCCATGTGAACTTCCGGGTACACAGACGCCCTTGGACAAAGCATAGACAATCTGAGCTTACAGAACTGTGAAACGGCAATTCGCGGTGTCCATTTGCGTCAAATATGGAAAAGGATACGGTAAAAAAACTCTTATTTTAAATTCAAAAGTATTATTATTCATCATCAGCCTGTGTCCGTCCACTGATGAACGTAGGCCTCCCGCATGAGTCTCCACCTTGATTTTCCATCTATCGCTTTCAGGTTACTCCCGCTATTTTTCTGATGTCGTTAGTCTATCTTGCAGGGGTCAGCCAACGCTGATTTTGCCAGTTCTTGGACGCCACTGCAAAACTTTTCTTCGGCATCGACCATCGTCTCTTCGACAGATATGTCACATTGCCACTTAATGTGCTTATTCTTTGAGTAGCATCCACTACTTGAGTTCTTTTTCGGATATCTCCGTTTCGAATTCTATCTTTTAGAGACACTCCTCTCATGGATCTCTCCATGGCACGTTGGGTGACCATTATTGTATGAGTAAGACTTTCTGTTAGATTCCACGTCTCTGCGCCATAAGTTAATACAGGGAGGATGCATTGGTAAAACGCCTTAGTTTTAAGACATTGCGGAATTTTCGATTTAAAAATGTACTTTAGTTTTCCGAATGCTGCCCATCCCAGTTATATACGCCTGTCGATTTCTTTTGAGAAGTTACTTCGTCCTAGTTGTATTACTTGTCTCAGATGGGTAATTATTATTATTATTATATTAGTATTTGTATAGCGCTCTTTTATGACCGAATGATCATTCCAAAAGCGCTTCTTTGCCTCTCTGAGTAAAAAGGTGGGTCTTGAGTCTGCTTCTGAAGGATGCCTCCGCTTTAAGCTCTCTTATGCTTTCCGGTAGTAAGTTCCAGGCCATTTGTGCAGCGTAGCTGAAAGCCCGATTGCCAAAGACCATGCTAGGACTACCTCCCGTCAGCTGCAGGGTGCTTCTATTTGCTCTAGCCGATCTGAGTGTCTCTCCACGCGCGCTTATTTCTGAAGGCTTGATAAGTTCTGTCAGATAGCCCGGTGCAGTTCCGTTGAGTGCCTTGTAAGCTAAGAGGCATAATTTATACTGGATTCTAGCCGAAACTCTCAACCAGTGCAGTCGGTGTAGTATTGGAGTAATGTGACAGAATTTGGACGCGTTGTAGACTAGTCGTGCCGCTGCGTTTTGTAACGACTGCAATCGATTTAATTGTTTGTCTGGCTGGCCTGCGTGCAGTGCGTTGCAGTAGTCCATTTTGGAGACTATAAACGCATTTACTCTTTGTAGCGTCTCTGGGTAAGCATCTTTTTACTTAGGTAAAGTCGTTTACAACGTTTATTTGTGTTTCTCCAATGGAAATAGGGTCAAAAGTCTAGGAAATATGACTATTTTATATGGCTTTAGTTTTATCCATGTTCATTTTCAGACCAATTTTGTTCGACGCTTCATTGAGGTCGAAAAGCCACGGAGACGTCATCGACAGATTCAATCAATTTTTATTTATGCACTAGTATTATTTATATTACATTGATAAATATATAAAAATCTGTTTTTTTTTTACGTCGCCTCCTTTTTTTCATTACTCTTGATAGGAATAGTATTTCTAGTTCTACCCCTTCCCTGCACCCTCTTCTTCCTCAGCTTTCTATCTCTCTCTCACTAGGTTTCTTCTCATACATTTAAGATGGAGAAGCTGATCATCTCTCTCGCTCCTTCACAACCCTGGTCCAACTGTATACTTCGTTCAAACTATCAACACGAAAATCATAATACTAAATACAAGATATTTATATGCAAATATTTATACTAAGATTTGACTTGATGCCGGCTGTACAGCGCATGAATCGTCCGTATTCTTCTTTACTTCTGTGAATCTAATATCATAAAATGTATAATGATAAATTTCTACGTTCCAGATAAGTACACCCGTGCTCGTAGCCATCCATTTCTTTTAATCCTAGTTGATAGTTGAAGAGGCTGGCAAACGAAACATTGGCCGACCCCCTACAAGATGGACTGACGATATAAGAAGAATAGCGGGAGTGACCTGGATGCGGAAGGCGGAGGATCAAAGAGGATGGAGACTCATGCGGGAGGCCTACGTTCAACAGTGGACGGACACAGGCTGATGATGATGATGATGATAGTTGTGGAGCTTCGAACACTCAATTTAGTACAACGGCAATGGCGCTCTTAAATGGCCTACCAGCACACCTCGATCCTTTTCTTACACCCTTTTCCTCTTTTGTCGATGGTATTGTTCTCCTGGATCTCTGTGATCTTTGACACGTGTCATCTTCTTTTTCTTTTATGTTTTTTTCTCTTTTGTATTAACATCCTCCTCTCTCAAAACAACAAGGAGAGAGAGGCGTTATTACGTCGTGAGGGGCAGGATGAGGAGCAGGGCAGCAGACAAAGAGTTTCTTGTTGAAGCACACTGATTTTATTTACTTAAAAACATTACAAGGTTAGGGCCGAGCGGAAACATACCGCCGGCCGCAACAATGACGTTGTCTCGGTTATCGCTCGGGGCTGACTGACGCCAGCCGCACTGGCGCGGCTCGAGGCCGTCAGCGCTGCTGGTGGCGAAACTAAGTACTAGTCCAAATGTGACCATATACATCAAGGTGTGGCGAGCTATGAAAATATAAGACGAAAGATCGTTTGTCGAGGTTTTCGGTAACAGTAAGCAAGGACTACATCATGCTGATGTCAGTATGTATTGTATGTTTATGTATACTCTATGTTTCTTATTCTTTGTACCTTGGAACTGAGAATCTGATAAATAAATAATAATTGTCAATGCAGCCGTGTAATGGGTTTTGAGAGCGATGTCTGCGTAGAATACTGAGAATACAATGGTTTGGCTTTGTGAGAATGACGATGTGAGAGAGCGAATAATAAGGCAGCTTTCCATACTAAAATCGGTAAAAAAATATTTTGTGGATGCCTTAGGAGATCGTAAGCTACAGCTGCCCTTTCTTCCGCCCTCGTCTCGTGCTATCTTAGAAGGCCGTTGGAAACTCTACATTAAATGTAGTCGGCGGAGATCCTCAAAGCATAGCTCATATGTGATGAGGCGAGGAGCATGTCGCCTGACAGAGCTTTGTGGCGGCGGCTCGTTGTGTCCATATGATCCAGTCAAGAGAGCAGACATGGAAAATTATTATGATAATAGTGTACTTTATGTTCTCCTGCGATATTCAGAGAACTTGTGTCACTTGGGTCCATATGCGTCTCTTGAGCTACTATAGGATGGAAGGGAGCATATCCGCCCGCTTACATTTTCATACAAAATTCAGTATAAAATAATATTTTAAAAACGAATTAAAAAATATTTTTTCACCCTTTTAAAGCTGTTCATTGGTCTGAGAAAGCAGAATCGTTGACCAATAATTCAAATACTTTTGTAAAAAAAATGTTCCATTTGGTTGAGCAAATCCCATCAAAGGTTATTTCTTGTTGAGAAAATTACTTTTGGTATTTATCATTTTTTTATGTACAATTCCTTAACAGATTCGGCAAAGCGCCAAAATTTGGTTGTGTGCATCAAGTGGGCTCCATGACGCTCAACCGAGAATGCTTGACGCTGCATGTGGAAAAATAAACTTTATTTATGTTTTCTTTAAGAAGATAATAAATGAACCTTGTAATTCATTATATTTCAGATCAATGAAATATATATATTTCACAATATAATATTTCAAATAACTAACTTTGCGTTGAGCTACCGCTTTGAATCAATCGGTGCCTGGAGAGTGTCGGGCTCATTGTTTTCTTATTTGATTCATCGTTAGATGTCATAATCTATTAATATAAATTAGTGGTAAATAGAGTCATCGCATGTTTTATTTTACGTATCCGCATACATGAGAATGGTGACAGATGGTGATAGTGTTTCTGAAGAATCATCTGTGGAATTCTATGACGCTTACCATGGTGCATATAGCTAAGCGCTACATGTGGAGTATTGATCCGCCAACGTCATAGATTACTACCCGAGATTCACGCATCATCCTTATTACAGGAATTTACTATGAAAGGGTGGTCTTCACGAGAGGACTTTCGTCTACCACCAATTTTAATTAATAGGCTATGACTAGAATTTTACGGGTGAGGGATCAAATTCACACCAACCGGGGGGTATTTTAGAGTTCAGAAATCGATTAAAAATTTTTTTTCTTAAATCTCGGTCGGGTATCGAACCCACGATCTTTGGCTTGCAAAGCAAACGCTCTGACAATTAAGCCATACCCGCCGTTATTTGATTCATCACCCGTAAGATATCATAGTCATCCTGCGAATACCACCCAATCATAATGATTTCACGTAGAAAAAGATGATGCCGGGCTGCGGTCTTTGATATTGACGGATCAAAACTTCACATGCAAGCGCTTAGCCATACTTAAAAATGCCAAGCGTCATAGAATCCACAAATGACATGTCTTCATTACTACCTGCCGTTATTCTCCCGTATGTGTTTACATACAAAAGTGTTTGATGTAGATTAGGTTGCATTGATAATTAAAATTCAAATTTGTATATTTCTTCAATGAACAGGCTAGCTTAGTTTTCTATATGGGGTGGTATTGTTATGTTTCGCCCATACAATTTTATGAGTCCGATAAGATGAAACTAGTGTGCCTGAAGCGACCAACCCATCTTTGTTTTATGTTCAGAAATATATATATGTAAAGAATAGTATAATAAAATAAAATAAATAAAAAAATACATTCATCATTAGCACACTACTATCTGTATTTACTTATTTGGGACAAATAATCCAAATAGGATGACATAACTTCTCGAAAGAAATCGAAAGACGTATACAACTGGGATGTGCATCATTTGGAAAACTTACTGACATCCCCCGTCTTTAAATAGGTGACAAGTCGCGGGTTTGTCACGTGGTCGCGTGGAGGAGCAGGTCGCAAAGCAAATAACTTGTTTTTAATGCACAATTCGCATTTATTTTTAATAAAGACTTGATTTCCTCGCCCGACCGTTGCATGACGTTTCGCCGGCCGGGCGAGACTTGACTGATGCGCTCTTGAAATGGGCTGTCACCCAGCGCCGCAAGTGGAAATCTACAGAATTAGTGGCGCACCAATCACAGCAGCCATGTACATAACTAACGTCACATCCGTGGCACATACATGTCCGACAAGCGAACAGAAAGAAGAGATGAAAGATTGTTTATCGAGGTTTTCGGTACCGGTCAGTAAGGGCTATATCATGCTGATGTGATTACACACATTTTTAAAGCGAAAATTTCGCTATGTCTAACTATAATAAGACGATTAACCAATGCATCCTCCCTGTATTAACATATGACGCAGAGACGTGGAATCTAACAGCAGGTCTTACATATAAAATAAAGGTCACCCAACGTTACATAAATGGAACCATGAGAGGAGTGTCTCTAAAAGACATAATCCAAAATGAGGTTATTTATTGAAGAATTCGAGTAGTGGAAGCTACAGAAAGTATACGCATACCTCAAGTGGCAATATATCTGTTGAAGAGACGATATTCGATGAGGAAGAAAGTGTTGAAGTGACGTGTTAGACCTGGCAAACGGAGTGTTGGCCGAACGCATGCAAGATGGACTGACGACGTCAGGAGAATGGCGGGAATGAAATATGACGCTTATTTTGTTTCATATGTATGAACCTCAAACCTCACTGATATTTATTACAGGAATTCATTATGAATAGGTGGTGTTAGCGAGACGACTTTTGTCTAATGCTTTTTTTATTAATAGACTTTGACCGCATTTTACGGGTGAGGGATCAAATTCACACCAACCGGGAGTATTTATAGAGCTTAGAAAATGTTTTTTTTTTTAATTATTTTATGTCCGTCACGGATTGAACCCATTTGGTTATGGTAAGCAAACGCTTTGCATTTGATATGCAGCTTAGACCTAGTATTGCCTCTCCCTAATCTTGTATCTAAATGTGTGTTTTTTGCTTATTTTAGATACGGCTTGGCTTTGTTCCTCGCGTGTACCCCCCTTGAAAGTTTTAACGTTTTCCTTTCTGGCGTCGCGTCTATGTATGGGTACAGTCGCAAACACAAGCCCAGCCCACTCCAGGCATTCTCGCGCTATTGTTTTGTATAGACGGTAACTTCTCTTCCAGGCCGGGAGCGATGCAAAACTCAATTTTCTACGAACGCCTGGGGATGTTGAGGAGTTAGGAGGATGGGAAATTGGGAGGGCGTAGTACGGGGCGCTTACTGGGCGGGCAAGGGAGACAGTAAGGGGCAAAAAGAGGGCTAAAGGGGGCAAGAAAAGGTCTTGAATGGAGGTTTGAAAAATAAATCGATTTTTGAATCGCTAACAAAGCAATTTAATATACTGTGAATTATTACATGTAATAAAACAATGAAAAAAAATCAATTTAAGCAAAATATAAGCGCTTTATCTTCATTATCAACACTGAAGTTAAGCAACATAGAACGCGGATCAAAACTTGGATAGGTTATCGCACGATGATTTACGCGTGTTAATGCTCATGTGTTATGTAATTTTATTAAAAATTCAGATTAACAAATCGTATACGCCGGCGGGTATAGCTCAATGGTCAAAGCGTTTGCTTTGCAAGTCAAAGGTCGTGAATTCGATCCCCGACGTAGATTAACAAAAATTTGTTTTTTTATCGATTTTAAAACTCTAAAAGGTGGTGTGAATTTGCTCCCTCACTCGAAAAATGCCAGTCATAGCCTATTAATTAAAATTGGTGGTAGGCGAAAGCCGTCCTGTGAAGACCACTCATTCATAGTAAATTCCTGTAATAATAAGGATGAAGAGTGAATCTCGGGCTGTATTCTATGACGATGGCGGATCAACATTCCACATATGTAACATGGTAAGCGTCATAGAATTCCACAGATGAGACTTCAGAATTACTTTCACCATCGGTCGGTATTCTCCTGTATGTGTTTACATAAAAATAAAAAAATAATTAAATATGCCTAGGATACTACAGCTACTGTCTCGTCAAGTCATTGGCTTCTGCTCTAGAGATCGTCAGGAACCATCCATACATGTATCCGAGTGGAACTTTGTGTGCATAGATGTATTGGAGCAAAGCATGGACTGTGGCAGCTGACAGAACTGAGCAGTGGCATTTTGTGCTATTCATTACAAATATTATGGGATGTTTTAAGGTTTTTTGCTTCAATATATGAAACATATGGTCACCACGAATTTTCACCATTCAGTCGCCAAGACGTTTCTGCATTTAAAAGTCCACCTGGAAACATTTATAATTCCCGATAATCTCCAGGGCAGAATCCTAAGGACTTGAAAACACGGCAACCGATTAGCCAGGCGTTCCTAAGGCTTGGACCATTTACTCTTAAATAGCGGCTCAACCCAATCAATGATAACAGACGGTAACCGTCCAAGTTTTGAGCCGCATCCATTATAGCTTTACTTTGTTGATTTGATGAGAATCGCGCTTACAATGAGCTATCATTTAGGTTTTTAACACTTTCGCATCGGCTGTCGGCACATGCCGTCAAAGATTCCCCAACCGTTGACATCGGTTGATGTGATATATCGTTTTGCTACTTTCAATACTTATTGTGATATCTGCGGTAAGAAAAAGGAAGTGCAGTCATTCCCTTTATCAACCTACATATATTCTATAAAGCATGTAAATAAATATCGTTAGTAATGAAATATACACATACTAAACATAAAATTATTTAAACGAGTCAATTCATTCAGAAAAAATATCGGCAGGAGCGGGATGCGAACCGCGGACCTTTGGAACCAACATTTTAGCCCAGGTAATTATACCGCTCGGCCACAGGCCATTTCTTCCGCCTTGAGCTAACTCGTCTCGGAACTTCTATATAAGTTATCATCGTATGATAGATGTCGCTATAGTATATATTCAAAATATGTATATTTTTATTTTTTATTATTCAATCAGAATACATTTATTCACAAGCTTAATATTATTATTTGTAGTGAATAAATGCATTCTGATTGAATAATAAAAATAAAAATATACATACTTTGAATATATACTATAGCGACATCTATCATACGATGATAACCTTATATAGAAGATCCGAGATAATATTGTAATATAGTCAATGATCTATAAAAGTAGATTAGAATATTGAAATAATAAAATAATATTCTAATAAATAATTTAAAGAATCCATAAAATATCGTTAGGTTTCGTTACAGGAGCGATTTTTTTGTAAACCACATGTATCAATGCTACCAAATGTATGAAGTTATATAATGAACGTTTGTTAAATGAAATAGTTTTTTATGCATCATCTGATAGCTAAAGGATACAAGAATTGATGTGATATATTAAAATAGGCCAGATGAGTACATTTCTGCATTAAATACTAGTTTTAAGCAAAAAGAAAAGGTTTGAAAAACTCACGCCGTATTGATAGTGTAATTTGTATTCCACCGAGGCGTAACGAAAGGTTTGAAAAGAAAAAAAAAGGAAATAAAAATAATTATTGTTAATTTTAATAATAGTAAAGTTATCTTATAATAGGCCTTCTCTAAGTGTAAGTACTCTAACGCATGACAATGACACTAGATTAATTAATAATGATATTTCTTCATTCGTCTTGTAAAGCTCGACTATTGTGCCGATGACATGTAATGACATTGATTTATAGAAACTATTTAATTACGAATTAATGACATGACGCAAATTTCAAACAAAGTGTATACATTTTTTTTTATAACGAAAATAATTATATATTTACTAAAAAAATATATATTTATGTAAGCACATACTGGAGAATACCAACAGATGGTGATAGTAATTCTGAAGTCTCATCTGTGGAATTCTATGACGCTTACCATGGAGCATATGACGAAGCGCTGCATGTAATGTTGATCCTCCAACGTCATAGACTACAGCTCGAGATTCACGCATCATCCTTATTATTACAGGAATTTACTATGAATGGATGGTCTTCACGGGACGACTTTTGTCTACTACCAATTTTAATTAATAGGCTATGACTGGCATTTTACGGGTGAGCGATCAAATTCACACCAACCAAAAAAACAATAATATTTTCGAGCTCAGAAATCGATTGAAAATCCTTTTTTTTTTAATCTCCGTCAGAGATCGAACCCACGATCTTTGGCTTGCAAAGCAAACGCTTTGACTATTGAGCTATACCCGCCGGCAGATTTCATATGAAAAATATAAAATATACCGACAAGTATTAATTGAAAAAATTCCCAGATTATTTTAAAAATAATAGCTGCTAGACGAATGTCGTCTCGTGAACGCCACCTTTTCACTGTGAGTCCCCTTAAAAATTAATGAAGCGGAGGGCGCTGTTGGTTCGAAGCAATGTGCTGATTCGCAAGTTTACACGTTGTACTAAAAACGTTAAGCTAACGCTTTTTAAAGCCTTCTGTCAATCTTTCTACACGTGCGGCCTGTGGGCTGGCTATACTCAGAAGGTCTACAGTGCACTCCGGGTCCAGTATAACAACGCCTTCCGAATGTTGTTGGGTCTGCCGCGATACTGCAGTGCCTCAGGCATGTTGACGGAGGCGCGAGTGGATGGCTTCCATGCCATAATAAGGAAGCGTTACGCTTCTCTGTTGGCTTTAGTGGCAGTCCCAACGCAATGGTCGCTGTGTGGGTGGATAAGTGTGTTATATGTTTTGTCATTGTCCATGGTTTTCTTCAGACATCTCTGCACCCGAAGATACACCTGGAAACATTGATATTTTTCCCAAAGACGCTTAAAGCAGGAGCCTGAGGATTTGATGAGACAGGTGTTGTAGTATCCGAGGCATATTTTGTGTAATTTTTTAATCGGAATTTTCAGGAAGATCGGAATGGTCGACATGACGCTCCCGATACGCAGATCATTTCGTTCTAAGGGGTGACTCAATTAAACGAACGAACAGAATTAATTTAGTCATAAAAGAAGTATTCCTTAATAGTTACAAAGCGATTCATAATATCTTATACTCGTAATAAGAGTATGTTACTTATTGAATTTACATTTCGGAATGGAATCTTTTTTTGCTCCAGGAATCCTTTTCCAATACGTGCGAGAGGGATAGACCCATTTGTGAAACGCGGTAGAGTGAATGAGAGGGAAGTATGGCAATAAAACTAGAACACTTTGCATGTAAGTGTACGTACATTTTATATTAAGGCCGGTTTCACACTAATGAATTATGTAATATTATTAATTATTATTTATTATTTAATTATTTTTTAATTTATAAAATTTAAGCTGAATTTTATCTTATTACTAAATACGTCATTTCATTCACACATTTGGTCAAGCGACAAAAGTAGATCAGGCAGGGACATGTATAGGGTCCGCCATCTAACGTTTTTTTTTTCAACTAGTGCTTATTTCGTGAATGGTAACACTTAGCTCATGTCTGATTTGACAGATAATTAGTTTTATCCTTCCGCTGAACGAATATGGTTGTGTATACGCTTGAACAACGCTGGGAAATATTGCGACATTACTTTGAAAATCAGGTCATTTTTCTTCGAAAATGAGGAAAGAGTGGCCGTTACAGTCAATGGCGATCGTTATCGGGCCATTTTTGTTCACAAAAATTTAAGAGGAGGATATTGGCAACATTTGGTTTCAACAGGACGGCGCTACGTGCCACACAGCCGAAGCTACATTCGATGTTTTGCGTCCCATTTTCAAAAAAAAAAAAGTTATTTGGCGGACCCTTTACTAAGGATGATGCAAGAGAGCATAAACTACAGCGGCCTTTTCGTCATGCCTTCAGATTCGCGCCGACCTCGAAGGCCATCGAGAACTATATATAGAATGTACTTGGCGGAGTTGCGGAAGGGACACCTGATATGGCATGAGGCGAAGACAATGGCAGCTGACAGAGCTTAGTGGCGGCAGCTCGTAAACGCCATATGCTCCAGTAAGAGGAGCAGACATTGTAACAATGATGATATGTACATATATGAACTTGTATATTTCACATGTTTTTCCTAAGCAGCTAAAAGATTTTTTATGTAAACACATACAGAAGAATACCGACAGTTGGTGATAGTGATTCTTAAGTCTCATCTGTAAAATTCTATGACGCTTTCCACGGCGCATATGGCTAAGCGCTGCATGTGTAGTGTTGATCCGCCAACGTCATAGACTACATCCCGACATTCGCGCATCATTCTTATTATTACAGGAATTCACTATGAATGGGTGGTTGACTTTTGTCTACCACCAATTTTGATTAATATGACTGGCATTTTACAAGTCAGTGATCAAATTTACACCAACCGGGGTATTTAAGTGTTTAGAAATCGCATTTTTTTTATTTCCTTCGGGGATCGAACGCACTACCTTCGGCTTGCTAAGCAAACGCTTTAACCACTGAACTATACCCGCCGGTAAAGCTTGCATCTGCTTTCAATGAACATTTATATAAGGCTGAATTCCAGTTAATATAATTTATTTATATATATAGTCAGGGACCATACTGAATTTTTCTTAATCCTTTCATTACGGCTCGGTGGAATACAAATTATCCCGCCAATTATAAAACTAGTATTTGAAGCATAAATGTACTTATCTGGTCTATTTGCATATACAACATTGATTCTTGTATCTTTTAGCTATCAGATGATGCATAAAAAAATATTATAAATATTTATTTATTTATTTACCTTGTTTTCACATGGATCACGTAACAAAAGTTCTCTATTAGGAGACTGCAGTTTTTACTAACTCGTAGTCTTTCTCAATCCTTCTCTAGTTAAGAGATAACTGTTATCTCTTAACTAGAGAAGGATTGAGAAAGACTACGAGTTAGTCGAAACTGCAGTCTCCTAATAGAGAACTTTTGTTACGTGATCCATGTGAAAACAAGGTAAATAAATAAATAAATATTTATAATTTATTATGGATCTCAAAGTGAATGCTCAAAACATTGAAAATAAAAAAATATTCTAAAAAAGTAGCAAAATGATATATCATGGCTACCGATGTCAATGGAAGGTCAATCTTAGACGGCATATATCGGGTACCGATGCGAAATGGCTAAGTAATTTATCAATTTTAGAATTAAGTAAATATTATATTTTTTGAAGACGCCTACAATCTACGTCGCCCAGTAGCACAATCTACGTTATAACCGTATATTTTATTACGTTCTTACGTTCTCAAAGCGAAGACGGAATAGGGGGCCGAAAGGGGCGAAATGAGGGCGTATAATGGCGTAAAGGGGGGCGTCGCAAGGGGGCAAAAGGGGGCGAACAGGCCGCGGCTGCTTGTTTTTACAGAGGAGGCAGGAATGTATAAATATAAGCCCTACTTACTTGAGCGATGAGAGTATAGTTGTAGTTCAACCGTATAGTAAAAGGATATTATTTAACATTATTTATCAATATAATCTATACATATTAATCTCCTCTCTTTAAAAGGTATTTATTCAGTCGCGTGTTGGCATGACGAGGAACAGATCCAACTGACGGCACGCTCTGACATCTGGCGCCACCAATAGTTGCGGCAGACATGTGAATTAAAGATGACAGTGGCCAACATGAAATGGACCAACTGTCATAACAAATAAAATGGCGTATGCAAGCACCGTGTATTATTATATTACTAAAACTAACATTATGAGGTATGCATGTCAGGCGAGCGAACATAAATAAGAGACAAAATATCGTTTTTCGAGGATTTACGGCATCAGCCTAAAGGAGCTATATCAAGCTGATATCAATATATATTCCGATAACTTTACAAACTTCCAGCCCAAGCGGAATAACATGCCGTGCCGGCCATAATGTAACCTTCTAGGCCGTCGGCACTCAACTGAGCGCGCTCGTGATGGGCTGTCGCCCAGCGCCCAAGTGGCAATCTATATAACTAGCGTTAAGCCCGTGACAGGAATTGTCCAAAATGCCAATATGGCGACACATACATGTGCGACAAGCGAACAGAAATAAGTGACGAAAGATTGTATATCGAGGTTTTAGGTAGCACTCAGCAAGTGCTATATCATGCTGATATTAATATAATGCTCACATAAAAAAATAATGCATATATTCTTGTGTGTTTTAATATACCATTATTTTTATTATCATCATCATCATCAGCCTGTATTCGTCCACTGTTGAACATAAGCCTCCCGCATGAGTCTCCATCCTCTTCGATCCTCCGCCTTCCGCATCCAGGTCACTCCCGCTATTCTTCTCATGTCGTCAGTCCATCTTGCAGGCGGTCAGCCAATGCTTCGTTTGCGCCATTTTTTTTGGGTGCCATTGCAATACTTTTCTTCCCCATCGACCGTCGTCTCTTTGACACATATGTCACATTGCCACTTGAGTGTGCCTATTCGTTGAGTAGCCTCCACTACTTGAGTTATTCTGCGTATTTCCTCGTTTCGGATTCTATCTTTTAGTGACAGTCCTCTCATGGATCTCTCCATAGCACGCTGGGTGACAATTATTTTATTGGTAATACTTGCTGTAAGATTCCACGTCTCTGCGCCATAAGTCAATACAGGGTGAATGCATTGGTACAACGCCTTAGTTTTAAGACATTGCGGAATTTTTTGATTAGAAAATTAGTCTAGAAAGTTAATTTTTGTAAGGAGGCCATTTCAAATATATTATTTCGCAAACCCCCTAAGGGAGCCAATCGCTTTTTACATTCCGTCTTAACTAGCGTTTTACTCCCCGCCCACAGCGTCAAGCCAAACAACCGCCGCCTCCCTCGCGAAGGGGGAAATGCCCCGTCTCCCTCGCTCTTGCTTCAACTCCGCAAGCCGCGCGCGAAAGAGAAGACACTACTTTCAGAAAGCATTCTTGAGTATGCTAATTGCGTATGGTAAAACTGTTGGATAACTCCGGATGAAAGGCCGCGTCGGTGTGTGAGTGAGAATGCCGACGGAGCGTTTGTTTGGATGCTCGGGTGGGCGTAGAGGGGGCGTTGTACTTAAATACCTAAAGTCTAAGCATATAAGGGGCGTCGGCTAACTCTTAAAGGCAACTACTTTTTTTTTGCATTAATATTCTTGCAATTAAACATGCCTTGCCATAGTTGAATAAGTCACTACAAATTGCCGTCAATTAGTTAAATCAGTAGTCCATGCCTCTTTCCATTGCCGGCGGGTATAGCTAAATGTTCAAAGCATTAGCTTTGCAAGCAAAAGGTCGTGGGTTCGATCCCCGACGGAGATTTAAAAAAAATATTTTTTAAATGATTTCTGAGCTTTAAAATACCCACGGATGGTGTGAATTTGATCCCTCACCCATAAAATGCCGTTCATAGCCTATTAATCATAATTGGTGGTAGACGAAAGTCATCCCGTGACGACCACCTAATTTAATAATTAAATTAATTAAATTAATTTGATGAATTAAGAGACGGCTCAACCCAAAAGAATTTCAAGAATGAAACAATAAAAAACTTTGTTACACCAGTGAGTATAAATTATTTTTTCGTACACCGGTATCTGCGACGCCGCACCTTCTTCAGGACAAACTTAAAACTAATCAAAATACAAAATGCTTCGTGGAGAGAAAAGTGGACGGGAGAGTGTGAAAGTGTCTGACTCATATATGGACGGAACGGTTGAACAGAGCGGATTTATGGGAAACATATCAAGTATCGGGATATACTTTGCTAGTAATTGATTGTTAACCCTTTCGCATCGTTTGTCGGCATATGCCGTCACAGATTCCCTGACAGTTGACATCAGTTGACGTGATTTTTCTGTAAACCACATGTGGGAATGCCACCACATGTATGGAGTAACATAATGAACGTTTGTTAAATATAATAGTTTTTATGCATCATCTGACAGTTTAAGGATAGAACACCCAATGTGATATATGAAAATAGGTCAGATAAGTTCATTTATGCTTCAAACACTAATATTAAGCAAAAAAAAATCGTTTGAAAAATTCACGCCAGTATTATTTGTATTCCACCGAGCCGTAAAAAAATAAAAAAGGAAGCAGAAGCAGAAGAAGTCATTGGCAAAGATAGGCCTAAGGCAAGGAAAGAATGGATAACAGAGGAAATCGTCAATATAATAGAAAAAAGGAGACTACTCAAAAATAGCCCCAATGACAAGGCCCAAAGTGAATATAGAGCACTGAGAAACAGAATAAACAGAGAGTCACGAATCGCTAAGGAAGCATTCTTACAGAGAAAATGCAAAGAAATCTATGACAACATGAAAAAAGGAAATATTGAAACTGCATATGCGTCAGTAAAAGATTTCTTTGGCATGAAAATTGGAAAAGGCAAAGCGATAGAAGCAGAGAACGGGAAAATACTGTTTCAAGATACACAAATAGGGGAGAGATGGAAACAGTACCTGGAAACACTATACAACGGAAGTAATGATACCAGCTTTGAGAGTGTGATAGAAAACGAAACTGATGTAGACGCCGATGATTTGGGAGACCCAATTATCCGAGAAGAATTTGACTTCGCATTAAAAAAGCTCAAAGATGGAAAGACACCAGGGATTGATGACCTACCAGCTGAACTAATAAAGTCGGCAGGAACCGGAACTCTAGATGCTCTGTTCATAATGACTCAGATAATCTACAATACAGGAATAACGCCAGAAGACTTCAAAAAGTGTCTAATTGTAACTCTGCCGAAGAAGCCCGGAACAACAAAATGTGAACAACACCGAACACTCAGTATTCTATCCCATGCATCCAAAATACTGACCAACATAATCCTACATAGAATTGAACCAAAAATAGAAAAGACTCTCACTAGCGATCAATTTGGATTCAGAAAAAGAATGGGAACCAGAGAAGCAATCTTATCCCTGCGTATGATCTTGGAGAAGAGGATAAAAGTGGACCAAGATACATATATTGCCTTCGTGGACATTGAAAAAGCGTTTGATAAAGTAGATTGGGAGAGGCTCTTGATATGATAAGGTTTGCTGACGACATTGCTCTGATTGCTGAAACTGAAGATGAACTCACGGAAGCGCTGACATCCATGGAAAACATATTTAATTCCAACTACATTATGAAGATAAACAGCACAAAAACCAAAGTCATGAGAGTAAGCCGCAATGAGCAGAAAAGTAACATATCAATGCTAGGAGTACCCCTAAAAGATGCAAAAGAATTTGTATACCTTGGAAGTACAATCACCTGGGATGGCAGAACAAAAAGAGAAGTCAACAGTCGAATACATCAAGCAAGGCTAGCTTTCAATAAAAAAGCCAAAATTCTTGAGTCAAAGAATATTTCTTTAGGGCTCCGCAAGCAACTTGCCAAAACACTTGTTTGGAGCATCTTAATGTACGGCTGTGAGACATGGTGCTTATCTGAAAGTGATAAAAAAAACTAGAGGCCTTTGAGATGTGGTGGTACAGAAGAATTCTCGGAATTTCCTGGAGAGACCACGTCACGAACAATGAGGTTCTCAGGATAATCAAGGAAGATAGGCACCTAATAAGAACCATCTCAGAGAGGCGAGCCCGATGGATTGGTCACATCATGCGCCACGATGGTCTTCTTCACGATATTGTGGAGGGGATGGTTGAGGGTAGAAACTGTAGAGGGCGCCCTAGACGGGAGTATTTACTGCAAGTATTCGAGGACATGGATTGTAGCGCTTATGCTGAGCTGAAAAGGGTTGCGGAGGACCGAGAGGAATGGAGATCGAGATGCAAGATTCTGTTGCTGCAAATCAATCCACCGGATTGATACTACGAAGACCGAGCCGTAACGAAAAGGTTAATGATTTTACTGTTATTATTGAAATTATTAAAATCAATTAATTTTCAAAAAACAGAATCATCTTCTTAATGACCGCTATCCTTTATGGAGCACATTGTCGTCACGAATTTCCGCCACAAAGATTTTCAAAGCATTTGAAAATTCTTACTTATAATACTCGTATATACATAATGACATCCTTCTCTCTAAGTTAGTTATTGAATTGCGTGGTGGCAGGATGAGGAGCACAAGAACAACACACAAGCGTTTCCAGAAGCACGTATATTTTCACGATAATCTTTACAAACTTCCAGCCCTAGCGGAATAACATGCCGGGCCGGCCATAATACGACCTCGTCGCGGTCGGCACACAACTATCTGGGCACCGGGCGCCGTGGTCGGTGACACCCAGCGCTGCAAGTGTGGCGGTCTGAATAACTAGTCCTCTTAACGGCATTACAAAATGACAACACATGCGTGTCCGATGAGTGAACGAAAATAAGAGACGAAAGATTACATATCGAGGTTTTCGGTACCAGTCAGCAAGGGCTATATCATGCTGATTTCAATAATAATAATCGCCTTGCTAATACTCCTTTACATTTGAGTCTTCAGTATAATTTTTGAAGTGCCCACTCTAGCCCTCGTTTTCCCCACCATAACAGCCCTCTTCCTCTGCCAAGTACTCCGGCTATCCTTCCCCAACTCCTCCGAACTCCGGAATAGCGATTCTTCGAGTGGACGTTACATTCAAATGAAGATTTTAATATCCGTAAGTTAAAATCTGTACTAGGACTACTTGAGATTTCAACATTATTCTCATAGTATCAAATGTATTAGATAATTCGAACAATAATGTCATTTTAATGCTAAAGTAGTATTTTTTCAATCAGAATAAATATTTTTTTAGTCAAAATATAAAAGAAAACCTTATTAACCCTATTATATTATAACCAGTCTTTAATTTCATTTTTTTATTTTTATTTTTAATTGAATTTTATTTTGACCAATGATTGATATGAATTGATTTAGTAACATTAAGGTTATTAACTGAAAATACTTGCTGAAACTGCATTATTCTATTTTATTATTATTTCAATATAAAAAATTAACCAATTAAAAATATTTAGTTTTGATTCACTTTTATTTTTAATTATTACATGTTTCGGACCAGTTTATTGAAGATATGAAGGTCTCCAGGGAGTCCGAAACATGTAATCATAAAAATAAATGTTTTTATTTTTTTATTTTTTATCTGAAATAATTTTAAAATTGTATGTTGAATTGTTTTATTGTGTATCAAAATTATAAGACCGTTTCTAAAGTAATGTATTTTTTACTCGACATAGACAAAGAAATTTTATTTTTTCAGCAAACGTCACACTTAAACCATACAATCATGATATATTTTGGCAGCTGATATAGCAAGTCTTTCTTGTAAAAAAGAAGTGATTCTGCATAGTCGGTTTTGATTGGTACTTGTTCAAATATGTTTAGTGAAAATCAAGTAATTCTACATGTTTAATTTTTGACTACGAATTGGCTTAATACATTCTGTTTTTGCTTAGTAACGATTTTTAAATTGTGGACGGGATGGTTGACGGTAGAAACTGTAGAGGGCGCCCTAGACGGGAGTATTTTCAGCAAGTATTCGAGGACATGAATTGTAGCGCTTATGCTGAGCTGAAAAGAGTTGCGGAGGACAGAGAGGAATGGAGATCGAGATGCAAGATTCTGTTGCTGCAAACCAATCCACCGGATTGATACTACGAAGAAGAAGTATAGATGGAATAATTTTTTTGGCAAATAAAAAATAACTAGTTTCGATAAATTCAAGTTTATTTTTTGAATGTGATTTATTTAAATTGTTAAAAAGTTACAATGCATAATTGTGAAGAGTTACCAAACCAGGTTTTTGCATGCAGGTTTGAGTTTACCCTTTACTGAGTGCACCCATCTACCCTTTTACCTAAAAAGGGTAGACTGACCACTGGTCGTGTTCCCGCTGGCATAAGTTACTTGTAAAACAGGAATATTTGGGGCGGTTCAATGATACCGTTTGAAAAATTAATTAACGTTAAGAATCCTTGTGCAGAAAAGATCACTTTCTGTCTTTGGAACGCTGAAGCGTCTTTCAATTTTATAGGAAATATTTGGGACTTGCAGCTATACTCGATCGAAAAAAAAAATCGTCCCATGTTGCGTTATTTATTTTATTTCTCTGTCATTGAAACATATTTAAAAGAAGATAAACCCTAGTCAGTATCATAACTGTTAAAAATAAGGTTAACGTCATTTCCAGTTTCCAATTTGTGCATTAGTTTTTTATGATGACTTTCTAACAACACATTTTTAAAGCTTGAAGTATGAATACGTATGATATGTTTCAAACTAATATTATTCAAATATCGAACGTCCAAACCTTTTTTTATAAAATGCCGAAAAAGGTGGTTGATATATAAACCAAAAAAAAAAATATTTAGAATCGTCAGTCAAATATTCGACGCTTAGTAACCAATGGGTTAATATCAATAAATATAGGTTGGCTGAATTAAATAAGCATTTTTCAATATAAAAACATTGCAACTCACAAATGCTTTTAACATTTTTTATTACCTCTTTGTGTTTGGCTTATATTTTAAGCTTATGTTTATTGATTTTTAAAAGGCATTATAAATCATTTATATAATTATTCCGGAACCGAGGTCGCGGTCCTGAAATTACAGCATCAGCTTATATGGTGATGACGGAATAACAAGGTTCCGGCATTGAGTTGGTATTATTTTATTTAATACGAGACCACTTTTTATACCTTAATTTAAACATCAGGAAGCAGATATAAAAGTTATATTAATATATTGAATGTCATACACTGCACATTCCTCGATACCGTTTTTGGACCTTGATCCCGTCAATCCACATTGAGTGACAGATTATTGGGATGGTCCATACTCCGTATCGATGCGTAAGGATTCCTTATTAATATTAATATTAATGTTACCAATACATAGAATTTCGTACACCGCAAATTCCTCGATACTTGTTGTTTTGGACTTTGATCGTACCTGACTGTATGAATCTAAGATATATAGTTTGATTATAAGAATTACTTTAAGGACTGTTGTATGTTTTGACATCAGCATGATGTAGTCCTTGTTACTGAAAACCTCGACTTACAATCATTCGTCCCTTATTCCTGGTCGCTTGTCGTGCATTTACGTGCGCCATGTTGTCATTTTGGACGGGTCCGCTAACGGGTGTGTTAATTATGAACACCACTGCTCGTGGCGCGGTCGAAAGGCGAGACAATAGTCGGTCCCCACCCTTTAGCGAGACAAGCTCGCGTTACGGCCAGCGGTATGTTTCCGCTTGGCTGGAAGCTTGTAAAGTTTTAAAGTAAATAGAATCAATGTTCTTCTAAAAGAAAGTGTTTGTTTGCTGGCCTGCTCCTCATCCTGCCGTCACGCGACGGAGTAACACCCCTTTTAAGAGAGAGGAGGATGTTAGTTCTTAATACAACACAGTTATGTTCAAAATAACGTTTTGAACATAACTTAAAAATTAAATACGCTTAGCTTTTGTTACAAAGCAAAAAATGTTGAATATGAACTACCCTTTCGATAGCTATCAACTTCTCGTAGATAAGCCAAACTAGTAATAGTAAAATCTAGTTCAAGTTACAAACTGGTTAAAATTCACAATTTTCACAATTAAAAATAACTGAGTCCAATAACTGGATTTACATGTTTAATTCTGTCCATACAGAATATCAACAGCTGCAAAGAATCTATGTAAAATAAATCATTTAAATAAATTTGAATCATAGTGTCCATTCAAAAATAAATCGATTATTCTGTTGATATCCCCCGTCTATAAAAAGACGACAAGTCACGGGTTCGTCACGTGGCCGCGTTGAGGAAGGATGCAGGAGCAGATTAACAACACAAAGAACTTGTTTTTGAAGCACAATTCGCGTTTATTTTTAATAAAAATATATTTAGTTATCCGACGGATATGGCGTTTGTGCCATACCGATCGAGAGTTCACTGACAACTGCCGGAACACTGTGACATGCAGCGCCGCCAACGATCGCGGCAAAAAAGCAAATTAAAGATGACAGTTGCACTAACATGAAATGGAGCTACTGTCAAAACTAATAAAATGGCGTGTGCAAACGCGGTGTAATATTTTATAATTGAAACTAACATTATTGGTGTGCATTTCAAGCGAGCGAACAAAAATAAGAGACAAAAGATCGATTTTCGAGGCTTTAAAAATAACTATATCAAGCTGATATTACTGTATTGAAGATCAGTTTGGATAATATTGTAGGCAAAAAAGGCTGACGGTTTTTGTAAATTAATCGACTCCACAAAGATCTGATAGCTGCCTTCAGAATGGTCCAGGTTTCCTTGGCAGTTATACTCCATATCGATGAGGACGAAGTATCCTAACGCTTCAGTCATATTTTGATATTATTTATTTAAAAAAAAAAGCTTCAAGTATGTTTTCATTAGTAAATGTTAAAATTTAACACTTCTTTAACAACCAATCTAATAATCGTACCTGCTTAAATTTACAGCATTCGATACCGCCTGGCGTGGAGCGCTCGCAGCGAGCAAGGCATATTATTTCGTAGCAATTTTCCGGGCCATAAATCCTCTACGACGCCCGAGAGCCTCCTTCCTCTACGCCGTCTTTCATTTCGACTTTATATTACTTCGCGCTACGCCGTAGCACCAGCTCGTAACTCTTTCGTAGCAGACTCGAGCGGAGTGAGCTCTACGAAAACTCATAGACGTAGACGTGTATCGCGTAGGCGCGCCCATTTTCATCATCATAACACGTAAGATTTGCTGACGACATAAGAAGAATAGCGGGAGTGGCCTGGATGCGGAAGACAGAGTATCAAAGAGGATGGAAACTCACGAGGGAGGCTTACGTTCAACAGTGAACAGACTGATAATGTTGAACACGTTGACATCAGCATGATATAGCCCTTGCTTGGCTGGTGCCGAAAACCTCGATATACAATCTTTCGTCTCTTATTTCTGTTCGCTTGTCAGACAAGAATGTGTCCGCCATATTGGCATTTTTGGACTAGTTATATAAACCGCCGCTTGTAGCGCCGATGCGACAGCCCATCACGGGCGCGCCAGTTGTGTGCCGCCCGTCGGCGAGAGCATATTGTATTGTGGCTCGGCCTAATGCTGTGAATAGGTCGGGCCATAAGTTTGTAAAGTTTATCGTAAATATATGTCAATGTTCTTCAGATAAAGTCTATGTTATTAATCTGCTCATAACCCTGCCACCACGTGACGGAGTAACAACTTTTGAAAGAGAGGAGGATGTTGACGTATACAACGACGAGTGTTTAAGTTCAGAACCACTGAGTAGACTGGTCTCAAAGAAGGTAGAAATCTCTCTAACCTAACCTTATCTAACCTAACATAACCTAAAGTAACTTCTTAGGTTTTCACGGCCAGATTTGATATTCTGGCTTTTGGGTTTAGCGTGTGTGGCTAACTTTCTTCAACCAATATTTCGACCTCCATTGCAGGGGTCTTCTTCAGGATTGATGATTTATTTAGTTTTGAGTTGGTTTATTCAGATTATCTTACAATGCTATTATATTAATCTTATAATATACTCGCACAAGTTACAATATATTTAATTGTTTTTAGATTTTTTTACAATATAATTCAATATTCCGGCGGGTATAGTTCAATGGTCAAAGCGTTTGCTTTGCAAGCCAAAGGTCGTGGGTTCATTCTCCGACGGAGATTAAAAAAAAAAGTATTTTTAATTGATTTCCGAGTTCTAAAATACCCCCGGTTGGTGTGAATTTGATCGCTCACCCGTAAAATGACAGTCATAGCGTATTAATTAAAATTGGTGGTAGATAAAAGTCGTCCTGTGAAGACCACCCATTCATAGTAAATTCCTGTAATAATAAGGATGATGCGTGAATCTCGGGCTTTAGTCTATGACGTTGGCGGATAAACACTCCAAATGTAGCGCTTAGCCATATGTACCATGGTAAACGTCGTAGAATTCCACAGATGAGACTTAAAAAAAATACTATGACCATCTGTCGATATTCTCCTGTATGTGCTTACATAAAAAAATACAGCAGAGCTTAGCTAAACGAAAATATACTAGAATGTTGAAGAGTGTTACGGCCATGCGTTAGCTGCCGTAGACGTTCGTAGCTGCCGTAGCGAGTCGCGGGGTGGGGGTAATGACTGCAAATTAAGAAAATCGCGCAGCTTAATGACAAACGCCTGCAGAGGCAGAATTTCTGTTTTCTCACTCGCGCCGCCTCCAAGATGGCCGACTCCGGAAATCGTAAAGTCGAACGCCAATTTCTTGAAAACACACATGCACGTGTACGTACAGCGGGTACACTTACGTCATTACCACTATGTAACAACCCGTGTCGATAAAAAGTAATTATAAAACAGTAATTGTAAAAAAATAACATTAACTTTGAGATCTGTTTAAAATATTAAAAAAATAGCATATTTTATTTACTTATTTATTTATTTACAGAACCGTAGTTCCAAGAAATACAAAAAATAAATATAGCATATTTTTATAAAAAAATACATACAAAAGATCAGAGAGATCTAGGAAAACAATACCATCTACAAAAGAGGAAAAGGATGTTGTTCAAGTTGTCTCTTCCTGGATTACAAGATGAACTGACGACATCAGAATAATACCGGGCGTAGGCAAGATGCTAAAGGCGGAGGATCAAAGAAGACGAAGACTCATTCGGAGAGCCTACTTTCAATAATGGACGGACACACACGCTAATGATGATGATGTGCAATAAATCAAAATATTATTTAACTTTTATTTGATGCTACCTTTATTTTGTTTATTTACTTAACAGTACCGCAGTTCCAAGGTACATAGAATAATAAATAATAAGAAATAAGAAATAAGAGTATACATAAACATACAATACATACACAAAAAACATAAAATGACATGTGTCGAAGATCACGGAGATCTAGGAGAATAATACCATCGACAAAAGAGGAAAAGGATGTAAGAAAAGGATCGAGGTGTGCTGGTAGGCCATTTAGGAGCGACATTGCCGTTGTACTAAATTGAATGCTTGAAGTTACACAAATATCAACTGGGATGTAAAACAATGTATGATATATATATATATATATAATCGTGTCGGAAACAACAGGGTCAGATCCTGTCTGCCGAGAAGTGGGCGACGTCGATGGCGTTACTTCTGGCCATCATCAGGTCTTCCTGGGTGCAGCTATTCGGGCACAGCGCACACTCCAGAAGGTGTGACAGGGTCTGCTCCACGCCGCAGTCACATTCAGTCGGTCCGCTGTAAGACTACCAGGCCCTCATTTGTGTCCTCGTCTTGCACACTGCGGTCCGAAGTCTGTTAAGGGACCTCCATATATTCCACCCTTGGTGATGTCCAGGGGCTAGGTCCTCTTTCGGGGCAATCCAAGTATTCCCCTCAGTTGCGCTTCTCCACATGCTCAGCCGCAGGAATGTCTGATTACGAGTACGCATATACCTATCCGGAAAGTAACGTTCCTCCATGACCATTGCTTTCACCTAGTGAGTTGAAAGTTTCATAATAACAAAAACAATAAAAATTAAAAATGTTATATTTTATTCTCATGTATTATTTCAAAGTCAATTTCGAATAAATCATATTCCTAAAGTTTCAAAGTCAACTTCGAAATAACAGCAATAATAATAATCATTATAATTATACTGTTCTAGAATTTCAAAGAGTTTTAAAATTGGAACTCAGCCGGCCGCACCACACGCGCAGTTCCAGTCGGGAAGTTGAAACTTCATTAGAGCCGAGATTATAATGTCAGTATTCTTAAGTATTATGTTCCAATAATGCTTTATTTATATATGTTTTATAGCACCAGTTGAGCTATCTGATCTAAAAAAAAAAGATTAACAAATCGCCAAAAAAAAAGTTATAAGTTAAATTTAAAAATGTACTATGTTATCTTAACCACGAACCACTATGGTATCTTAACTACTAACCACGTCGGAGGTCCACATGGGAACATAGTTGGTTCCCATAAGCCTCCAAGGCAAGAGTCCGCGAAGTTGCATAGACTGCGGCTACAGTACCAGAGAAATATTTCGGTGATCAATCATCAACGTCTTTTAAGGAGATCAGGTGATGAGCCCGGCGATGCTTCCAGGACAGTTTTTTTATTGCCTTAAGGGGAGGTTCAACCATCCCGGGTGCATGTATAAAGCAAGATTTGATTAAATCATTTCAAAAATCAAGACGTCAGTGACAATACACTGACAAGACACTGACAACACACTGATAAGTCAATGACAATACACTGAAAAGACACTGACAAGTCACTGACAAGACACTGACAACACACTGACAACACACTGACAAGTCAACGACAAGACACTGACAACACACTGACAATACATTGACAACATGCTAAGGATACACTGAAAAGTCAATGACAACACAATGATAATACACTGACAAGTTACTGAAGATACACTCTTTAGGGTGTCTTTAACATATTAAAGACACACTAACAAACACTGACAACTCACTATCAATACACTACAACGCATTGAATATTAAATGACAAACACAACATCACACTGAAAGCATGCTGAGAGAACACTGACAGCACACGGACAACACAATGACAACACACTACCAATATTAAAAACATACTTACAACACACTTACAAAGCACTGACAACATACTAAGGACACACTGAAATCATACTGACAACACACTGACAAAACACTGACAACATACTAAGGACACACTGAAAGCATACTGGCAACACACTGACAAAACACTGACAACATACTAAGGACACACTGACAGCACCGTGACAGCACACGAACAACACAATGACAACACACTACCAATATTAAAAACATACTGACAACACACTTACAAAGCACTGACAACATACTAAGGACACACTAAAATCATACTGACAACACACTGACAAAACACTGACAACATACTAAGGACACACTGAAAGCATACTGGCAACACACTGACAAAACACTGACAACATACTAAGGACACACTGACAGCACCCTGACAGCACACGAACAACACAATGACAACACACTGTCAATATTAAAAACACACTGGCAACACACTGACAAAACACTGACAACATACTAAGGACACACTGAAAGCATACTGGCAACACACTGACAAAACACTGACAACATACTAAGGACACACTGACAGCACACTGACAGCACACGAACAACACAATGACAACACACTGCCAATATTAAAAACACACTGGCAACACACTGACAAAACACTGACAACATACGAAGGACACACTGACAGCACACGAACAACACAATGATAGCACACCGCCAATATTAAAAACACACTGACAACACACTCATAACAGGCACTGCCATCACTGACTGGCATGAAACACTGGCAGTGTCGGCAGTTGTTAAATAACGTATTCCGTCCTCGGCGCGCTCACTGGAGGTAATTATGATCAAAGAAGAACTGCTAGGCGCTGTCTTGCGACGCTGAGAGAACTCCTTTAGTGACAGGTGAGAACTGGGACATAACATATAAAAGATATTAAATCATTATCAAGAGCTTGAAATATCATGGGGTACAGGTCAGTTAAAATGGCCAATATAGCTTATAAGCTGATTTAAGTATACTTAAGCTAGATGACGCTGAGAGAACTCACACAAAATATAAATAAAAATAAATAAAAATAATAATACCACCGCCAGATTACCGACGCCACTTTGCGACCCGCTGTCAATCGATTCCAGAACTTTTTAAACTTAATTAAATCTTTAAAGTCTAGAGTTCATAGAACTTAAGCCGCAATCCGATTATCAACCAACTCAACCATTTTATATCATGAAATATATATGCAAATGTAACTTAACTTTACTTTTAAATCAAATTACCTGTGACAACATTCGGTGTTATTTATTTTCCTTCAAGTTAAGAATCCGGTGAAGAAGATTCACATCCTCCATGTTCACATCTTCCCTTCCCGATCACACTCCCACAACGTCACCTTGTTATAAGCGAAACTGAGGAGAATACTTGGATTGCCCCGAAAGAGGATCTAGCTCCTGAACACAACCAGGGGTGGAATATATGGAGATCCCTTAACAGATTTCGCACCGGAGTTTGCAAAACAAGGACACAAATGAAAGCCTAGAAGCTTTACAACGGACCAACTGATTGTATGGCATAGGCTCTGCACGATCTCTCATGTTCACTTACTCTTTTACCTATAGTTCGTGATGTTTGTCCGATATATGGCGGTTGAAATTTTGGTTGAAGGAAGTTCGCCACACACGGCTAAACCCAATAACCACAATATCAAATCTGGCCGTGAAAAACGAAGAAGTTATTTAGGATATCACTCTGCTTAACATTCCGCTAAATATTATTAAATGTCTTGATACGGTCCTGCTTTCTTCTACCCAAACTCTCTCCTTGACGAGCACTGGAACAAAATGTGACTAATTTGTAGTTCCTATTCCTTGCCTCGATCTACCCGCTAGATATGCCTTATCTACCCACTCACGTATGCAGCACTCATATATCGCGCTTCTTCTTCCACCTTCTCGCCCACCAACTTGGAGACGCAGCGAGCATTGGAGATGGGAAGATTGGAGAATTGGAGAATTGGAGAACGCTAACTGTGTAATTCGATAACGATTGCATAAATTACACAACGGCTTGAAAGTAACGAATATTTTGAAATATCATTTTACGCTACAGTGGCACATTGTAAACACAGTTTTCTATGGATCAGTGAAGTTAAGCGACATTTGACGCCGATAAAAACTTGGATGGGTTACCGCTCGTTACTTAACGAATGTAGTTTTGTTTTTTATATAATATGTCGACCGAGAACTGGCAACTTCCAAAGATCCTTCCTTAATGCCACCGGTAAGCTATGGAACGCTCTTCCAGCGTCTGCGTTTCCTCCTTCCTACAATCTGGATCTCTTCAAGAAACAGATAAATATACACTTGCAATCTCCCCAACCGACACACAAACACGAACACAATACACGTTTCCCGCATGCAGCGTCCAGCCTCCCTGAATGAGCGTCATATAGTGCACTGGTCTTGACCGGGTGTGCTCTCCTGCATGCGTTTACATATATATTTTTTAAAATCACAAATAGGAGAATACCGACATGAGGTGAAAGTGATGCTGAAGTCTTATATAAAAGACGACAAGTAGCGGGTTCGTCACGTGGCCGCGTGGAGAAAGGATACAGGAGCAGATTAACAACACAAAAGAACTTGTTTTTGAAGCACAATTCGCATTTATTTTTATCAAAGGCTTGATTTCCTCGTCCGACCAGTGTGGCGTTTTGCCGGAAGAGAGTTAACTGGTGACTGTCGGAACACTGTGAAATCCAGTGCCGTCAAGATAATCACAGCAAAAAATCTAATGAAAGATGACAGTTGAACCAACATGAATTGGAGCAACTGTCACAACAAATAAAATGGCGTATGCAAACTATGTGTAATTTTATATGAAATTAAGACTAACATTTTAAGATGTGCATGTCAGGCGAGCGTACAAAAATAAAAGACAAAATATCGTTTTATGAGGCTTTTCGGTATCAACCGAAAAACCTATATCAAGCTGATATCAGTGGGATTGTGATGCTATGTCTAAGCGTGTGGAGTGTTCATTCGCCAACTCAGTCTGTTAAGCAAAAGGTGTCCACCAGAAACAACCTACTCCGAAAAGTGGGGAACCCAACCAAACCTGATCCGCACAAGTGCTCTAGCTCTCTGTTTCTCTGCTGGCGAGTATGCTGCGCCAGTACGGGCGAGGTCTGCCCATACCAAGAAAGTGGATATTGCTCTGAATGAAACGAGCCGGGTGGTTACGGGGTGCCTAAAACCTACCCCAATATCAAAGCTATATCAACTCTCGGGCATCGCCCCACCAAACATACGGCGAGAAGTTACTACCAAGAAGGAACTCACCAAAGCAACCCACGACGCACTCCACCCTATGTTTGGGTACCAAAAGATAACTAAACGGCTCAAATCAAGAAGAAGTTTCCTACAGTCAACAACGGAACTGGAGATACCTGAGGCCACCCTGCGGTTGAACATGTGGAGAAGCGCAACCGAGGGGAATACTTAGATTGCCCCGAAAGAGGACCTAGCCCCTGGACATGACCAAGGGTGGAATATATGGAGGTCCCTTAACAGAATTCGGACCGGAGTATGCAAGACGAGGACACAAATGAGGGCCTGGCAGTTTTACAGCGGACCGACTGAATGTGACTGCAGCGTGGAGCAGACCCTGTCACACCTTCTGGAGTGTGCGCTGTGCCCGAATGGCTGCACCCAGGAAGACCTGATGATGGCCAGAAGTAACGCCATCGACGTCGCCCACTTCTGGGCAGACAGGATCTGACCCTGTTGTTTCCGACACGATTATATATATATTCGCCAACTACAGTCCGACATTAACGCATCATCCAATTATTACAGGAATTTACTATGAATGGGTGGTTTTCATTGGAAGACCTCAAATTTCGATTAATAGGCCTTGACTGACATTTTACGCACGAGGGATCAAATTCACACCAAACGGGTATTTGAGAGCATAGAAATCGATTAGAAATTGCTTTTTTTTATCTACGCCGGGGGTCAAGCCCACGACTTTTGGTTTGATAAGCAAACGCTTTAAAAAATATATGCATTATTTATTAAAATTTCTTGAATGTCCAATGAATTCTCGGAATTTCCTGGAGATACCACGTCACGAACAATGAGGTTCTCAGCACAATCAAGGAGGATAGGCACCTAGTAAGAACCATCTCAGAGGCGATCGGGCACATCACGCGCCACGATGGTCTTCTTCACGAAATTGTGGAAGGGATGGTTGAGGGTTGAAACTGTAGAGGGCGCCCTAGACGGAAGTATTTGCAGCAAGTGTTTGAGGACATGAGTTGTTGCTCATATGCTGAGCTGAAGACGGTTGCGGAGGACCGAGAGAAATGGAGATCGAGATGCGAGATTCTGTTGCTGCAAACCAATCCGCCGGATTGATACTACTACTACTACTACGAAGAAGATTAAAACTTATGAAAAATAAAAAAATGCTATTTGTATACATTTTTTTGTTAACTTCTTGGTTCGGGTTCTTCAAATATGATTTTAACAAAATGTTCTTTTAACGCTGTTCAAATGTACTTTCAGGTTATGTAAATGATTCATCGTACACTTTCATCCCCTCGGCGTAGATTAGCGCATAATGTCATAAGCTGCCTAAGCAGATTAGAGAAGTGGAGGGGGTAAATCCATCTTAATGGCGTGACAATAATTAGCCTAATTGGCCGAATCTCCGCCTTCACCATCCACCAACACTGCGAAGAGATTCAAGATACCGGAGTGAATTGTTTATCAATATGCTTCTTGAAGAAATTTAGCCATTAGAAAAGAAAAAGCTCATCATTTTTCAATCCATTTTTCCAGACTTACTTCCTGAGAATTTACTAAAAAAAAACAATCCAGGCACTGGACATTGAGAAAGCTATTAAAACCAGGAAAAATCTAATATAACCAGGTTCAATTGTCGTTTAGTCCAATTCTAGATATGTTCCAGTAAATCGCTCCATTATTGTTATTATTATATTAGTATTTGTATAGCGCTTTTTTAAGACCGAATGATCATTCCAAAAGCGCTTCTTTGCCTCTCTGAGTAAAAAGGTGGGTCTTGAGTCTGCTTCTGAAGCATACCTCCACTTTAAGCTCTCTTATGCTTTCCGGTAGCGAGTTCCAGGCTATTGGTGCCGCAAAGACCGTGCTAGGACTACCTCCCGTCAGCTGCAGGGTGCTTTTTATTTGCTCTAGCCGATGATCCTCGCGGTGCAGTTCTTGAGTGCCTTGTAAGCTAAGAGGCATAATTTGTACTGGATTCTAGCCGAAACTCTCAACCAGTGCAGTCGGTGTAGTATTGGAGTAATGTGACAGAATTTGGGCGCGTTGTAGACTAGTCGTGCCGCTGCGTTTTGTAACGACTGCAATCGCTTTAGTTGTTTGGCTGGCTGGCCCAAGTGCAGTGCGTTGCAGTAGTCCATTTTGGAGACTATAAACGGAAGGGCGTTCCCCTGGCCGATCCCAGTGTTTGTTTTTATGTAAACACAGAGAATACCGACAGATTGTGGTAGTAATTCTGAATTCTCGTCTGTGGAATTATATGATGCTTACCATGGTGAATATGGCTAAGCGCTGCATGTGGAGTGTTGATCCGTCAACGTCACAGGAATTTACTATGAATTGGTGTTCTTCGCGGGACGACTTTCGTCTACCACCAATTTTTATTAATATGCTATGACAGTTATTTTACGTGTGATGGATCATATTCACACCAACCGGGAGTATTTTAGAGCTCATAAATCGATTACAAACCCTTTTTTTTAATCTCCGTTGGGGATCGAACCCACAACCTTTGGCTTGCAAAGCAAACGCTTTGACTGTTGAGCTATAGCCGCCGGCAGAATAATAAAATAATCAAGAATATAACAAGGCGGCCAAGTAAAACCATAGGTACTATTCACAGATATACTTAGTAGTGAACAATGATCATGGTTAGTATCTCAAGTATAGGACAATGTGGGGTGATATATTGGTGGGATGTTGGTGCATCTTGGCTTGATTTTAATTGGCGGAATTTCCTGTCCACGAACATGTGGCTCCCTTTAAGTTAATCGTTAAGACCTGCGCAATTAGCAACGCCCTAATGGCGTCCAAGCATTCCCTAAGGAGGCGCAATCCACGATTTAAACAGTGGCGTTATAACGACCGTCGACCACTTTCTACATCTGTAGCACACAGTCACCACTAATTGCCGCCACTCACTTCTGCTAGCTGTTGTTGTCCATGGCTTATCCCAAGACATAACTGCACCTTAAAAATCTACTAGGGGACATATATAATATGTATATCATATGAAATCAGCATGATGTAGCCCTTGCTGACTGGTACTGAAAACCTTGATATACAATCTTTCGTGTCTTATTTCTGTACACTTGTCATACATTTATGTGTCCGCCATACTATGACTAGTTATATAGATCACCGATGTTGCGCCGGTGTGACAGCCCATCGTCGGCGAAAGCATATTGTATTGCGGCTCGGCCGAATGCTAGGTCAAACCATAAATTTATAAAGTCTTATCGTAAATATTTAATATGTCAATGTGCTTCTGAAAAGTATGTGTTATCAATCTGCTCCTAATCCTGCCATCACGCGACGGAATAACACATTTTTGAAAGAGAGGACACATTTTTTTTACAATATTCCAACACTATTTTTTTCACGTAGTACGTTTTCTCTCATGGATCGTTCATATTGTATACTCCCCGCAAACATCGATAAGAAACAATATGAAATAATTCTACATTGACCGTTCCATGATTTATTGATTTCCTCGACTTATCGACAAAAAACTCTTATGGTCACAAATATCATTCCGATTGACCGTAAAAAAGCAGTGGAGAGCAAGATTTACGTTTCAATGTTGGGAGTCTGCGATACTTCACGTGCAATAATTAATTTATTAGCCTTCGAAAAAGTTCGTTTTGCTATTTCAGTACTCATTGTGACATCTTCGATAGGGAATTGGAAGTGCAGTCATTCTCTTTATCAACCTACATGTATTATTTACAGGAATCTATGAAGCATGTAAATAAATATCGTCAGGTTTCGTCACAGGAGCGATTTTTCTGTAAACCACATGTGTCAATGCCACCACATGTATGGAGTTAAATATAATAGTTTTTTATGCATCATCTGATAGCTAAAGGATATAAGAACCAATGTGGCATTTAAAAATAAGTCAGAAAATATATTTACGCTTTAAATACTAGTTTTAAGCAAAAAAATGGTTTGAAAAATTCACGTCGTATTGACAGTATAATTTGTATTCCACCGAACCATAACGAACTTTGGCATCACAGTATACATGGTTATTAGTAACGCCACTGCATTCCTCAGTAGCATTCCCTACACTGGCCGTTAATAGTTCTAGCGACCTAGACGGCCCTCTAGAGGCCAATTTTCTTAGAGAATGTCTTCTGCATGCAAATGGTCTGAGATTTGAGCCATTTAATGTGTTGCGTGGACCAACATCCATAGCATGTTGAAACTATGGCTCTCGTCTTACCACCATAGCTAAACAAAATTAGACGCGGTGATTTTTCTGGCTAGCATTTTTTCGGTCAGAATTTTTAATGCAGTTCGGTCATAGTTTTCAAAACATTGGTCAGACTCAATATTAAAATTGATTAAAATTTATATTGAGGTTTCATAATTTCAATGATAGTGGTATTTTATATTATTTAGCCAACCTAACCTAACGTAATCTAACCTGACTTTACCTAACGCGTAACCAGAAACTTATTTAAATTCTGATTATTTATTTTGTAGCCATTTTTTCATTCGAATAGCATGCAGGAGAGCACAAGCGATCGTAGCCAGTAGTCTCTATGACGCTCTACCATAACATATCAAATGTGTTAAGTATATGTGAGGATTCAGAATCATCATCATCGTCCTGTTTGCTCCTCTAAATGGTGCATACGGTCCCCACAATCTGCCACCACAAAGCTCTGTCAGCTGCCTTAGCCGTTACCTCATTCCATGTCAGCTTTGTCTCCTGCAACTTTACCAAGTACACTATTGTATATCTATAGTTTCCAACGGACACAAAAAAATATAGCTTTAATTATTGCTCTCTAATGATACCCGAATTCCATGTCCCAACCAAGTCCACCTCCGCCTCTTGAGAAACTGTATTATACAATGACTGTTCATTTATCTCGTCATTCTATCGTAAAGCCACACTATTGTGTCCCCAGAATTCTAAGTAGTCATATGTTTTCGAATCCATTATACGGCTGCGTTGGCACATATGATATTTAATTTAAAAAAAATCTTAAGTAACTATATATTTACTATTACATATTTTTACAATATTTAATTAATACATAAAAGTGAAACAAATGGCTATGCGCCAGTGTTGGGTAAAAAAATTCTACAGCTGTAATGATTCGTCGTTCGAATCCCCGCGTCCCTCGTTTAGGTTTCTTCGATTTGTTGATGAGAGTTGTTCATCAGCTCCTCGTCCTGCCACCACGCAATTCAATAAAGAACTTCGAGAGCAGGATGTCACTATATATGTACTATTATATATTATTAAGCTAGATAAGTATAGAGTAGTGAGAGGCAAGTTGGTTTAAATTTGAAAATAATGACTGTTAATACTTCAGCGACGTCAGTTTTGGGGTACAGCGGGGCAAGACGGGGTAACAAGGTAATGAGGAAACAATGAATCCCTCGCCCCACTCCTTAGTCTTCTACATCTCTTACCCCAGCGTTATTCTGACAGCCCTAGAATAAAACAACTATTTTGAAACAAAAAAAATACATCCCTTGTCTAATCAAAGTGAACTCCATATCACCGAGATCCTCATCAGGACGCGTGGTGGATGGATAAGGAGCAATTCGACAAAGCAAAGAACTTGTGTGAGTGCCAGGGCGCTTATTTTCCATGGGAGTTTTAAGTTTGCTCAACTTCGATGATCTAACAAGAACCGCGTCTACAGTGTGCTGTTATCACATTACTCCTAACCCTAAATGACGCAAAAGAGAATGTATACCTTAGAAGTACGATCTCCTGGGATGGCAGAACAAAAGAGAACTCAACAGTCGCATACATCAAGCAAGGCTAGCGTTCAATAAAAAAACAAAAATTCTTGAGTCAAAAATAATATTAATTGAAAGCTCCGCAAGCAACTTGCCAAAACATTTGTTCGGGGCATCTTGATGTACGGCTGTGAGACATGGTGGTTTGGAAAAAGACATGGAATTTCCTGGAGAGACCACGTCACGAACAATGAGGTTCACGGGATAATCAAAAAAGATAGGCACCTAGTGAGAACCATCTCAGAGAGGCGATTGGTCACATCATGTGCCACGATGGTATTCTTCACGACCATTTTGAAGGGATGGTTGAGGGTAGAAACTGACGACGGAAGTATTTGCAGCAAGTATTCGAGGACATGAGTTGTAGCTCTTATGCCGAGCTTAGGAGGATTGCAGAAGATCTAGATGCAAGATTTTGTTGCTGCAAGCCAATCCACTGGATTGATACTACGAAAAAATTGTCACATTTTCGTTTATTGTGTTTTAACTCACAGCACACATGTACCCTTCTTGCACCGCTTTTCTTTACCCCATTCTCCGAATTTCCGCTCCCCTCACAACCTCAAGTTTCTTTACCTCGCTCTTCCCTTTTTACCCCGGCCCGGTTTTGCCCCTTTCGCCCCCTTACGACCCCTTTTGCCCCACCCGGGCCAATCTCCTTGTGGGGCAGAGAGAGGCAACCCCCTCAAGAAGCGTAGTCAGCACTTTTCAACAGAAATTACAGCCGGTGAGGTGGTATGGTAATTATACCGGGGAGATATTTGGACTTGGGCAAGTTGGGGCACGTGGCGGACTGGTAAATCGAAATTGTCAGTAAATTCAAAAAAACACATATCTTTATAGCATATACGAGGGTAAGTCGTAAAATGCCTCAGCTTTTGCGATTGTTTCGTCAGAAACAGATGGCTGTCCGGAACGCTCCTCATCATGGACGTCATTGCACCCGTTCTTGAACTCTCTGCATCATTTGCGCACGTGTTGTACGCTCATACACTTGTGTCCATAAACTTTGCATAGCTGAGAATGGATTTCTACCGGCGCAATGTTTTATGCAGACAGGAAACGGATCACCGAGCTCAACTCACACCTGGCGGACGAGGCGAGAGGGAGATCCATCATGTACGGCTGACAAACCAAGACTGAGCAAGCAGCTTGCTAGAGAATGGATTTGGAGTGGAGAAACCAAGGTACACTACAGAATCGCGGAGGCCACCATAACAGCACTTTTCAGGAATGTAGCGCCATGGGAAACTTATTTTACGATTAACCGTCGCATTCTCCATAAGGACTCTCAATCACATGGATACCACAAATTGCCGTTACACAGTTGTGTTTCTCATTTTTTGCGTTGTCCCAAAACACTTGTATACTTGGAGGTCCACGTGGGAACGAAGATGGTTCCCGGGAGCCTCCAGGGCAAGAGACCGCGAACTAACATAGACTACATCTGTAGTACCAGAGAACTATTTGGTTGTTTAGTAATTAGGGCATTTTAAGGAGATCGGACTATTATCCCGAGTCCGCGAACTTGCATAGACTGGTTGTAGTGCCAGAGAAATATTTGGGAATTCAATGTTCAGCGTTGGAAGAACCAAGAATCCGAAGATTTTTTCAGATCATTCATTAATAACGTATTTTAAAGAGGTCTAATGGTTGACTCGACGCATCAAAAGCCTGGACAAGGCTCTATTTAACCAGTAACCAAAATGAGCACCTTGCGGTAACCTTTCTATATATTCGGTCCGGTTGACGATGCATAATATTTGGGAGGAATGTAATTTTTTAAATTATTATTATTTATATATTTAATTTATTATGACCTGATGCGGCCCTTGCCAGGTAAGGTATTTCAAGACTAAGTGCCGATACATCAATTTAGAGGAAGGTGCTTCGGAGCCAACTTCGCTTCTGATGCCGACATTTATCCACCATTCCAATTTGGATTTTAAAATGTATTTACGAGTACTAACTTATTTACTATATACTCTATGTAAATATGGCTAAAATCCCTGAATAATTTCATTTTTATTATACAGGAGAATATCGACAGATGGTGATAGTAATTCTGAAGTCTCATCTGTGGAATTCTATGACGCTTACCATGTAACATATGCTTAGCGCTGCATGTAGAGTGTTGATTCACCAACGTCATAGACTACAGCCCGTGATTCACGCATCACCTTTATCATTACAGGAATTTACTATGAATGGGTGGTCTTCACGGGACGACTTTCGTCTATCACAATTTTTTTTAATACCTTCTTAAACTGAATTGACTCATAATATTTGACAATATTCGAGATTGATACTGCAAGTTTGTTGATGGAGCTTGCTTTTGGAAGAGAATTTTCAATCAATATTGGTGGTAGACAAAAGTCGTCCTGTGAGAACCACCCATTCATAGTAAATTCTTATATAAAATTAATGATGTCTGTATGTCGAACTGTAGTCTATGAAGTTGGCGAATACTCCACATGCAGCGCTTAACCATATGTAACATGGTATGAGTTATAGAATCCACAGATGAGACTTCAGCATAATTAACACCATCTGTTGATTTTCTCTTGCGTTTACAAATAAAATAAATATTTATGTTCAAATGAGTGGTTTGGGACAAAAGTTGGTACATTGGGGTATGGGGCAAAGGTGGGCAAGATGGGGTATGGGGCAACCTGTGGAAAGTGGAAACATTTCTCGTAATCAAACTTCGGAGACGCCGTAATTATCATCACCGCCATTAACGCCCGAGGAGTGGGGGGAAACACGGGACAGTTGGGGTAAATCTTAATGAGAAGAGTGGGACATACGATTTTGGGGTAAATATCCACTTTCCTGCAAAAAGTTTAAAAAATTCTCAACTAATAATACACACAACATTTTTACAGCATACATCATATTATATAACATTTCATTGACATAGACTGCAGTCCGATATTCACGCATCATCCTTATTATTACAGGAGTTCACTAATTTTGATTAATAGGCTTTGGCTGGCATTTTACGAGTGAGCGATCAAATTCACACCAACCGGGGGTATTTTAGAGCTCTGGAATCGATTAGAATCTTTTTTTAATCTCCGTCGGGGAATTGAACTCACGACCTTCGGCTTGCCAAGCTATCGCTTTAACCCACTGAGCTATACTTGCCGGCAAAATTTAAGCAACAAACGGTTACCCATCAAATTTCAGTCACCGTCCAATGTCGCTTAACTCAGGTGATCTAATGAAAATTACTCTTATAATGTGTTACGGCTGTGAGACATGGTGCTTATCTGAAAGTGATAAAAAAAAGGCTAGAGGCCTTTGAGATGTGGTCATACAGAAGAATTCTTTGAATTTCTTGGAGAGACCACGTCACGAATAATGAGGTTCTCAGCATAATCAAGGAAGAAAGCACCTAGTAAAACCATCTCAGAGAGGCGGACGGTCACATCATGCGCCACGGTGGTCTTCTTCACGACATTGTGGAAAGTATGATTAAGAGTAGAAACTGCAGGCAGCGTCCTAGACGGGGAGTATTTGCAGCAAGTGTTTGAGGACATGAGCTGTAGCTCTTATGTTGAGCTAATCCAAAACCAACTACGGTTTCTATTCTGCTATGTTAAGAATGTGTAGACTGGTTAACTCCTCTAGTGACTTGGACTTTTTGGGGTGGACCTTCCAGCATTTCGCAGATCCCTCTACTAATGCGCTAGATCTATTTATTTACTCATGTTCATGTTTTGTCTAAATGTATTGTCTCAGCTATAATATTTTTCTGTTTTAGCATTTTATTTATTGTATTTTCTACTTTAAAACCGTATGTATTGGATAGGCCGTTAATAAAATAAAATAAAGAGGGTTGCAGAAGATCGAGAAGAGAAGAGATCGAGATGCATGTTCTTTTTTCTGCAAACCAATTTACCGAAGAAGAACGTGTTGTTGTCGTTGGTTGAATAAATCTTTGTAAAGAATACAGAAAAATATTTTTTAATTAGTAATTTTAAATATTTAAAATTATAATTTTGAATGGGCTCTCGCCCGTGCCACGAGCGGCGGTTTATATAACTAACAATATATGGCGACACATAAATGTACGACAAGCGAACAGACATAAGACACGAAATATTGTAAATCGAGGTTTTCGGTACAAGTCAGCAAGGGCCACATCATGCTGATGCCAGTGTGTACTCTTACGAAACAGCAACTTTAATTTTCTCGTAGTTAATTGTAAAAAGTTAACAGACAGTCCCTTTTTCATAATTTAAAAGTACGTGTACGGTGAAGAAGTAACGTTATGATTACAAACGACCTAATTAAGGTGGTCATTAAACTAGAAACATTAAATTGGACCAAAAATTACAAAACTTTTATCTCGCTTAGCATTATGACGTAAATAACGAACCAACAAAATATCAGCGAAATTCAAGGTATTTTTCTGCAGGGATTTTTAAGCCATATTGTTTCCAGTGTCGTGACTTATTCGTTCAACGACTTATTGGTAACGACGTGGGACGTCTTAAATACGGGACAACTCGTGCACTGGATGCCTCGCTAACCTAACCTAACCTAACCTAACCTAACCTAATCTAAGGATCTGTCCAGTGATTCATAGATCTCGTTAACGAAATAACTTGGGTAAGGTTGGTTAGGTTAGCGAAAATTCAGTTCACCAGTTGCCCCGTGAACCAAATATCGCGTGCAACAAATGCTTAGTGCGTCCCACGTCGTTGCCGATGATTCGTTGAACGAATAGTCTGGAAATGAAATGCGACCGTTTTTGCTACGAGAATCCTAGAAATGCATAGGTTCCAGCTTTTATATGAGATCCTATAAGTAGTGTTAAACCGCCAACGTCAGAGACTACAGCCCGACATTCACGCATCATGTATTTGATTACAGGAATTTTCTATTAATGGGTGGCGTTCACGTGACGACTTTCGTCTACCACCGATTTTAATTAACAGGCTATAGCTGGCATTTTACGGGTGAGGGAACAAATTCACACTAAACGGGTATATTTATAAAGATTTTTAAAATCGTTTTTTAATATGCGTCAGGGATCGAACCCACATTCTTCGGTTTGGTAAGCAAACGCTTTAACCAGAAAGCTAAACCCGCCGGCAAAAGCAACGTCTGCATATCGCCTGAATCGTCCCTATTCTTCTTTACGGCTGTGAGTCCCAGATATTGCGCATCAAATCCAAAAAATCGCATCATCGTTCTCAAAGTGGCAATCTTCAATAGATCGAGCACTTTGTGTGCTCCCAGTGACTTAAAAGTGAAAAACAGTGAAAATAAATTGCGTACAAAATCTTACCCACCATAACTGATACATTCAGAAGCTATTGCTATATTTTTTGACGCCGAATTCAAGTATTTTGATCAAAGAAAAAAGTATCGTCTTTAAGTCGACTTTATCGTTCCTATCCTTCTTTACGGCTGTGAGTCCCATATATTGCGCATTGAGTCCAAAAAATCTTGCTTACAAAATCACAACCACCATAACTCATATATTTAGTAGCTATTGCTATATTTTATGGCGCCCCATTGAAGTGTTAATATTCACAATAATCAACGAGTAAAATAATAAAGCCTCGCTAGGGCTTAGGGCAATATCCGCCCCCGTAATAGTAATTTATATTTGTGGATTTCCAAACATTAATCACTCTCTCCTCTCATAAACACTTTATTCCGGCATAATTCGGCGGGACGAAGGGAGGCTGAGCTTTCTTACTCCATACCCACAACCCTCACAACACTTCAAGTACCGAAAATAAACACGTTATATAATATATATAATTAAATAATATATATATATATACTTAACAACCTGATCCTTGTCTTCTTCTTCGTAGTATCAATCCGATGGATTGGTTTCCAGCAATAAAATCTTGCATCTCGATCTCGACTCCTCTCAATCCTCTGCAATCCTCTTTAGCTCAGTATAAGAGCTACAACACTTGCTGCAAATACTCCCTCGAACACTTATTACTGCAAATACTCCCGTCTAGGGCGCCCTCTGAAGTTTCTACCCTGAACCATCCCTTCCATAATTTCGTGGAGAAGACCATCATCATCATCAGCCTGCGTCCGTCCACTGTTGAACGTTGGCCTCCCGCATGAGTCTCCATCCTCTTCCATCCTCCGCCTTCCGCATCCAGGTCACTCCCGCTATTCTTCTTATATCGTCAGTCCATCTTGTAGGGGGTCGGCCAATGCTTCGTTTGCCAGTTATTAAGCGCCATTTCAATACTTTTCTTCCCCATCGACCGTCGTCTCTTCGACAGATATGTCCTGCCCATTGCCACTTGAGTGTGCCTATTCGTTGGGTAGCATCCACTACTCGAGTTCTTCTGCGTATTTCCTCGTTTCTGATTCTATCTTTTAGCGACACTCCGAGCATGGATCTCTCCATAGCACGCTGGGTGACCTTTATTTTATGGGTAAAGAAATGGGTGACCTTTATTTTATGTAGAAGACCGTCGTGGTGCATGATATGGCTGATCCATCGAGCTCGCCTTTCTGAGATGGTTCTTACTAGGTGCCTATCTTCCTTGATTATGTTGAGAACCTCATCAGTCTCTCCAAGAAATTATGACCACATCTCAAAGGCCTTTACCCTCTTTTTTATCACTTTCAGATAAGCACCATGTCTCACAACCGTACATCAAGATGCTGCAAGCAAATGTTTTAACAAGTTGCGAGTTTACTAATAATTAGTAATTAAATATACACATACTTTAATGCAACAAATTCTTTATACGCATCAATTCGTCCAGAAAAATATCGGCAGAGGCGGGATGCGAACCAGCGAACCAACCATTTGTTCAAACCATTCATTCTACTTCATTACCCTTGACCGCTCGACCGTCCTGTGCCCGAACTGCTGTATGGAATATGTTTCATTTATACCATTGTTTATCATATAACTATAGATGTATCGATAGAATATTGAAATAATAATATAATGTTCTAATAAATATTTAAAAATCCATATTACTAATCATTTTCACGGAAATAGTTAATTGTTCATTATTTTCAGAGATGTCTGGGATTTTCAGGGTTGTCCACCATTCCTTAACTACATCTTTCCTTTCGCAAACGCGGCGGGGCTTTACTAAATGTTTTAACAAATTACCGCCCCCGTTCCTCGACGTCTCAAGACAATGACAAACTTCTGGGAGGCTTCGGGCTCTGGCATTCTTGCTCCCCATTCCCCTGTTCCCCCATTCCCCTATTCCCTTATTCTCCCACTCCCCCACGCTAAGCGACCCCGTTAAATAAATGGCGGATAAGTAAAATAAGCAGCCCTTAAAAGCAAATATATTACCCCTTATTTATTATTTACGTAAATATGAATCCCTTCTTATAACATATATACTCCTATTTACTATATATGAAATACCATTAATACCGAAAATATATGTTTTTTTTATGTTAACACATACAAGAGAATACCAACAGATGGTGATAGTAATGGATAATTCTGAAGTCTCACCTGTGGAATTCTATGACGCTTACCACGGTGCATATGGCTAAGCGCTGCATGTGGAGTGTTGATCCGCCAACGTCATATACTACAGCCCGAGATTCACGCATCATCCTTATTATTACAGGAATTTACTATGAATGGGTGGTATTCGCGGGACGACCTTCATGTAACACCAATTTTAATTAATAGGCTATGACTGGCATTTTACGGGTGAGAGATCAAATTCACACCAACCAGGGTATTTTAAAGCTCAGAAATTCATTAAAAAAAATTTTTTTTAATCTCCGTCGCGGATCAAGCCCCCACCTCTAACTTGCAAAGCAAACGCTTTGACCATTGAGCTATACCCACCGGCATGACACAATCCAGTGGTGAAAGTGTTTGTTTGTCATTCAGAAGTCGTCGGTTCTAAATCCGACCAAGCTTGATTAAAAAATATATAATTTATTCAAATCTTAGCTGTATTCATGCATTCAGTCGTATTAAGCCACCTCTTAAGCACAAAATAAAATTGTCCAGGCCTCGAGAGCATCGAGATAATAATTTAATCTCGATAAAAAAAAAACATGATTTTTAAACACCCAAATACGTTTCTGGTACTTGAGACGCAGTCTATGCAAGTTCGCGGGTTCTTGCCCTGAAGGCTACCGGGAATCATCTATGTTTACTATGTAAGCTCATCAACAACTCATCAAACATCTATATAAGCTCCGGAGGACCACGTGGTCCTCAAGAGTTTCAGTTGTTCTGGATCAGGGTGAAAATAATCTTAGCTCACAGAATTGTACAAAAGCGGAAATTCGCTGTGTCTATATGCTTCAAATATGATGTGGATATTTGTTAATTTGTTAGGATTTCCTTAAAAAGTCCGAATAACAAATAATGCAGCCGTATCTTAGGCATTCTACCCTTTAATGTTCTTGTTCATGTAATTATGAATGTTACCAGGTGAACCTCAGGCGTAAATATATCATGCAACGATAACGAATAAAGATTCGTGGTTCGAATCCCAACGTCTGTGGTTTACTTTTCTCTGATTTATCAATGAGACAAATGTCACGAAGATGATATTTTTGGTATAATTGAACGCATGTATCAATTTGTTGAAATTTTTTTTTTGTTATTTAGTTCCGAGTTTTTGTAGCGGTTTCGTAGATGGGCGTTTCTTTCTCGCGATGTGGGCGTAGAAGATGGGGGCGTATTCAGTAGAGGGGGGCGGCCTGCCTAAGCCGCGCGCAAAGACGGAAGTTTTGAAATTCAGGCGTTTGCATTTTAGATTTTCAGCAAAACACTTTGCGCGTAGTTTCGTTTGCCGAAGGAAAACTCTGGCGTAGAGGCTGGCGTAGAGGCGCCCGACTAGCTGCGAGATGTCTACGCAGTACTGGGAATGTACGGCGTACAGATATTCTGACGTTACAGTGGAAACACTTAAGTAACGAATTCATTAAGAATTACGTACAATATATTTTTTTGTGATTGCGATGGTTCTTAATAGGTGCCTATCTTCTTTGACTATGCTGAGAACCTCATTGTTTGGGACTTCTCTTCTTCGTGTCAGCGACGTCAAATTATTTTTTCCCAGTATCTGGCAACATCGATAGCTCGTGCGTTGCCCAGCATTAGGTCCTGAGATGTGCAGCTTGTTGAGCACATGGAGCAGCATCTTAGGTGTGAGGCGGTCTGCAGGTCTCCACAGTCGCACAATAGTGTCTCTCCCTGCCGGAAGCATTCCCCACCGCTCGAGGTTGTTCTTTGTTCTACCAACTCCGGTTCTTAATCTGTTCAGGGATTTCCAGGTCCGCCAGTCAAGGTTCTTGCCAGTTGGGAGGCCTTCTTTTGGAGTAATGAAATCCTCTGGTGCAATTTCTTGCCAGAGCTGGAGTCTCTCATTTTCAGGGCCGGATGTGGGAGTTTGCGTTGAATTCAGAAAGCTGCTTCGCGACTTCAATCTTGGTGTTGGGGGTATCTGATTATACAAGCAGTGGGATGGTTGGTTGATTGCCTTACGCATTTCTTCGGCGCATATGACTTTGCGTCTTATGTGTGGTGGTGCGGTGCCAGCCCAGAGGTATAGCTTAGAAATGGGTGTTGGTTTGAGGCAGCCTGTGACGACTCTGCATGCATCATTCATGGCAGTAATCACTTGATAACAGTGGGCTGATCGACCTCACACTGGTGCTACATATTCTCCGGCTGAGAAACAAAGTGCTAAAGCTGAGGTACGAAGAAGGGGTGGTTGAGCTCCCCAGTGAGTGTTGGCCAGTTTGCGGATGAGGTTGTTCCTTGTTGCAACGTTCTGTTTGGTGTTGCTGCAATGACGCCTGAAGGTGAGGGTGCGATCTAGAGTGACTCCGAGGTATTTTGGATGATCGCTATGTTCCAGTACTCTACCTTCCCACGTGATACGAAGCTCTGTGTTAGCGTTATTGTTCGTGACGTAGTCTCTCCATGAAATTCCGATAATTCTTCTGTAAGATGAGTTATCGGAATTGGAGGCTTAGCTTCTGAACAATTTAAATTTTACTGAAAAGCAAATTTTATTCTCAAGAAAGTATTCATTAAACTATGTATAATCGTGGAGGAAATACTTTTTAAAATGACTGAAAGCATTTTATGCCTCTAAAGAGACATGGTTATCAGTTCATGTAAATCGAAATTTGAAAATAAATAAATTATCCAGCTTATTATATAGCATCGCAGTTAAGACATCAATTTTACTAATAATACTTTACTCGTAGAGTTTAAGCATGACCCCCGATTATTTAAGTTAATAAAATATAATCACTACAATTCGGAATTATATGAAAGCTTAAAGTATTGAAATCACTATAAGTGGAACAAGCTATCAGTTATTTGAGGGCAGGAGTAATAACAGCATGCAGTCATAAACCATAATAATTATAAGATTCAAATATGTTTTAAAAAAAAAAAAAATGTTTTAATATTCACTGTCTTGCCGATAACATTCGTAACGAGACGAAGCAGTTTCCAGCAATTCGACGTTTGTTCAAAGTTGGCGATGTTGACGGTAACTTTTATGAAAATATAACGTTTTCGAATATTATACTAATATTACAAAGTAAATTTCTCATCTCTTTGAAGACTGAACACATATATTATTACATACAATGAACGTTATATATGTACATTGTACATATATATATATATATATATATATATACGAGTATATACTCATCTACGAGAACAGACACATCATTACTTATCAAGCCTTCAGAAATAAGCGTGCGTGGAAAGACACTCAGATCGGCTAGAGCAAATAGAAGCACCCTGCAGCTGACGGGAGATAGTCCTAGCACGGTCTTTGGCAATCAGGCTTTCAGCTACGCGGCACCAATGGCCTGGAACTTGCTACCGGAAAGCATAAGAGAGCTTAAAGCGGAGGCATCCTTCGGAAGCAGACTCAAGACCCACCTTTTTACTCAGAGGCAAAGAAGCGCTTTTGGAATGATCATTCGGTCATAAAAGAGCGCTATACAAATACTTATGTAATAATAATAATAATTACAAAACACACACCCAAGATAATTTTATATTAGGTTAAAAGTACACAGTCATCTCTTACATAATAATAGGTGTACCGAAAAAAAAATGACGTTTTTTTAGTGGTTTTGAGTGGTCAGTTGTGCTTCGGCAGTTAAACTTTTACAACGTGTTCTGTGTTGCTTCTCCGACTACGTATACCTGGAGTGTACTAGTACTTTTAAACAAAAAAAATACAACCTTATATACAATGGAGAGCTTTGTATCGAATGAGGAAATTATTCGAAATATAATGCTTTACCATTTCATGAAGAGAGAACGTGCAACACGTGCTACAAAATTGTGATTTACTGGGAGATATTTTGAATGTTCGTAAATGCCATTGGTGGCTTAAAAAACCTAAATCCGGCAATTTTAAATATTTAAATTTATAATTCTAATATTTATATTTTCATAATTGATATTAATATATTTGGTATAATGTACCAATTTTTTTATTAAAAAATCGACATTCTTTTCCGGTACACCTAATAATTACTCCTGATACTATTTATTCATTTTCAAGAACTCGATCAATCAACAGTTTCTATAAATTTTTTTAATGTTCTAAAACAATAAAAAAAAATAAAAAATGTTTAAAACACGGACCTCTATAAATAGATAATCAAAAAGTTGCATACATGGATTTAAATATTTATTAGATTATTATTTTATTTTTTCAATATTCTAATCTTCTTTTATAGATCATTGTCCATATTACAATATTATTAGTAATTAAATACAGTCGATTCCGCTTAATTGGGACACATCGGGACCTAGTCATTTCGTCCCAATTAAGCGGCTGTCCCAATTACGCGAATTTCACATTTTTTTAAATTCATTTATTTGATTTTGGCAACTAAGGCCATTAACCAGTAATACACACATAAAATTAAACAATGCATATTTTTTTTCAATAATTTTATTTTATAAGCTCTTGGAAACTGTAAATTACATATAGTTAATATTAATTATCATATAAATTACAAATATGTAATATAAACTTTTAAGAAGAAAAAAACCCTAATTAAAATAATAAATGGGTAGGTACATACAATATAATTCAATGAAAAAATGAGTCAGTGTAGTCTGCCTTTTTTTTGTAACATTTCTCTTCTACAAAATCAGCACAGATATTCAGTGCGGATGTAGGGCTCCCTTCATTTCCTTCCTGCATAAAATAACGCTGTAACACGGCCATACATTTTTTTGCCTCCTGGTTAGTCACAGGCACAGGTGATTCATCATCATCGTCATCTTCGTCTAATTTTTCATATTTTGATTTAATACCTTGTACAATTGAATCCTCACAGTCTTCATTATCATCGTAACATGGTAAATTGTTATCTATTCTTGAAAATTCTTCATAGTTAATAATGGGAATTTGCGACATATTCTGATTTTCTACATTGCTTAAAATTTCGGAAATATCTAAGGGTTTAAAGCCGCATAAAGTAAAACTGGGAATGGGAACCAGAGAAGCAATCTTATCCCTGCGTATGATCTTGGAAAAGAGGATAAAAGTAGACCAAGATACATATATTGCCTTCGTGGACATTGAAAAAAACTGGGAATGGGAACCAGAGAAGCAATCTTATCCCTGCGTATGATCTTGGAAAAGAGGATAAAAGTAGACCAAGATACATATATTGCCTTCGTGGACATTGAAAAAGCATTTGATAAAGTAGATTGGGAGAAGCTCTTCGATATTATGAAAGAAATTGGAGTCAAATACAAAGAACGAAGACTCATATTTTCACTTTACAAAGAAGAAGCTGCCATAATATCACTTGGAAATGTCCAAAAGGAAGCAAAAAAATACGTCAAGGGGTGAGACAAGGATGCTCTCTGTCGCCTGTACTCTTCAACGTATACATACAAAATGCAATTAATAACATCAGGGAAAAAAATGGGCCATAGAGAGGGGGTTAAAATACATGGCCAAAAGATTGATATGATAAGGTTTGCTGACGACATTGCTCTGATTGCTGAAACTGAAGATGAACTCACTGAAGCGCTGACATCCATGGAAAACATATTTAATTCCAACTACAATATGAAGATAAACAGCACAAAAACCAAAGTCATGAGAGTAAGCCGCAATGAGCAGCAGAAAATTAACATATCAATGCTAGGAGTACCCCTAAAAGATGCAAAAGAATTTGTATACCTTGGAAGTACGATTACCTGGGATGCCAGAACAAAAGAGAAGTCAACAGTCGAATACATCAAGCAAGGCTAGCTTTCAATAAAAAAGCCAAAATTCTTGAGTCAAAGAATATTACTTTAGGGCTCCGCAAGCAACTTGCCAAAACACTTGTTTGGAGCATATTAATGTACGGCTGTGAGACATGGTGCTTATCTGAAAGTGATAAAAAAGACTAGAGGCCTTTGAGATGTGGTCGTACAGAAGAATTCTCGGAATTTCCTGGAGAGACCACGTCACGAACAATGAGGTTCTCAGGATAATCAAGGAAGATAGGCACCTAATAAGAACCATCTCAGAGAGGCGAGCCCGATGGATTGGTCACATCATGCGCCACGATGGTCTTCTTCACGATATTGTGGAGGGGATGGTTGAGGGTAGAAACTGTAGAGGGCGCCCTAGACGGGAGTATTTACAGCAAGTATTCGAGGACATGAATTGTAGCGCTTATGCTGAGCTGAAAAGGGTTGCGGAGGACCGAGAGGAATGGAGATCGAGATGCAAGATTCTGTTGCTGCAAACCAATCCACCGGATTGATACTACGAAGAAGAAGAAAGTAAAACCGTTCTGTATTGTGGTGCTTTTTATAGCTCGCCAACTGTCAGCGACAAACTATATTGCTTGCAAAAGGGAAATTTTTGAACTAATCTCTCTGGCTGTTGTGGAACTTGTTAATAAATTTTCATCAATTCAATAATTTTCCACGATACAAAGTCTTTAATTTTTTTATTATTGCCATGTCCATTGGTTGCACTAACGATGTGGTATTAGGAGGAACAAATTCCAGCTGTATATTTTGTAGATTCTCTAAATGAGGGTGTGCCTCACAATTGTCAACAAGCAGCAAAAATTTTCTTTGTTTGAGTTGTAAGTTTTGGTCCCAACTAGTAAGCCAATTTCGAAAAATTTCAGAAATCATCCATGCATTTTTGTTTGCACGGTACTCCTCTGGTAAACCCTCCATTTGTAACCCTTTAAAGCATCGAGGTCTAGCACTTTTTCCTATGATCAGTAGCTTTGGTTTGTCAGTACCTGACATATTTGTACAGCATAACACAGTAATGCGGTCCATCGCATTTTTATAAGCAGACAGTGCAATGTGTTTAAAGGCATAAGGAACCATCTGGCGTAGCACGATAATAGAGGGCGGTTTCATCAGCATTGTAAATATTATCAGCACAAAAATGCTTTCTTTAAATTGAATATTGTGTCTCGCTTTCCATCGCGATAACCAACCATCAGTTGCTTTGAAATCGTTGCGGCCCAGTTTTTTAGCTAACTCCTCTGACTTCGCCTTCAATATTGGGACGTTGATATTTACGCCTCTGCCACTAACAATAGAGAACCATTGATCTAGTGCTTCTTCGACGTCTGGATCCTTACCCTCGCGTTTTCTTTTGGATGTTCCTGCTTGTCCTTCTTGCAATACCAATTCCTCACGCAGTTGACTTTCTTGTTGTAAGACACGCGATATGGTGGATTTTGGTACACCAGTTATTGCAGTGAGCCGACGAAAACTTGTATTAAGTGGCTGGCTTTTTATTTTATCTAGCAAAGCAATTCTATTGGAAAGTGTCAAATCATTTCTTGGCATTTTGGCAAGGGTCAAATTTAAAAACAAAGTGAGAACACTGTTCACGTGCGAGGTGTATTGGTGACTAACTAAATACGCAACAATTGAGTCAGTTGTCACGTGCCACCTAACACGTGCCATCTACGTTGTCTCACAGCTGATCGGCGCGGTTTGGCGCCAATTAGCTGTGAGACAACGCATATCATCATATCAAATTCTTAGTTCATATTTTTTCTTGAGAATATGAGCTGTGATCTTAAATTTACTGTCCCAATCAAGCGGAATGTTTTCCCAATTAAACATATAAATTTACTATTGGATTCTTGGTTTGGTTTCTGTTCTTTGAGATTTGTCCCAAATAAGCGGCTGTCCCAATTAAGCGTAATCGACTGTATACACATACTATACATCAAATTCATTACACACATCAATTCATTCAGAAAAATATTGACAGAAGCGGTATGCGAACCGTGAGCAGAAAATAGTCGAGTGGACTAGGCTGATGAACAAGAGCAACGGTTGGTTCCAAGGCTCGCGGTTTGCATCCCGCTCCTGCCGATATTTTTTATTTGCATATTTTATGAAACTCGCATTTACCAGCAAACATTACGAATTTTAGCATCTACTGTGAATTTTAGCATCTACGATTATTCCAAATTCTTGCATCTATACAAGTATTTCGCGTCTTTTTCAAATTGCTTAGATGTCGACGAAAGTGTGCATGCCAAGTTTCGACAAACAAACTATACGCATTGATACGTTTAGTGGATTTGAAAAATATTTTGTTCTAATAAATAGTTTGTTTTCGTGTTGGCGTCGTCTCGCATTAATTTCTCGTTATCTCACTGGAGTGGGGGTAGAGCACTGGCTCTACAACTGTCGTTATAGAGCCAGTCGTATATGAGCTATGTTTCTCGCAGATTTTATCTGTAAATAAGCTCTACCCGCCACCACCGCCACTGAAATTTTAATAACTAATTTTCTTGCGATACGATGCGAGAAACAACCCAACTCCCTGGACAAATGGGGTGACTGGATTTAAGACACAGAAAACGGTACACTTCACATATTTTTTTATGTAAGCATATCCAAAAGAATACTGACAGATGGTGAAAGTGATGCAGAAATCTCTTCATTGGATTCTATAACGCTTATCAGGCTACATATTATATAGCCGGCGGGTATAGCTCAATGATCAAAGCGTTTGCTTTGCAAGTCAAGGTCGTGGGTTCGATCCCCGACGGATATTACAAAAAAAAAATATTTTTAATAAATTTCTGAGCTCTAAAAATGCCAGTCATAGTAAATTCTTGTAATACTACTGTACTACGGAAACAACAACACATGCCTCTTGATTAACTGACAGATTGACGTCATAGACTACAGTCCGATATTCACGCATCATATAATTATTTCAGGAATTTACTTTGAATGGATGGTGTTTACGGGAGGACTTCCGTTTACCACCAATTTTAATTAATAGGCAATGACTGGAATTTTCAGTATGAGGAATCAAATTTACATCAACCGGGGATATTAATAGAGCTTAAAAAGGGATTAAATATATTTTTTATTTTTCGGGGAAACCACGACTTTAGGTTTGGTAAGCAAACGTTTTGACAACTAAGCTATACCCGCCAGATTATTATAATCTTAAATTATAAAACTCTTATACAAAGATAGCAAGAAGCAGTTGGTATATTTTGTATGAAAGCTCATGCAGGAGAGCGCGACCGATTGAAACCAGAGGGTCCTATGACGAGTCAGGACGACTGGACGCTGCATGCGGAAAACATGTGCTGTGTTTGTGTTGGTGCAATATATTTCTTAAAGAGATCCAGATTGTATGAACAAAGAAACACAGATACTGAAAGAGTATTCCAGGACTTGCTTTTAGCATTTAGAAAGGAATTTTGGAAACTACCAGTTCTTGGTCGACATTATATATATATATAATCTTGTCGGAAACAACAGTCAGATCCTGTCTGCCCAGAAGTGGGCGAAGTCGATGGCGTTACTCCCGGCCATCATCAGGTCTTCCTGGGTGCAGCTATTCGGACGCAGCGCACACTCCAGAACGTGTGACAGGGTCTGCTCCACGCCGCAGTCACATTCAGTCGGTCCGCTGTAAAGCTGCCAGGCATTCATTTGTGTCCTCGTCTTGCATACTCCGGTCCGAAGTCTGTTAAGAGACCTCCATATAATACACCCCTGGTTGTGTCCAGGGGCTAGGTCCTCCTTCGGGGCAATCCAAGCATTAATCGACATTAATTTTTATTATAAATAATTAGATATTAACCATTCAATTGTGGTCACCACACCTCCGCAAGTTGCTGCACAAGAGCAAAAAGGACAGCTGTATATGAAATGTTATGAGAAATGAAGAGACAGAGGGAGACACAGCTAGTCAGGGGCGGGGGTAGGAAACGTGCGATGCTTGCTTTATGATTGTTTTTATAGTAGCGGACTTGGAAATATGAAAAAAATATAACATAAAAATATTAAATTACCGAAGTTTAAATTTAAAAAAAAAAACCTAGTCAATGTTGCATTTAAGCTCCATTATCAGTAGTATTGACAATGAGCAGCAGAACATGAATATATCAATGCTAGGAGTAGCCCTTAAAGATGCAAAAGAGTTTATATATCTTGGAAATACGATCGCCTGGGATGGCAGAACAAAAAGAGAAGTCAACAGACGCATACATCAAGCAAGGCTAGCTTTCAATAAAAAACATTAAAAAATTTGAGTCAATAAATATTAATTTAAAGCTCCGCAAGCAACCTGCCAAAACATTTGTTTGGAGTATCTTGATGTACGGCTGTGAGACACGATGCTTATCTGAAATTGATAAAAAAAGACTAGAGACATTTTAGATGTGGTCTTGCAGAAGAATTGTCGGAATTACCTGGAGAGACCACGTCACGCACAATGAGGCTCTGAGCATAATCAAGGAAGATAGGTAACTAATAAGAACCATCTCAGAAAGGCATCTCAGATCGGTCACATCATGCGCCACGAATTTTTTCTTTACGACATTGTGGAAGGGATGATTGAGCGTATAAACTACAAAGGGCGCCCTAGATGGGAGTGTTTGCTGCAAGTGTTCAAGGACATGAGTTGTAGCTATTATACTGAGTAAAAAAGGGTGGCAGAATATCGAGAAGAGTGGAGATCGATATGCAAGATTTTGTTACTGTAAACCAATCCACCGGATCGATACTACGAAGAAAATTGACACATTGTCATTTATTGTGTTTAACTTTTGTTGACTTTTATCGATCCTATCTTTATTGATTTATTGAAAAATATTTTTTCAACGAGTTATAATATTTCCATTTCCCGCCTCTGCTCGCGGCCTGTCGCGAATAACTTCTCCAGTGCTAATTTGAAATTTCGCGCCATGCGCCGCCATACTAAATAAGACGAAAGCCCCCGTGCTCTCGTCATCAAACAAAAAAATCCTTAAAATGTAGATACCATCATTGTCATAATCATCATCATCATCATTTCCATGTCTACTCCCCTAACTGGAGCATATAGCCGTCATGAGCTGCCGCCACAAAGCTCTGTCAACTACCATGATCGTATCCTCATTATATACATACAAAACAGCTCTGCTTCTTGGACTGGTTGTATTTGTTGGATTGATTTATTTGGTACTGATTTATTTGATAACATATCCCCTTTTATATCTTAGTGCACAACATGAGCAATCATTCTGTGTTTTATAGAATTGATTTTCATACACCGCAAATTCCTCAATACCTGTCGTTTTGGACCTTGATCTCTTCAATTTACATAGAGTGGCAGAATATTGTGATGGTCAATGCCCTGTGTCGTACCCGACTGTATGAATCGACAGATTCCATCTAAGATAGAGAATTTGATTATAATTTGACAGTTAATACTTTAAAGACTTTTGGATGTTTCATACAAAATAATCATGTTCAAATAACGTTTTGAACACAACGAATATAATGTTATAAACAAATATTTGTACTGTAGTCTATTGATGGATAGTCGATATAAAGTACAACGATTATTAACCATTAAAAAGCTAGTATAAGAGGAATCATAGATTCTAAATACGAAAGAAATTTCTGAAAGACTGTCAAGCAGTATTATTCAGTATTTTATTCCAAATTATTTAACCGGTCACTCGAAAAGTAAATTTAAAGCCATAAAAAAGAACTTGTTTTTTTGATCAAGTTTACCCTTTTAGAAAAAAGGTTTGATGCTAAAAAAGGGTTAAAAAACGAGTTGAACTAGACTCCATTATTGATTTTTGAAAACCTGATTTTATTGAATCTACACCTGATTTTCCTGTTTTTTCTGAGGGTTGCTTTTTCAATAGCAAAGAGTTACAATTGAGTATAAATGAGAGAATTTTTTTGAAATATATTTTGCAAAATATATTATTCGTGGATTCACTCTAAAATTGGAGCATTTAGCCATCACTAACGCAGTCTAATATCGCTTATTAATTACATTCTTCGACTTACCACAAGCTTACCTAGCAATCTTAACTAAGTACTAAGTACTTTTCAACGTAACTATATCGAACATGATCATTCAAAAGCTTTGAGTAAAAGGTGGGTCTTGAGTCTGCTTCTGAAGGATGCCTCCGCTTTAAGCTCTCTTATAAATGATAATCGAATAAATCCAGACTTATATATAATTGTAAAAAACTACAGATCGTTTGCCGGAGAGTATAGCTCAATGGTCAAGGCGTTTACTGTGAAAGCCCTTCTTTATAATGGATCTCAAAGTGAATGATAAAAATATTGAAAAAAATACATATAAAAATATCTAAATTATTCAAATAAATACTCGGAGATCATGTTAATTTTCTTGAGTATAACTATGCACTTCTTTATGTGAAATATATACCTGTTTATTTGTATACTATGTAAGACTAGAGTGTCATTATGTAAGATGAATTTAATATGAAATAAAACGTACCGGCTTATTTTCCATTTACAAAATCTGAAAAGCAAATCACAGAACAATACCCTCTCTCCCCATGGGGGGCAAGAAGCTGCCCTCCTAGATCCCCTTGCTTAGAGGGGGGATCTGACGCCCCCCTTGGAGCTGAAGGGGGTTTTTCTCTGGCCTTGCTTCGGGCACATGCAGACCCCCTTTTAAACAGAAATAGGAGTGAGAATTTCGAAACGACGCGATGTTGAAAGCGGTAACTTATTTTTTTTTAAATATGTACAAAAAAATACTTTTCATGATCTCAATGATAATATCATATGATGTCGGTTAAGTTATAAAAGCACATTGTTTGCAGGAGACGTATCAATACGTTTTTTTAGTCTGGTGCTCAAATACGGGAAACCTAGTAACACCTTTTTTACTCTCTGGTGGTAGACGTCGGGTAAAGTAATAATACATGTTGCGTAATAACGAATTTTGTTGCTAAATCGTATATCTTGCTTCAAACTACACATTTCACTCACAAATTTGTTTTTATTATTCTTTATTGTTAATTTATTAATAAATTATGAAATGAAAAAAAAATACTAAAAATAATTTAAAAGCTGTGTGCTCGAAGAAACCTTGACGCAGATCCCGTAGCGCAATAATTATTTTCAACTTGTGCGGAGAATTCTTTCTAACGGGTCCGCCATCTAACGTTTTTTTTTCAACTAGTGCTTATTTCGTGAATGGTAACACTTGGCTCATGTCTGATTTGACAGATAATTAGTTTTATCTTTCCGCTGAACGAATATGGTTGTGTATACGCTTGAACAACGCTGGGAAATATTGCGAAATTACTTTGAAAATCATGCTATTGTCCGCCATCTAACGTTTTTTTTTTAACTAGTGCTTATTTCATGAATGGTAACACTTAGCTCATGTCTGATTTGACAGATAATTTTTCTTTCTATTTTTTTTCTTAACTCTCTATGTTACGGACGGCTGATGACTAACAAAACATTAATAAAATACTGATAAAGCACTGATAAAATATTTAGCTTCATTTGCCCTTATTTAGCTTCATTTGACTCTACTTAGCTTCATTTGACTCTGTTTAGCTTCATTTGACCTTATTTAGTTTCATTTGACTCTGTTAGCTTTATTTGACCTTATTTAGTTTCATATACATCTGTTACGTCAATATTGTTTATAATGTTATTTATTATTATATTCTCCGATGTAAATATTATGACGTTCCGCGAGGTGCATTGCGATTTCGTAGTTGGTGTTTCGGCTCTCTCACTGGCAAAAGAGTGAGAAAGCCGACACGCCCCCCTTGGCGATAATTAGTATGAAATAAGTAGAGCTGTCCTGCTCTTGCGGACAGCCATGCTACTCATCTAAACTCCCGCGAAAAACAAGACAACAGCTGCGAGCTTTGCGCACGACCCCCTCTTGAACGAAGTGGTATATATACCGGGGTGCGACTCGGAATAAACAGTCACTTGAAAATACTTGCGAGTTTTACTATCTCCCTCCCTGGGCCTCTGGACTTCACGGCGCCCCCGGCCTACTGCTCTACACGGACTACTACATGGACGTAGAACTGGAAGCTGCCAAACATCACAGCCCAGGAAGCCGACCGGGACACAGCTGCCTTACAACCAGCTGAAGGAAGTTCAGGATTTCGAAGGCGAGGACCGCAGTCGTAAGTAGAGCGAGTTACCAGTCGAGGTTGACTGGTCGTCTACACTCTAACCTGTTTGTAATTATTTGAAATCCTTTTTTATTTTACGCTTGACCTAGGTAGGTACTGACAACCTCACGGCTGGAGTCGTCTTAGTGAAACTGGAGCCTCCGATTAAGGCTTTCATCTTACCAGTTCCAGCATCCCTGAGCGAGTAAGTCACTAAGCACACATCACATGGAGTGATCTATTTCATATTGTGAAATTAAAACAGTTCAATGATGCAGATTTTTGTCTGGAAGATTGTGACCACTGCACAGAAGACTTTATTCAATGATAAAACTAAAGAAAGAAGCTAAATAGTTGTATTTAAATAACAAAGTTTCCGGGTCGGAAACCTAGATCATGACTAGATATTTAACATCGATGATCAGATGATTATGTAAATCCAACAGTTGATCTATTCAATAAAGTCGGGCTGTCGCATTGGTTCTCGTCTATTTCTGCATTCTCTATCTAAAATGTCTGGGATTTATCTAATTTTAAATTAATTTAAATTTAAAAAAATTGTTTTAATTCACATTAATTAAATATACATATACTATAGATAAAATTATTTTTTGAAGCGGGATGCGAACCGCGGACCTTGGAAACCAACTATGCCCAGGTATTCATATCGCTCAGCCAACTGGGCTATTGCTATGCCTGGACCGACTCACGTTGAAACTAGTATTTATGTCATTGTTATCATCGTATGATAGATGTCGCTATAGTATATATTCAAAGTATGTATATTTTAATTTTTTATTATTCAATCAGTCATCATTTATTCACAAGCTTAATATTATTACTTTCCGACAGTCTGTTTATTTTAGTAAGTACCACTCCGTTATTTTTCTGCTTGAATTGACGCGTTGAAAAGAATTTTATGTATATTATGTATATGTATATTTAATTAATAGTAATATTGTAATATAGTCAATGATCTATAAAAGTAGATTAAAATATTGAAATAATAAAATTGTATTCAAATAAATATTTTTAAAAAATCCATATTAATTCTCATGTAATCCTTTATAATAAATGTGAATCAAAATAAAATATTTTCAAATTGTTAATTTTTAAATTTAAATTACTTTAAATTAAAATTACACAGTTTCATCAAGAATTGTCAGTTGATAACCTAAATGTTGTTAAATATGGTTTAGATATGGTTAAAAAATGAGTTACCGCCTTTTAACTTGAAGGTTAGAAATCCCGCCCTCTCGTACTCGGAGGCTGTTTCTGGCCTCGCTGCTAGCGAAGGCAAGGCAGTCAGAAGAAGTGCGGAGGACGGGGGAGGATGGGGAACCACCCCCGCCCCAGCCTGGGGCAAGCAGGGGAGTGAGAGTCTCGGCCCTGCTCGGCATTTTCTGAAGATAAATCTGCGCCAGGCCCCGCCCTCGTTAGAAGCTTTTATAAAAGCCAACGCCCGCTGGATGTTGCAGAAAGTTACAACTGTTGGACACTATACCACTCTCTCTGTCGCACTAATGCACTGACGTCAGCACAATGTAGCCCTTGCTAACTGGTACCGAAAACCTCGATAGACAATCTTTCGTCTCGTATTTTGTCGCTTGCCATACCTTTAAGTATGGCCACATTGGGATTAGTTACATAGTTTTGCCACCGGTGGCGCTGGTGACTGACCAAGGGCCGCGGAAGTGCCGACGCCTGGCAGTTGGTCCCCACCTTTCGGCTTGGTAAGGTCGCATTGCGGCCACGCGACATGTCAACCCGCGTGGTCGAAAGCTTGTAATGTTTTTAAAGTAAATATAATCTGTGCTTCTACAAGAAAGTCTTTGTCTGCTGTCCTGCTCCTCATCCTGCCCTCGCGCGACGGAATAACGCTCCTCTTATTGAGAGAGGAGGATGTTAGTACAAACGCATTAGCTGCTCTCTTTCTAATCACTTTTTACTGAAATATCATTTGCGCCTGCTGGATGCTGCAAAAAATTACTACTGCTGGGCACTATACCACTCTCTCTTTCGAACTAATGGACAAACACATAAGCTAATCTCTTTCCAATTAGTTTTACACTGAATGTGCAGATTATTAACGTCCGCTAGATGCCGTAAAAATTTATAACTGTTAGATCTCTTATGGGAGGAAGAAGTTGAATGGAAACTATACATACTAGTAAAGTGTGCATGGCGTAGCTTCGAAAAATATGTGATGTATGAAAGAGACAAATGTATTGTAGACAACCGTAAGTGTGAGCGAAAAAGCGCTATAGCGCCGAAACGAAGTAGTTTTCTTTATCATACCACCGCTAACGTCACAGTATTCATATAAGATTGTATTTTTCATATAATAAAAGATTTTTTAACAGTCGCACCGTATGAACGAAACCAATGTATGCAGACATCCATACGTGCGAGCGAAAGAGCACTATAGTGCTCAAACGAAATAGTTTTCTGAATCATACCATCGCTAACATTACACGATTCGTAAAATATTTCCTTTTTTCATATAATATATGTATTTTATGAATTTTTTAAATTTTTATTAGAATATTATTTTATTATTTCAATATTCTAATCTACTTTTATAGATCATTGACTATATTACAATATTATTATTACTTAAATATACATATACTATACATAAAATTCTTTTTTCAACGCGTCAATCCAAGCACTAAAATAACGGCAGAAGCGGGATGCGAACCGCGGACCTTGGAAACCAACTATGCCCAGGTATTCATACCGCTCGGCGAACTGAGCCATTGCTATGCCTAGACCGACTCGCGTTGAAACTAGTATTTATATCATTGTTATCATCGTACGATAGATGTCGCTATAGTATATATTCAAAGTATGTATATTTTTATTATTATTCAATCAGTCTTCATTTATTCACAAGCTTAATATTATTACTTTCCGACATTCCGAGTCGGTCTAGGCATAACAATGGCTCAGTTCGCCGAGCGGTATGAATACCTGGGCATAGTTGGTTTCCAAGGTCCGCGGTTCGCATCCCGCTTCTGCCGTTATTTTAGTGCTTGGATTGACGCGTTGAAATAAGAATTTTATGTATAGTATATGTATATTTAAGTAATAATATATGTATTTATTTTTATTCATCGTGATGTATGAATGAGATGAATGTATGCATGCATCCATACGTGTGAGCGAAAGAGCGCTATAGTGCCGAAACGAAGTAGTCTTCTGTTGGCGTCACAGTATACATAGTGTAATGCCTTTTCATATATGTTGATTGAATAATTGTGATGTATGAATGAGACGAATGTATTCAAGTATCCATACATGTGAGTGAAAGAGCGCTATAGTGCCGGAACGCAGTAGTTTTCTGTCGTACACCGCCGCCTACGCCACGATCTTCGCAAGGGGTTGCCTTTTTCGTCCCTAATTTCTCCTAAGATGAAATGGGCTTTTGTTAGGGTTACTTTTGAAGTGAAATTATCAAAGCTCTCTCTCTTACTCTCTCCTCCATTTCTTACGTTTTATATAATATAATGAGGGTTGGGATGAAGCCTTTCAAAATACATATATATTAATGTGTATATAATACAATTTATAAATATATATACGTGTCTGCAAGAGAAAAACGTTATTGTATTGTACAAGTATGTGCTGACATTTCAAAGTAAGTATTTAAGCAGAATTTTTATATGTATTTATTATTTATTAACTAAGAAATCGATTTATTTTATTTATTTATTTATTTATTTACAGAATCGAAATTCCATTTTTTTTTTTAAAGATATTTAGAAAAATAAGTATACATAACTATACAATAAAGAGAAAAAATTAAAAATTAAAATAAGACAAAAGAATAAGAATATGACACGTGTCAAAGATCACAGAGATCAAGTAGAACAATACCATCGACAAAAGAGGAAAAGGATGTAAGAAAAGGATCGAGGTGTGCTCGTAGGCTACTTAGGAGCGACATTGCCGTTGAACCAAATTGAATGCTTGAAGCTCCACAAGCCTCGACTGGGATCAAAAACAATGGATGGTTACGAGCACGGGTGTACCTATCTGGAACATAGAAGTTAAAACATTCAAGAATCCCAGGGTTGTGAATTGAACCGCGAAGAAGAAGGAATGAATGCTTGAGTGCAGCAATTTTCCTCCGGGACTCTAGCCAATGGAAAGAAACCATCCCTAGAAGAAAAGGAGTTGGGATTTTATATTTTTATTTTAATCTTCGTCGGGGATCGAACCTACGACCCTTAGAATGGTAAACAAAAACTCGTCGGGAGGTAAAATCTAAAGCATATTGTCACCACAAATTGCGCCACTCAGCTGCCATTGTCCATGCGTTGTCCCGAGACATCTCTGCACTCGAAGGTCCACTTGAGAAAAAATATAGTTTTCGACGGCCTCCAGAACAGAGCTCGTGGACAAGAGACTACAACTTCACTATCCGAGGCATATTCAAAGTGAATAGTAATACAGATTTTTAAGGAGACTTTGTCGGTAGACGCGGCTCAACGACACGCGATACACAACAAGCGGTGATCCATCCAAGTTTTGTTCAACGCTCAATGTCGCTTAACTTTAACTGTGTTCAAACGTGCTCTTACATTACGATATTTTAGATTTATTTTGAAATTATCAATAAATGGTTATTACACCAATACTTCGCCAAGAAATACCGTCTCTAACTTTTCTTGCCTCGCCAATCTTTAAGCAAAAAGTCGTCAAGCCCCAAGTTTCCCGAAAGGGTTAATAGCAGTTTCTGCTTTCGAGAATTTCCAACCCTCCCCGAGCAAATTGAATTTAAATGTAAATTTAATATTTTTTGTTACGCTCATGGATACTGTACGAATATATAATATAACATTGCTTCGTACATAATTTTATTTTCTTATATATAACAATTCTTATCTAAATAGAAGACTACGACAGATTTGATATCCGAGGCATTTTTTAAATTTATTTTTTATGTAAGCACATACAGGAGAATACCGACAGATGGTGATAGTAATTTTTTGTTTCATCTGTGGAATTCTATGACGCTTACCATGGTGTACATGGCTAAACGCTGCATGTGGAGTGTTGATCCGCCAACGTCATAGACTACAGCCCGAGATTCGCGCATCATCCTTTATTATTACAGGAATCTACTATGAATGGGTGGTCTTTACGGGATGACTTTTGTCCACCACCAATTTTAATTGATAGGCTATGACTGACATTTTACGGGTGATGGATCAAATTCACACCAACCGGGCTATTTTTAGAGCTCAGAAATCGATTAAAAATCCTTTTTTTTTTTTAATCTCCGTCGGGGATTGAACCCACGACCTTTGGCTTGCAAAGCAAACGCTTTACTATTGAGCTATGACCGCCGGACCACCATATTTTAAGATATTTGATAATCGTATTTTTTAAGAAGGTCGGATGCTTAGACCGACGCTTCCAAAGCCGGTCAAAGGTGCGTGACAACCCGACCAGCGACACGCGGTAAGCAACAGCCGGTGACCCATCCAAGTTGATGAAATGTTGAACAATTACATATTGGACTTCGACAATTTAATATAATATATATAAAATAATAAGTCATTATTCTAAAATTTAAGGCTATCGTACATCCCGACATTCACGCATCTTCCGATTATGACGAGAGATCACTATGAATGGGTGGTGTTCACGGATTGACTTACGTCTACCACCAATTTTTATTAATATACTATGACTGGCATTTTACGGGTGAGCGATCAAATTCATGAAATCTAGTACAAATATTTTTTTTCATTACCATCGGGGATCAAACCCAGGGCATTGGTTCGCCAAGTAAACGCTTTAACCAATGAGCTAAGCCCGCCGACAATTGTACTCTATGAATATTCTACGCAGACTGTTCTCTGAGATATGTTTTAGAAACCAATTATACGGCTGCATTGGCTTTTCGGTGAGCTGGCAAGATTCACAGCCGTAAAAAAGAATTCTTCTTCTCAGTATCAATCCGGTGCATTGGTTTGCAGCAACAGAATCTTGCATCTTGATCTCCATTCCTCTCGGTCCTCCGCAACCCTTTTCAGCTCAGCATAAGCGCTACAATTCATGTCCTCAAATACTTGCTGCACATACTCCCGTCTAGAGCGCCCTCTACAGTTTGTACCAAAACCATCCCCTCCACAATATCATGAAGAACACCATCGTGGTTGTTGATTTTTTGGTTTTATTGATATAAAAACAAAAATAAAATAAAATTTGAAAATTAATGCTAATTAGATGGAAAATAATGCTGAGCCAAGTACTCTACGTCGCGTGGAAGAAAAGCGAGGTTTTTGCTTTTTGCCCCTTTAAGACGCCTTGGATTCGCCCCTCCGGCCCCTTTGCCCCTTTTCGGAGCCCCTCTTACAGGGGGTCTAACATTAATCAACCCTTTCAGGCTCCGGCAAGATAAATAATATCTTCAGTTTTCCGAGATCGGGGGTGAGAACGAACCCCAGAAACGGAAAATTACAACCCCTACTTTATCTCCAAATCTTATATAACAATAATACATAAGTACGAGTAGATAACATAGTATATATAGTCAACGCTTAAATTATATTTTTATAGAAAGCTATAACTGTATGGTCAGACATGATTTAAATTAAGCAATTAATAATTATTATAATAATACCACCGGTTGGTATGAATTTGATCCGTCACCCGTAACATGCTGTCATAGCCTATTAATCAAAATCAGTGGTTATCTACCATAATCAAAATACGTCTTGTGAACACCACTTATTCCACGTAAAAAATCATGAATCCGTGAATACGTCTATGACGTTTGTGGATCGACAATTCACACAGTACTAAAAAAAACAAGCGTTATAGAATCCACAGATGAAATTGCAACATTACTGTTTATCGGTTATTCTACTTTTTTTATGTAAACACATACAGGAGAATACCGACAGATGGTGATATTAATTCTGAAATCTCATCTGTGAAATTATATGATGCTTATGGCTAAGCGCTGCATGTGGAGTATTTATCCGCCAACGTCATAGACTACAGCTCGAGATTCACGCATCGTCCTTATTATCACAGGAATTTTCTGTGAATGGGCGATCTTCACGGGACGACTTTCGTCTACCACCAATTTTAATAAATAGGCTATTACTGTCACTTTACGAGTGACGGATCTAATTCACACCAACTGGGGGTATTTTAGAAATCGATTAAAAACGTTTTTTGTTTAATTTCCGTTGGGAATCGAACCCACGAACTTTGGCTTGCAAAGCAAACGCTTTGACCATTGAGCTATGCCCGCCGGCAAATCTACTGTATGTGCTTACAAAAAAAATGCTAATAATGTAAAGCCATTCTCACGCTCTGCGAAATACGCGGCTCTTCAAATACCTAACTATCGAGCAACTACTTTGTAGGTATTTATAAAGTGTGGACGCGGCTTTACTCCCCACTCCTCTCACTCCCCATCCCCTTCACTCCCCGCTCCCCTCTCGCATTTATTATTCCACACCTAAAGTCACTCTTCCCTTGTTTACTTTGAATTATGTATTAGAAATTTAATTAAAGCTGTCTTCTTTGCTGGGTTGCTTATACATGGGCTCCTGTATAAGAAAATAAGGTATACGAGTATATACCTTGGTATATATATATATATATATATATACTGGTATATTGGCGTTTATTCTGGTATACCCGGAGATACTTGTATATAATCTTGTAAATATGAAATAAATATTTTAAAGAAACACATTGATATACAGTAAAACTACGTTATTTGTTTTTTAAGGGACTCTTCTTCTTCGTAGTATCAATCCGGTGGATTGGTTTGCAGCAACAGATTCTTGTCGATCTCCATTCCTCTCGGTCCTCCGCAGCCCTCTTCAGCTCAGCATTAGAGCTACAACTCATGTCCTCGAACACTTGCTGCAAATACTCCCGTCTAGGGCGCCCTCTACAGTTTCTACCCTCAACCACCCCTTGCACAATGTCGTCAAAAAGACAATCGTGGCGCATGATGTGACCGATCCAACGGGTTCGCCTCTCTGAGATGGTTCTTACTATGTGCCTATATTCTTTGATTATCCTGAGAACCTCATTGTTCGTGACGTGGTCTCTCCAGGAAATTAAGATAATCCTTCTGTAAGACCACATCACAAAAGCCTCTAGTCTTTTCTTATCATTTTCACATAAGCACCATGTCACACAGCCGTACATCAAGATGCTCCAAGCAAATGTTTTGGCAAAAAGTCCCAAAAAAGTGACTCTAAGAAACGATAAATGCGGAAAACGGAAAAAACGAGAACTTTACAAATACGTAATATTATTGTTTATAATCTGACAGATCAGACAGATGGTGAAAGTAATTCTCAAGTCTCATCTGTGGAATTCTATGACGCTTATAGTGCATATGGCTAAGCGCTGCATGTGGAGTGTTGATCCGCCAACGTCTAAGCCCGAGATTCACGCGTCATCCTTTATTATTACAGGAATTTACAATGAATGGGTGGTCTTCGCGGGACGGCTTTCGTTTATCACCAATTTTAATTAATAGGCTATAACTAATTCACACCAACCATGGGGGTTATTTTAGAGCTCAGAAATCGATTAAATATCTGTCATTTTTTCAATCTCCGTCGGGGATCGAACCCACGACCTATGGCTTGCCAAGCAAACGCTTTGACCATTGAGCTATACCCGCCGGCAAAGTTGAAAAGTTTTTAACGTATATTTGAGTTGTTAATGTAAAATTATATATATTGAATAACAACATTATTCCGAAGAAAGTATATATTATATTTTATATAGAGTTCACAAACATTGTTAAGTATTTTGAGTATACTCTTGCGATAACAACCTTTTCTTTACTTAGAACGTAAATAATTAGTCTTTATTAAAGAATCAAAGCCACGTGTCACGCCTGGGCTCCCGTTAATATGATTTGGGGCAAAAAGTGTGTTAAGGGGGCGTAAGGGGGGCAAAAAGGGCGCAAAATGGGGGCCCTGGGGGACTCAGCAAGAGAATGCCTAAGAAACTAGGTGTTTAAATAATAGACTCGGTGGTTTGTGACGTACGTAAGAGAACAGCCAAAGAAAAGCTATTAAAATAGCTCGTTACTAAATGTCATTACTACTAAGCGAGAGATACGGCATTCGTTTTATTCTGTTGCGATCGAGCCGTCTTTTGGGTCCAATTTTTGTGCCATCAAACTATTTTAATATATGTTTAATCCATTGGTAAAGCGTTTGCTTGTCATTCAGACGTGGTCTGTTCGAAACACGACAGAGCTTGATTTTTTCAAATTTATTTAATCAAATCTAAACTCTTAACATGCCCCCGATAGGGTTGAGCCACTCTTTAACGCTTTCGCATCGGTTGTCGATATATGCCGTCAAAGATTCCCCGACCGTTGACATCGTTAGACGTAATATATATATATATTTTTTTATTTAATCAAATATAATAGGATACATTTAAGATTTTATTGACAGTATTACATTCATATATTTTTTTTTTGTTGTTTATTTTTTTGGAAATTCGCTTTCCACGCCACTTAAAGGTAGACCTTGTGTGTGGCGTGGGATTCATCTTTGATTTAAGTGTTGCATAATTTATATTATTATTTTTTCACATTTTTTACATAGTAACATATTTTTTTTTAGAATATAAAATAATATCATTAAAATTTATAATCTTTTTATAGTCGAAGTGACAATTTCAGCATCATTTACATTTTTATATTTCGATTCTTTAATAGCCTCGACCCATCTAAGTCTCAATTTCCACCAGACACCTTTTAATGAACTTAATATAATCAATACCTTTTTAACAACATAAATATTTTATACAATTTATATAAATTCTATACTTATTATGCTTGGATCATATACATACAACTACTACTTAGTACCTAGCTTGAATCATATACAGAGTGGCTTACATTAGTATAGTTTTGCTACTTTCAGTACTCATTGTTATATCTACGGTAGGAAATTGGAACTGCAGTCATTCCCTTTATCAACCTACATGTATTATTTACAGGAATATGTAAGGCATGTAAATAAATATCGGTAGGTTTCGTCGCAGGAGCGATTTTTTTGTAAGCCACATGTGTCAATGCCACCACATGTATGGAGTTACATAATGAACTTTTGTTATGTACAGTAGTTTTTTATGCATCATCTGATAGCTAAAGGATACAAGAAACAATGTGATGTGAGTCTATGGAAGTTTGCGGGCTCTTGCCTTGGATGTTCCCAGGAATTATCTATGTTCCTATGTAGACCTCCGGGTATACAGGTGTTCTGAGCTTACAAAGCTGAGGAAACTGGCAATTTATGGTGTATATATTTTCCAAATATGGAGCGGATATGGTATACACTCTTATATTTAATTACTGTCTGCAGGAATGTTCCAGGAATTAATGAAAAAAAAACAGACCCTGTCACACCTTCTGGAGTGTGCGCTGTGTTCGAGTGGCTGCACCCAGGAAGACCTGATGACGGCCGAGAGTAACGCCATCGACGTCGCCCACTTTTGGGCAGACAGGATCTGACCCTGTTGTTTCCGACACGATTATATATATTTATATGAAAAAAAAATTCAAACACATTAAAAAATACAATATGTTTAAAAAGGAACCCACAGGTGACATTTCTCCGTTAAATCAGGTATTCTCCTGTTCATCTAAAAATTAATAATAATATGTATATATGTACCTTTATATTTCAAAAGAGCGTTTTTAAATTAGTTTTCCATCACGCCGCGTGGCGCCGCTAAGATTCGAAAATAGAAAAGGAAACGGAAATTAAGCCGCGTCAACATTATGTTCGTCAAACGAACTTCCGGTCCGGGAAAATTTAATTATAGAACGCGCGAAAGCCGTCTTTTGAAATGAATAAAAAAATACATTTTCACCGTCAGTGAATTTTTCAAACTCAAATATATAAATTTCTATGTATATAAATAACTTCTTAGGTTTTCACGGCCAGATTTGATATTGTGGCTCTTGGGTTAAGCCGTGTGTGACAAAAATAACGCTCGTGATAAAAGATAATCTGACACCAACTCACAATTAAATCATCAATCCTGAAAAAGACCCCTGCAATGGCGGTCGTAATATTGGTTAAAAGAAATTCGCCACACACGGCTAAGCCCAAGGGCCACAATATATGTATATAATACATTGAACACATACTCGTATATGTGCCCATAATTAAGAAAGTGATCTAAATCAAGAAATTTATAATATAATTTTTAATTTATTTCAGTTCACATTGTTGTGAATTAATATAATCTTCATGCAACAGACTTTGGACCGGAGTATGCAAGACGAGGACACAAATGAAAGCCTGGCAGTCTTACAGCGGACCGACTGGATGTGACTGCGGCGTGGAGCAGACCCTGTCGCACCTTCTGGAGTGTGCGCTGCGTCCGAGCAGCTGCACCCAGGAAGACCTGATGATGGCCGGGAGTAACGCCATCGACGTCGCCCACTTCTGGGCAGACAGGATCTGACCCTATTGTTTCCGACACGATTATATATATATATATATATATATATATATATATATATATATATATATATATATATATCTTCATCCAACATTAATTTAAAAAATCTAAATAAAGCATTTTATGCAACATGAAGTTGTCACTTTCATAGGAATTTAAACATCAAAACATAAACCTTTAAATATTTTAAAACTAATGAAACATGACTTACGCCACTTTCATAATCATGGGCACATATATAAATATCAGTCGGCAAAGAGACGAAGGTGGACCTGACTAGGACATGTACGAGTACCTCAGAAGCAGCGATAAAGCAAAGACTACTACAGTTCTGGAAGGCCATCGGGAGCTATACATAGAATGTACTCTGCTAGAGACAGAGCTGACATGGGTAAAGGCAAACGTAGTAACTATCTTCTTTATGGCGGCATTTCATGACGACCATATGCTCCAGTTAGAGGAGTGGACATAGTATGATGCATATTTGACCAACTATAATAAAACTATTCGTATCTTCTTCTTCACGACATTGTGGAAGGGATGGTTGAGTGTAGAAACTGTAGAGGGCGCCCTAGAAGTAAGTATTTGCAGCAAGTGTTCGAGGACATGTGTTGTAGCTCTTATGCTGAGCTGAAGAGGACTGCAGAGGATCGATAGGAGTGGAGATCAGATTGATACTACGAAAAAGACTCGTATTTAAAGTCAATCGACATTGAACGCGCATCAAGGCATGCTTACTTAATTACCTGTTGCTTACCGCGTGTCGTTGTTTGTGTTACACCGGAACACTCAATGCCTAATGGTTCAAGCCTTGAAGACGTCGGGTTAATCATCCAATGTTGAATAAGAATTAACGACCACATGGTATTGCGTTGTTAATTGTCAACAATAATCTAATTAACAGAAATTAATTAAATCGTTTATTGAATATCCTTTATCTTATGAAAAAAAAATATTTTGCTTAATTTTCGAAACCTAAGTCAAATAAGCCAATATTTTTTTGAATAAATCATTTTTTATTATTATTTAATTAGGAGGCGATGTTAGTGGCAGATGGCAAAACTGTATGGTGACCATATGGTCCAGCTGGGAGAAAAAGATCGTTTTCAATATTTAAATATGATTAAATTAATACTATGCTCATCTAACAGGCACATTAACGGTTACTAGTGACATCTATGCTAGAGTAGCAATACAAAGCATATATTTCATTTTATTGAATTAATATTTTTTAATAAAAAAAAATTCGCATGTTTTTTTTATTTTTACAATAAATACAAACTTGTATTTAAATAAATTTAAAATATGTTGTTATTAATTAAATAATTTCATTGTCTACTATCGCCATCTATCAGCGAATAGTACAGCGACATTCTACAACGCTTGTCGTAGAAGAATTCTTCGACTGTGTGCGAGTAGAATACCATTAAAGGCTTGCGACTTCGCTGTTTGGAAATCGACAATCATCGTGGAAGAATTACGTAATTTGACAATACAATAACGAAGGTAATTTAAATTAAGAGTAATATAAACTAAAAGTAATATATTTTTCAATATGTAATATATACCTGGGGCATACCACCAACACAAATTGAGTAGACAGATAAACACATACCTGTATATTTATTATTAATCCGAAACGAGGGAATACGCAGAAGAACTCAAGTAGTGGATGCTACCCAACGAATAGGCACACTCAAGTGGCAATGGGCAGGACATATCTGTCGAAGAGACGACGGTCGATGAGGAAGAAAAGTATTTTAATGCCGCCCAAGAACTGGCAAACGAAGCATTGGCCGACCACCCTGCAAGATGGACTGACGATATAAGAAAAATTTCGGGAGTGACCTGGATGCGGAAGGCGGAGGATCGAAGAGGATGGAGACTCATGCGGGAGGCCTAACGTTCAACAGTGGACGGATACAGGCTGATTTTCTGACCATTTTTCATATTCATAAAATTTATAAATTCAACGCAAATATTTATAGAAATATCTTACAGAAGCAATATATGTATTTAGATATGTTTACTCGTAGATACCTGTTAGCCGTTGAGCCGCTTCTTAGGACAAAACGGTCCAGGACTCGGGAATATCGGACTAATAATCCGATCTCCATAATTTTTTTAGTATTAACCCTTTCATTACGGCTCGGTTTGAATATAAATTATACTGTCAATTATAAAACTAGTATTTGAAGCATAAATTTACTTATCTGGTCTATTTTCGTATGTCACATTGGCACAAACTATTCTAAGAAAGTAGAAAAACGATATGTCACGTCAACCGATGTTAACCGTCTGGGAATCTTATGACGGCATATGCCAACAACCGATGCGAAAGTGTTAAAATAGTAAAAATGCTGTTCAAGCAAGAAAAAATATTCGACGTATATGAAGAAAATGTATTGACAGAACGCCAGTGCCGAATTGGTTTTGCAATATTTTGATACTGTAATTTTGAGGTTGAAGGTGCACCACGTTCTTGAAGATCGGTTTAAATTAATGAAAATACAATAAAGGCCTTAATTGATGCAAGATCCGAATTTGACCGTTCATGAAGAAACTTTTCGAATAACCTTATATGTATTGACATCCCCCGTCTTTAAAAAGAAGACGATAAGTCGCGTGGAGGAAGGATGCAGGAGCAGATCACAAAGCAAAGAACTTGTTATTGAAGCACAATTCGCATTAATTTTTAATAAATACTTGATTTCCTCGTCCGACCGTTACATGACGTTTCGCCGGTCGGACGAAATTAACTGACGACAGCCGGGACACTGTGACATGCAGCGCCACCAAGATAATCGTGGCTAAAACACAAATTAAAGATGACAGTTAAACCAACATGAAATGTAGCAACTGTCATAACAAATAAAATGGCGTATACAAACGCCGTGTAATTTTATATAAAATAAAAACTAACATTATTATATGTGCATGTCAGGCGAGCGAACAAAAATATGTGATAAAAGATCGTTTTTCGAGGCTTTTCGGCATCAGCCTGAAAGAGCTATATCAAGCTGATATCAGTATATATATAAGAGTATGTAGGTGTGTAATGAATGTCTATCTACCCATGTTATCAGCAAAACTCTTAGGTACTAATTGGGGGTAGACACGTCTTAACAGGAAGTGGGTTTGTCTTTGCGTCTTCCGGTGACGTTTTGTAGGCAATTAAAGACAGTGTCTTTCGAATAACCGGAAATGGGCGTGGCTGCCGGGGCCGGGACGGGATTAAGGAATGACTGATTGGAAAAGATAAATAGGATAAGATGGGAGCTTTCATCGGTACAGTCAAACGTACAGAATTTTTTTTTTTTTATGTAAACACATACACGAGAATACCGACAGACGGTGATAGTGATGGTGATGTCTCATAAGTGGATTATATGACGCTTACCATGCTGTATATGGCTAAATGCTGCATGTGGAGTGTGCTGCATCCGCCAACGTCATAGACTACAGTCCGAGATTCACGCATCATCCTTATTATTACAGGAATTTACTATGAATGGGTGGTCTTTACTGGATGACTTTCGTCTACCACTAATTTTAATTATAGGCTATGACTGGCATTTTACGGGTGAGGCATAAAATTCACACCAACCGGGGGTATTTTAGAGCTCTGAAATCGATTAAAATTATTTTCTTATTTTTATCTCCGTCGGGGTCGAACCCACGACCTTTGGCTTCCAAAGGAAACGCTGTGAACATTGAGATATACCCCCCATCATGTAGATTGCTGACGATAATTTGAATCAATCATTTTACATCCTGTTCAACCACAACGCCTCATATGTTGATATATTCCACGCAAGGGAGACCCAGTTCAGACACGAGCTCCACGAATTTGTTGGAGTCGTCTGTTTAATAAGCATTGGGACTGTCTGTTACTTGTCTTTATTGTTTTATATTTCCTTAGTACTTAATCATGAGTACCTATTAACATCTTCCACTCTTTAAAAGGTAGTTATTCAGTCGCGTGGTGGCAGGATGAGAAGCAGATTAACAACACATAGACTTTTTCCGAAGCACATTGACATATATATGTCGATAACTTAACAAACTTTTTGACCACAGCATTCAGGCCGGGCTACAATACAATATATCTCGCTGACGTCAGCACACGGCTGTGCCCGCTCGTGATGGTCGGTCACACCAGCGCCACAAGTGGCGATCTATATAACTAACGTCACACATACAAGTATGACAAGCGAACAGAAATAAGAGACGAAAGATTGTACATCGAGATTTCCAGTGCCAGTCAGCAGGGGGTATATCATGTTGATGTCACTATGTTTATATATAGTTTATTTTTGCATAATCTTATTTCAGGATCGTATTAAAAAAAAAAATTACCATATCTGCTCCATATTTGGAGCATATGAACATCACAAATTGCACAGTTTCGCAGTCATGAAAGCTCATAAAATATTACACTTTATTTACACAAAGCTACTTCTCTTTATTTCTTGCTGTGCCCCGCAGCATCCATTTACTAATGACCCCCACCTGTCCCTCATAAGATTAATGGACTCCCCACTCCCCGATCCTTCCGAGCACTCCCCCGAACCTCCCAAACCACTCCCCGAGATCTCCGGACTAAGAAGTTACCTTTCCAGACATTGAATAGACATTCGTCTTCAAACTACCTGATGGGTTTGTAAAGATCCCAGCTTGTGTAGGCAGTAAATTGTAAGATATAAAGGAAAAGGTAGACTTTATATAGAATATAGATACTCTTATATACCACAGTACCGGCTTTAGACCCTGCGGCGCCCTAGGGCATTATTTTTCTGGCGTCTCATATTGTTTATATTTAAAAAAATCTATGACAGATTAGTTGCCCACGACGCCCTTAGATTATTCGACGCCCTGGGGCACCGACCAACTTCGCCACCCCCTTAAACCGGCACTGATATACCATGTCAAGTATGGTTATACTCAAATAAGAATATTTGCCTAAATAATTTATATTTATTACATTTTTTGCACAAAGAAGAAAAATATAAAGAAGAGTGGTGCTACAAATTATAATATGATCTTTAAAGATTGCCAGCGGGCATTGATTAGTGGTTAAATAGTTTTTTTCCCAAACATAAGGTCTTGGGTTCAATCCCCAACGGATTAATTAAAAAAAAAATAATAATCGATTTCTGCGCTCTATTAATACGGTTGGTGTAAATTTTATTCTGCACCCGTAAAATGCCAGTCATAGCGTATTAATCGAAATTGGTTGTAGACGAAAGTTGTCCTGTGAAGAACACCTATTGATAGTGAATTCGTGTAATAATAAAAATTATGCGTGAATATCGGGCTGTAGTAATGTTGGCGATCAGCACTCCACGTACAGCGCTTATCCATATGTAGAATGGTAAGAGTCATAGAATCCACAAATGAAAACTTCAGAATCACTATCACCATCTGTCGGCATTCTCCTGTACGTGTTTACATAAAAAAAATGACAATATGTTATGGAAACCGTATGAGAAAATGTGATGATCATACTCAATGGGATTCGAAATTTCTTTTTAATACACATATTACTTGTAATTTTTTTCTATCATACAAAATAAATTGTGACACGACCTATCGTTCACAGACGATTCGTTTAACGACTCATCGGCAACGACGTGGGGCGCACTGGGCGTATGGTGCACGGGACATTTGGCGCACGGAACAGCTGGGGCACTGGCTGTCTCACTAACCTAACCTAACCTAGCCTAAAAAAATCCAGTGATCGTAGAGTTAGTAATGATTCCTAACCGATGTCTGCCATTCTGCAGAATCCATTTCCGAACTTTACCATTTCCTTATCCATTCCCACGTATTTCGTGGTAAGCAAAGTGTTACCAAAAAAGGCAATTCGAGACTCGCTGTAGTATACTAATTTCGCAGCCTTAGACTGAGGTCTATTTGACATCTAACTGATGCACCTAGAATCACGGGAACGCCTTCAGCCACTCTCTAACAAGTAGCTTTTTGCGTGCGCTCAGTAACGGGTCCCCATCTGGGTCTTCAAAAACAGGACGGGACAGGGAGGGTTTTCACCAAGCGATCGTAAAGTCCAGAGATCCATAGGTCTCGTTACCGAAATAACATAGGTTAGGTTAGGCTAGCGATATATTCAGTACACCAGTTGTCCCGTTCGCCCCACGTCGTTGCTGGTGAGTCGAGAACGAATTGACTGTGAACGAAATTCGACGGAACCAAAATAAAATATTAATTTTAAATAAAAATAATTGAAATTGTGAATTTCCCTTAAGTTCTATATATATAGGCCTATAGGAACCATCTTACATACAATTAAATAAATACGGGCCTATCCTAAATATGAGTTATTCTAAATATTGCATACAACTAACGTGGGGATTGAAGACATACTCAACATCTCTTTCTAACATATAAGCCGCGCGGTTTCTGAATGGGAAGTGAGAGAGATGCCCGATGTTGTATAGACTAGTATCTAGACTGATTCTAGGAGAGATACAGCGTGCTTTATTTGATTACTTGTTTATTTTATTTTATTGAGTTTTATTTAATATTTCTCAATTCGTCACGAAGGTTTATTTTTTTATATTTATTTAATAGGATATTAATCAACATTTTTTGACTCTACGTCTTGCAACAAAAAAAAATATTCGCCCAAACAAATTATTGACAATTTAAAAAATATTATTGGAAAAATGGTTTACGTGGAATGATTGAATAAACTGCCTAATTTCTGGTCGCAATTATGTTTTTGCTGTTTTTACCCATACAATGGCGGTCATAATAATGGAGAGAAGGAGAAAATCGACAAACACGGCATAACCCAAAATAAATAATTTAAACAAATATTGCTTTAATTTACTCTATTTATTATTTTCTTTTTGCACGGATTTTTGTTGCACGAATTCGAAATAACACGGTCTTGAAAAAAAACTTAATTTAACTGTTTTTTATTTAAATTTAATACAATTTGCATTCTGACAGCATCACGTTATTACATAAAATTAGCAAAGAAGGGTTTGATTTGACAATTGATATTGCAGAATTAACATTGACAGCAGTTTCCAATGAAGAAAAAATCTAGAGAGTATTTCAGAGAATGTAAATAGTTTTTCATTACAACATAATATTGATCTTAGGTGAGAGGTGGTTTGAAGGTTTCCACAGTTGCATAATAGTGACTCTCCCTGCTGAACTATTTTCCACTGCTCGACGTTGTCCATTGTTCTACCAACTCCGTTTCTTAATCTGTTCAGGGATTTCCAGGCACACCAGGCAAGGTTCTTACCAGTTGGGAGGACTTCCTTTGGAGTAATGAAATCTTCTGATGCAATTTGTTGCCAGAACTGTAGTCTTTCATTTTCAGCTCCGGATGTGAGAGGTTCTGTGGATCTCAGGAAGCTGCTTTGCGACTTCAGTCTGGGTGTTGGGGGTATCTGGTTATACAAGCAGTAGGACGGTTTAAGCCGAGCGACAACAAAATGGAAAATAATCATGATGATGAAAATGTTTCCGCTATCAGCAAACACAATTCTAGAAGGACTCCAATTAGCTAATAAATTTGGTCACCACGTTTTTACAAATGCCGATAACGGTGAACGAGCTATGCAATTTCGGCGTGAAATGAAAACGATTATGACACGCTATGAATTATTATTTTTATATCAGTTTTTGTATAGCGCTTTTTAATGACCCAATGGTCATTCCAAATGCTCTTCTTTGTCTCTCTGAGTAAAAAGGTGGGTCTAAGTCTGCTGCTGAAGGATGCCTCCGCTTTAAGTTCTCTTATGATTTTCAGCAGCGAGTACCAGGCCATTGGTGCCGCGCAGCTGAAAGCACGATTGCCAAAGACCGTGCTAGGACTATGGCAATAGAAGAATACGAAGAGTTATTTTTGAAAAAATGAAAGCATGGTATCTAAAGGTGTTCTGTGACATGTTCACCAAATGTCTCTTATTCAAGCCCCGGGGATCTCATCGTTCTAAAACCACCAGGAATATACATATAATATTTGCTGGCGGTCATAGCTCAATGGTCAAAGCGTTTGCTTTGCAAGGCAAAGGTCGTGGGTTAAATCCCCGACGGAGATTAAAAAAAAAAAGGATTTTCAATCTATTTCTGAGCTCTAAAATACCCCCGGTTGGTGTGAATTTGATCCATCACGCGTAAAATGTCAGTCATAGCATAATAATAAAAATTGGTGGTAGACGAAAGTCGTCCCGTGAAGACCACCCATTCATAGTAAATTATGATATTACATAGTGATAATATAGGATGATGCGTGAATACTCGTCGCCCAGCGCCGCAAGTGGCGGTCTATATAACTAACGTCACACCCGTTACCGGACTTGTCCAAAATGCCAATATGGCAACACATGCATTTACGAGAAGCGAACAGAAATAAGAGACGTAATTCTGGAGTCTCATCTATGGAATTCTGAATTCTGATGCTTACTATGCTGCATATGGCTAAGCGCTGCATGTGGAGTATTGATCCGCCATCATCATAGACTACAGCCCAAGATTCACTTATCATTCTTAATTATTATAGAAATCTACTATGAATGGGCGGTCTTCACGGGACGACCTCTGTCTACCACCAATTTTTAATAATAGGCTATGAATGGCATTTTACGGGTGAAGGATCAAATTCACACCAACCGGGTGTATTTTAGAGCTGATAAATCGATTTAAAATCTTTTCTTTTTTTAATCTCCGTTGGGGATCGAACCCACGACCTTTGGCATACAAAGCTAACGCTTTTACCAATGAGATATACGCGCCGGTATTTATTACCCAAAAGGAAAACCTCCCAACTGGTATGAAACTTGACAAATGGGCCCGGAAATCACTGAACAGGTTACGAACCTGAGTTGGTATAAAAAAGGACAACCTCGAGTGGTGGAGAATTCTTCGACAGTCACTGTTGTGCGACTGCGGAGACCTGCAGACTGCCACACACCTTAGATTCTACACAATGTGCCCGACTAGCTGCACATCCCAAGGCCTAATGCTGGACAACATACGGGCCATCAATGTTGCCAAATCTTGGGTGGAAGCAATTTGATGTCGCTGATACGAAGAAAAAGTAGAAAACAGTTTTTTTGTTTTAATACGACAGTATATTATGCCTGTACTACTTTCTTGCACACTCGCATTTAAATCATATTATTAGTAATATAAAAATAAATTTAAAATAAATAATAAAATCACGCTGTATAAACTTTTCTTGCTCCTACAAAATTCCAGCTCAGATTTCATACAAACCCCACCCCACCTAACTAGCTCCACCTGTCTTAACTTTTGCACTATCGTCTCTCTTTCTCTCTTTTTTATTCCCCTTCCAACATCACGCAAGAGAACGAGACGCCTATACAAACTCGACCTTTCTACAAATCAACACTACTCGAATATGACATAGTTCTAGACAAGCCGACAAAACTTTAAGCTATCTCGCTTTGACACACTATTTTACCATGATGTTAAAAAGAGACAAACATATAAATACTGGCGTATTCATATCATTATTCGTTTTGATAGTTTTATATGACTGGTTTTGAGAAACTATTATAAAATAGTTATGTCTCTTTTTAACGCACGCATTTTTATTGAGAAAGAAAGAAAAAGTGATAGTTTTAATGGCTTGTCTTGTGAAGGATGCACTTTCCTTTGACAATTATTTATTCCTCCATTTTAGTTTTTTTAGGCACTTTAGTCCATTATATACATATTGGTTTACTAAGAGAATTTGAAAATGGGTTAAAGTTCCAAACTTTAATTCTACCAATGGTGAGTTCGATATCCAACGAAGATTATTACATTTATTTTCATTTATAAGCATATTTTTATTTAATTATATCGAGTTGATTCACCCCTTAGAACAAAATGGTTAAGGCGTCGGGAGCGTCAGACTAATCATCCGATTCTCTTAAAAAATACTATAGACTTATAAAACACCCAAAATTATGCATCGGATACTACAAATACCCTCCCTTCAAGCAAGTTTGCTCTGGAGGATGTCGAAAACCATATATGTTCCCAAGTGGACATTGGCTGGCGGGTGTAGCTCAATGCTCAAAGCGTTTGCTTTGCAATCCAAAAGTCGTGGGTTCAATCTCCGACAGAGATTAAAAAAAAATTTAATCGATTTCTGAGTACTAAAATACCCCCGGTTTGTATGAATTTGATCCCTCACCTGTAAAATGACAGTCATAGCCTATTAATCAAAATTGGTGGTAGGAGAAAATCGTCCCTTGAAGACCCTGAAGACCCGAAGACCCCCCATTCATAGTAAATTCCTGTAATAATAAAGGATGATGCGTGAATCTCGGGCTGTAGTCTACGACGTTGGCGCATCATCACTCCACATGCAGCGCTTAGCCACAAATGAGACTTCAGAATTACTATCACCATCTGTCGATATTTTCCTGTATGTGTATACATAAAAAAAATCACGTGCAGATATGTCATGGAACGAGGACAAGGACAGTGGCAGCTAACAAAACAAAGTTGCGGCGATTTATGGTGACTATATGTTCCAGATATGGAAAAAAGTTTTAGGTATCTTCAATTGGATACATCTTTCTAAACAAATAATTCACAGTATTAGTAATTTCGAGATCTAAAAACTAATCGCTGCCTTTCATCCTGCATCCCTTCCAAGCAGTATTCTCCCATCAACAACATGCTTCCTTAACATGCTACTATCTTAAGAACTCCAAAGAAAGGCCTCCCAACTGGTAAGAACCTTGACTGGCGGATTAAGAACCGGAGTTGGTAGAACAAAGGAACACCTCGTGCGGTGGGGAATGCTTCAGCAGGGAAAGTCACTATTGTGCGACTGTAGAGACTTGCTGACAGCCTCACACCTAAGATCCTGATCCTTGTGCCCAACAAGCTGCACATCTCAGGACCTAATGCTGGGCAACACACGGGATATCGATGTTGCTAGATACTGGGCAAAAATAATTTGACGTCGCCGACACGAATAAGAAGAATCTTAAGAAAACATTCATCTTCATAATTAATAGGATTCATTTGAGATGAGCTGCCCTTTAGTACCAAATGTTTCAAGCCTTGGGCGCATCCAGCTAATCCCCGATCTTCTTATATATTTTGTATAAATATAAGCAATTAAGAATATATTCGTAAGTGTTAAATAATATACTATATAATGAAGTGTTCAACATTTAGTTCAAGTAGTTAAATTTAAATCGACAAAACTATACTTAATAAAATAAAATAATAATACTAGAGTATTTACTTAAATATAATAATACATATTTATTAGAAATTTTTAAATTTAAACATAAAAAATAATTTATATTCCATTGTAATAGTTTTCCGACGGGAAAGCTGTATTATCTACCGTCGGTAGCTAAAAATCTATTATTTGAAAACACAACCGTTTGCCGGCGGGTATAGCTCAATGGTCAAAGCGTTTGCTTTGCAAGTCAAAGGTCGTGGATTTGATCCCCGACAAATTTTTAAAAAATATTTTTAATCGATTTCTGAGCTCTATAATACCCCTACTAAGTGTGAATTTGATCCATCACCCGTTAAATGCCAGTCATTGCATATAATTTAAATTGGTGGTAGACGAAAGTCGTCCCGTGAAGACCACACATTCATAGTAAATTCCTGTAATAATAAGGATGATGTCTGAATGTCGGGCTGTAGTCTGTGACGTTGGCGGATCAATAATCCGCATGCAGCGCTTAGCCATATGCAGCATGGTAGGCGTCATAGAATTCCACAGCTCAGACTTTAGAATTACTATCACCATCTGTCGGAATTCTCCTATATGTGTTTACATACGGGAGAATACCGACATATATTATAAGTCCAGCATTATGAGACTATGCCTCTTGGTAGAGTGATCAGACTGTTCAACCATATCGCCACGAATATTGATATATTCCACTTGAGAGACGCCCAGTTTCGACATGAGCTCCACGAATTTATTTATCAAAGTAATTTCGTAGAGTCTTCTGTTTAGCGAGCTTCGGGTCTTTTTAATAATTGTTGGTAATGATCGTAAATACCTGTATTTATAAATTGTTTGTATTTTATATTATTTCACGATCGTATTAAATAAAATTTGTAATGTTGCCGAAAGAAATTAAATAAATAAAAAATGAAAAAATATATATAACCTGCAGGTCACGAAAAAATATTTTTTTATATCACAATAAAAAATACCTGTTCCTTACAATCGTTCTTGATTTTATCACAATCGTATAGAAAATACCTGTAAATATTCCCAAGAAACTTGCCACCCCTTTTTTTTAACCCTGCAGTTTATCTTTTGACCGTGAGATCGCCGTGGGGTAAAGTTAACTTAAACTAGTTTAACTTTAACCTGCCGATATCGACTCGAACAGGTTAGACTTGATCTTTTTTTTACAGTAAGATCGTCGCACGAGAAATGGTTATAATACTTCAGTTGCTTCCTTAATGCAGTGCAAAAAAGAACGATATTTAGAATCAAGATTCGCTTAAATATTGTGTTTAGTTAAATTTAAAAAATAAATATGATCTTACAGATCTTTTATCGATTATAAAAATGAGAAAATAGTTCAAGTGTTTAATTTACGAATAATATGTTTATGTTATGATTAAGGAGTGTCGGACTGATCATTCAATTTATTTTTGAACAGTGGATAAATTAACAAAAAAAATTGTGTGAGAGCAAGATTCCAGTTAGGACCAAAGGTAAAATCTACAAAACTGCTGTAAGGCCAGCTATGCTCAACGGATCGGAGTGTTGGACCCCGCTAAAACGCGACTTGGATAGGATTCATGTGGCAGAGATGAAGACGCTGAGGTGGGCGGGTGGTGTGACTAGAGTGGACAGAGTTCCAAATGAGCATATTCGGGGTTCATTTCGGGTGGCCCCCATACCTGAAAAGATAAGGGAAAACCGCCTAAGATGGTATGGGCATGTGACACGGAGAGATGAGAACCATATGGTGAAGAGAGCCCTCAACATACCCACGCTGAGAAGAAGATCTGGAAGACCACAGGCAGCCTGGACTGCAACTGTAAACAAGGATTTGAAAACTCTGAACTTGACCGAGAATGCAACGCAGACAGACAAAATGTGCACAAGGAGAGCCGACCCCAGATGATGGGAAATGGAGAGGTTAAAGAAGAAGGATAATTTAACAAAATGGTGGTACTATGGTTTGACTTTGTGTGGAACGACAAGGTGAGGAAACGGACAAGACAGCCTTCTATAATAAGGCCTTCCAGAACTATAAATATAAAATGTATTTTGGCGAAGTTGCAGGAGACAGAGCTGACATAGGATGAGCTGAGGACCACGGTATCTCGTGAAAATCTTTTTTTTATGTAAGCACACACAGGAGAATACCGACAGATGGCGATAGTAATTCTGAATTCTCATTCGTGGAATTCTATGATGATCAAAATCACACCAACCGGCGGTATTTATAGAGTTCAGAAATCGATTAACAATTATTTTTTTAACCTCCGTCGGGCATCTGTTCCCCTAACTGGAGCATATATCGCTATATCTGGCGGGTGTAGCTCAATGGTCAAAGCGTTTGCTTTGCAAGCCAAAGATCGTGGGTGCGATCCCCGACGGAGATAAAAAATAATCGATTTCTGAGCTCTACAATACCCTCGGTTGGTGTGAATTCGATTCATCACCCGTAAAATGCCAGTTATAGCCTATTAATCAAAATTGGTGGTAGACGAACGTCATCCCGTGAAGACCACCCATTCATAATAAATTCCTGTTATAATAAGGATGATGCGTGAATCTCGGGCTGTAGTCTATGACGTTGGCGGATCAACACTCCACATGCAGCGCTTAGTCATATGCTCCATGGTATGCGTCATAGAATTCCTCAGATGAGACATCAAAATTACTTTTTCCATCTGTCAGTATTCTCCTGTATGTGTTCAGATATTTAAAAAAAAGAGTTTTTCAATTCCAATTAAATTAGTTCAATAGAGAGGAATCGTGGTACATTTTCTTAAGTATAAGTTCCAATATCTATAAACAATTATTTTAGGTTCATGGACGATGGCTATAGATTATTTCCAGGGAACATTGTGCCCTCTTCCTCCCTCACAAGGTTCCCGTGTTTACATAGGCCACCATTGAACGGTGTGCAAAGCTATTTATAATAAATTCCATTTTCATTTCTCAAAGGAGCGCCATCTAACGTCCTTTTCTCTGAAACTATGGCCGAATACCCTTCATAGGGTAGTAACAGTGGTTAACAACTTTCAAATTAAACTATAATCACGTATATTTTAAGTATACTCGATCAAAATAAAGTGGCGGCAATACAGAGCCTGTATTAGTCCTCATCTTTATGCTTCTTCTTCATCCCTCAACCATATTGTCAGACAGTAAGCACGGACTGAAGTCGGTGACTTCCGCGAGAACCCTGAAACCCCTAGCTGTGAACGCACAAAATATAGGTCTAGCTGTCAAGTTTATGTGGCTTCGTGCACACAACGGCACACTGAGTAACGAAAAAGCGGACGAACTGGCCAAAATAGGAAGGAAACTAAGTACAACACTCCATTACGAGTGTTTTCCTCTCTGCTACGCCTTGAACAAGTTAATGCATGATTCGCTAACTGTCTGGAATACAGCATATCAAGAATCAACTTCCGGAGGAGTAACCAAGTCTTTCTTTCCGTCCGTCGAACACTTATTGACGTGGAAAAAGTCTCTCATCTCACGCAAGCGTTTACACGGAATTTTCAGAGAATTCCTAAAAAGATTTGGCCTCTCTTCTTGCGACGGATGTCCATGTGATCTAGGCATGCAACAGACAGTGAGACACTCTCCCGTGGAGTGCATCATCCATGAGAATAGGAGACGCATTCTGTGTTGTCGCCTGGGAATCCCTACCATTTATTGAGGATTTTCCTGAACTGCTGCTTAGCTCTGACGGTCCCTTACTGTTAAACTTTATCAAGGAAATCGTCGGGGCTACACGTGCGGCTAACGAGGCTGACGTGGCTTAAACAGAGACCATATCTTACGTGATCTAAGTAAAATCCAGATAAATAAACCAATATTTATTACTATCATATGTTTTAATTCATGTAAGCATATACAGGAGAAAATAGAGAGATGGTAACAGTGATCCTGAGGTCTCATCTGTGGATTCTATGACGCTTACCATATTAAATATAGTTAGGCGCTGCATGTGGAGTGTGGCTCCGCCAATGTTATAGACTACAGTCCGACATTCAATTATTACAGGAATTTACTATGAATGTTGGTGCTCACGAGACGATTTTTATCTACCACCAATTTTGATTAATAAGCTATGACTGGGATTTTACGGGTGAGTGATCAAATTCACACCGAGCGGGCGTATTTCAGAGCATAGAAATCGATTATAAAACTTATTTTAATCTGCGTCAGGCTGCGTAATATTGATCTATCAACATCATAGCTCTGCATTCACGCATTATCCATTTTTACAGCAATGCACTATTTATAATTGGTGTTTACAGCACGATTGTCGATTACCGTCAATTTTAATTAATAGGCTATGACTGGTATTTTATTGGTGAGGATCAAAATCACACCAGCCGGGGGTTTATTTAGTTTATTCGGTTTATTATTTATTGAGATCAGAAATCGATCAATTTTTTTTTTGACGACTTGCAGTTGAAAAGCAAACGCCTTAACCACTGAACTAAACACGTCGGCATTAAACTTATTATATTCAAGAAAATTTAACATGATTTCTGAAAACTTTTTTTATAAAATATATACAGGTATATTAAATAACTTCTTAGGTTTTCTTTTTGCAAGTTTATTTTATTGCAAGGGTCTTTTTCAAGTCATTAATCCTGAATGGCGATCGAAATATTGGTAAGAAGAAATTCGCCACACACGGCTAAACCCAAAAGCCACAATATATATATATTAAATTTAAATACTTAAAATCACTAAAAATAAATGCAAGCTATTGGTTATTTGTATTAAACGTGTGAATCGATAGGTATTTTTAATCTTCTTCTTCGTAGTATCAATCCGGTGGATTGGTTTGCAGCAACAAAATCTTGCATCTTGATCTCCATTCCTCTCGTTCCTCCGCAGCCCTCTTCAGCTCAGCATAAGAGCTACAATTCATGTCCTCGAACACTTGCTGCAAATACTCCCGTCTAAGGCGCCCTCTACAGTTTCTACCGTCAACCATCCCCTCCACAATGTCGTGAAGAAGACCATCGTGGCGTATGATATGACCGATCCATCGGGCTCGCCTCTCTGAGATGGTTCTTATTAGGTGCCTATCTTCTTTGATTATCCTGAGAACCTCATTGTTCGTGACGTAGTCTCTCCGAGAATTCATACTTTAATAAATATAAATTATTTTTTTAAATACTGAAGTTGTAATGCTACATTTTCTTGAATATAATACTCGTATATACTATATTTATGTACATTTTATGTATTATATAAAACGCAAGATGGCCGTGTTCTAGTTGTGCCCCGTTCCCCTACAGCCGAGCGCCATTCTCCTTATCCGCAGTTATAATTAATAAGGCGCAAGATTAACGACCCCTATTAAATGTGGCGCTCGCTCGAAAGAACACCCTCGGCGTCTTAACAAAACCCCCCTCCACTCACCCACGTCGCCATCTCACCCAACCACCCATGAACCCACCCAACACCCACACCGCAGAGGTATTGGAAAGAGAGTTCCTTGTGTGAGAATTCCAAGGGCGTCACTAAATAACATTTCGCCGGGCGGCATGGTCCAGTAGAAAAGCGTTTGTTTGTCATACAGATGCCGTCAACTCAAAAACTCGACCAAGTTTATTTTTCAAAATTTATTTAATCACATCTAATACATCGTATTTAACCCTTTCGCATCGGTTGTCGGTATATGCCGTCATAAGATTCTCAGACCGTTGACATTGTTTGACGTGATATATCGTTTTGCTACTTTCTTAAAATAGTTTTTTGTGCATCATCTGATAGCTAAATGATACAAGAACCAATGTGATAAATGAAAATTGACCAGATAAGTATATTTATGCTTCAAATACTAGTTTTATAATTGACGGTATAATTTGTATTCAAACCGAGCCGTAATGAAAGGGTTAAGTAAGTTTGAGTCACCCTTTAAAGACAAAAGACATGTCTAGGTCTCGGGAGGGTTGGATTTTTTTTTTAAAAACGATTTTCTTATCAAAAATTACTTATTATTGAACACTTTATCCTGATATTTTGTTGAAATCAATTTGTTTGTCCCTGACAATTATTTAAGGAAAAGGAGGCACAGATTGTTTTTTCTTCCTAGGAGTAATACAAACCTCCTAGAGACTATGCCTCTTGGGAGAGTGATGAGACTTTTCAACCATATCGCCTCGAATATTGATATATTCCACTTGAGAGAAGCCCAGTTTCGACATGAGCTCCACGAATTTGTTTATTTATCAAAGTAATTTCGTGGAGTCTTCTGTTTAGCGAGCTTCGGGACTTTTTAATAATTATAAATACCTATATTTATAATTTTTTTCGTTTGTATTATATTATTTCAGGATAGTATTAAATAAAATTTGTAATGTTTCTGAAAGAAACAAATAAATAAATAAAATTGCAAAATATATATTTCTTGTCTCTACAGCCGCAGCTATGCAAGTTAGCAGACTCTTGCTTTCATAAGCTTTCTATGTCCCGGGCAAAAGACCGAATTTCAGTATTTTTTTTTCCTTATCGAAAAATTAACGTCAAATGTGCTTCTCGACGAGTTTTTTTGCTTTGGCGACCTGCTCCTCATCCATCCACGACGCATCCCAATGACAATCCTGAGATCTAGAGTCACCTTAATTATTCGGGGGATGTCTATTTATATATAAGTAGAAGAAAAAAATCTAGTAAACATAAATTATTTATGTTATATTTAGAATGCGAGTAATTTTTCGCATAACTAATCCCGAAACTTGAAAAGCTATAGCACCATGAGAATGAATTTTATTTATTTATATCGCACCACCATACATAAGACGCAAAGTCATATGCGCCGAAGAAATGCGTAAGGCAATCAACCAACCGTCCCACTGCTTGTATAATCAGATACCCCCAACACCCAGACTGAAGTCGCGAAGCAGCTCTCTGAGATCCACACAACCTCTCACATCCGGCCCTGATAATGAGAGACTCCAGCTCTGGCAACAAGTCGCATCAGAGGATTTCATTACTCCAAAGGAAGGCCTCCCAACTGGCAAGAACCTTGACTGGCGGACCTGGAAATCCCTGAACAGATTAAGAACCGGAGTTGGTAGAACAAAGGACAACCTCGAGCAATGGGGTAGAATCACTATTGTGTGACTTCGGAGACCTGCAGACCCTCTCACACCTGAGATCCTGCTCGACACGAAGAAGTGGATTTATTTTTAACAAAATTATCTATTTTTTCTGATTAAAATACTCGTATGTACGTAGTTACGCCATTTCTGTGGTGTTTGGTATAAGTACCCGTTGGCACCCCGTGCTGGGATCTCCTACATCCCTCCCACAGTAAAACTAAGCCACTTTCTACAAGCCCTTCCTCCAGAAGAGGAGATGGAAGTTGGATCCGCGATCTTGGCTATATCCAGAAGCGGACTCAACATTAAACAAAATAATAAATAACTCATGTGCATTATTTTTTCCATAATTTTCATTTTAATATGATCTTGATATAGCTCTTAAAGGCTGGTGCCTAAAGCCTCGATATACTATCTTTCGTCTTATATTTTTGTTCGCTCGTCAGACTTGTGTGTATCGCCATATTGCTTGTTTGACAGGTGTAATTATGTGGATCGCCACTAGATGATTTACGGCTCTTATTCTTTAAAGTTTTTACTATTTATTATCCTGTGCTTGTTTTGTATATTTTTTCTGTTCACCTTGGAACTTTGGTTCTGTCAATGAAATACAATAATTACTACACTGAGTAGATGACCTATTCGTAAGTTAATCAACGTTGGATACAAACTAAGGTGGGTTTCGCATGTTGCTGGTTGAGTTACTCCTTAGGACCACATGTTCGAGACCTCTCGAGCATCGGTTAACCTTCCGATATACCTTAAAATCCAATTAACAAATGAACCAAAAAATATGCCTCGGATACTACTACATTTCCCGCTTTTCCGAGTCCTCGTGCTTCTGCTCTGATGATCATCGGGAACCATACATGTTCCAAGATCGATCTTCGAGTGCATCGATATCTTGAGACAAGCCTTAGACAGTGGCGACTGATAGAGCTGCTTATTTGTTATATGTAAACACGTACAAGAGAATACCGACAGATGGTGATAGTAATGCTGAAGTCTCATCTGTGGATTCAGACACTTACCATGTGACATATGGTAAAGCCCTGCATGTGGAGTGTTGATCCACCAACGTCATAGACTACATTAACGTAACATCCTTATTATTACAAGAATTTACTATGAATGAATGGTCTTCAAGGGACGACTTTCGTCTACCACCAATTTTAATTAACCGACTATGACTGGTATTTTACGGGTGTGGGAACAAATTCACACCAACTATGGTTATTTTAGAGCTCAGAAATCGATTAAGTTTAATTTTGTTTTTAATCTCCGTCAGGGATCGAACCCACGAACTTTAGCTTGTCAAACAAACGCTTTGACCATTGAGCTATAGCCGCCGGCAATAAACATATAATAGTCAAAATTTGCTGCCATACAGTCTGATATGCCTCATTCCATATCAGCTCTGTCTGCCGGAGCTTCGCCGAATACATTCATATTTATTTCACAGAATAGATGTCGCAATAAAAGACACAACATAACGTACATACAAATTTACAACAAACGTCATCTTATATGACATTTCTCTCATCGATAAATCGGAAAAAATTAAAAAAGACGGACGCTAAGGAGACTTAACTTTCCTCCGGTGTGATGCAGGTGTGAGGCGGGTAAAGTCCAGTACACCGAATAAAATTCTTCAGATTCAAAAGCACCTATCAATTACAATACGACAGTCAACACAGCGAAAGTAGTTTCTTCTGAACGTGTGTCGCCCCGTCCGGCCCTGCTTCCTGCCGGTCTCTGGATTTATGCACGGCTAGAGCTAGTCCCGCACGTACGCTATGTGTATATATGTATAATGTAACGAGCGCTCGAAGGAATACATTAAACTTATAATTTATATCTGGGATGTATTTCCTAGGTCTTTGATTACAAGAGGCGTGGCTTAAGGAGTACCACCATCAACTGATACAACACATATATACAGTATATACTTTTAAAAATCTATTTTTTATTTTTATATAACGCAATGCTTCAGTATATATAATTTATTTAGTTGAATAGTGAGGCATTACCTTAATTTTCTCGGCCTGTATTTCTTTGTTGAGTAACCAATTCATTTTCAGTTTTCTTCTTCGTGTCAGCGACGTCAAACTATTTATGCTAGTGTCTGGCAACATCGATAACTCGTGTGGTGCTCAGCATTAGGTCCTGAGATGTGCAGCTTGATGGGCACATGGAGCAGGATCTTAGGTGTGAGGTGGTATGCAGGTCTCCACAGTGGCACAATAGTGACTCTCCTGCATAAGCATTCCCCACGGCTGAAGGTTGTCCTTTGTGCTACCAACTCCGGTTCTTAATCTGTTCAGGGATTTCCAGGTCCACCAGTTAAGGTTCTTGCCAATTGGATGGCCTGCCTTTGGAATAATGAAATCCTCTGATTCCGACTTGTTGCCAGAGCTGGAGTCTATCATTTTCAGGGCCGGATGTGAGAGGTTGTGTGGATCTCAGAAAGCTGCTTCGCGACTTCAGTTTGAGTATCGGGGATATCTGATTATATGAGCAGTGGGACGGTTGGTTGATTGCCTTACGCATTTCTTCGGCGCGTATGACTTTGCGTGTTATGTTTGGTGGTGCGATACCAGCCAAGGGGTATACTTTTGAAATGGGTGTTGCTTTGAGGCAGCCTGTGACGACTCTGCATCCATCATCATTGACAATAAGTTAAATCAATTGGCAGTAAATACAATTAATTGGTAGTAGACTAAATAAATCTGAAGTTTTTACTGTGTCAGTATGAATGTTGTCGGTTATATTGTAAAATTGAAATGTCAATAATACATAAATTCTATATTGGTAACAAATAATGTAATTAATGAATAATTAACCCATAAAATGGAAACCTTACCTAACCTAACCTATTATTTAATTATTTCCTGCCAAATTATTATTTATCTAGTGCCGATTGAAATTTTTCTACTGCTAGATGATTATTTTTTATTTACCTTTGTAGGTATTTTTAGGTATAAATTAGTTGCCAATTTTCTTGAGTATAGTATTTATGTCATTTCAACATAGTTTTTAAAATATGATAAATTGAAAAGGAAAAGAAGATTTCTGACAAATATAAAAATAAAGAGGAGCAAGTAGGTTTGTAGAAAAACCTCCAGCTTAGCATCCATACGTGACCCAACCAGGTCCACCTTCGCATTTATGACCGACTATACTATTGATGGCTTCCTTGTCCGCACTCTCACCTCGCCATTCCTCACAAAATAAAGCCGGCATTATCCCAGTATGCTACGGAGGCATCTGCTCTCAAAACCTACTATACGGCTGCATTAGTGAGATGCCAAGATTCACAGCCGAGAAGAAGAATGGGAACAATACAGGCGCTGAACAATATTTATAGAGCTCAGAAATCGATAAAAATATTTTAAATTATATCAAGAATCTGTAATCTTTGGTATGGTAGGCAAACGCTTTACTACTCAGCTATACTCGCAGGCAAAGTTCACTTAAAAATAACAAGCCAAAACGTGAATACTTGTTTACTATGATACTCGTATATTAAAATAGCGTTTTTTTTTTTAATTTTGCGTGTAAAGCAAAATGTTCTAAAATTTCAGCAATTCAACAGCGGTGCCCTAAAGAGGGACAAAGTTTGCGTTGTTTGGACAAAATATGCAAATGGCGACGCTGAAAAATCGTCCTGAAAAACTGAAATACACGAAAATACATGAAAATACACGAAAGTACACGAAAATACGTGAAAAACTCGAGACCTCTTCTATAAATCAGCTTTCCTCCCAGCGGCTAGAGAGGGAAGTTTTGGATTACAACGTTGTTGGGGTCTGTAGAGCTGGAAATACATATGCCAGTGATTGTCAAATGTACACGTTTAATATATTTGAAAATCTTATTTTATGTTTATTTATTACACAGAACCGAAGTTCCAAGATACACAATGAGAAACAGAGCATACATAAATATAAAATACAAACAAAGGATAATAAAATATAAAAATACCATAAAAGAAGAAGGAGATGACCCGTGTCAAAGATCTTAGAGATCTAGGAGAACAATACCATCGACAAAAGAGGAAAAGGATGTAAGAAAAGGATCGAGGTGTGCTGGTAGGCCATTTAGGAGCACCGTTGCCGCTGTACCAAATTGAGTGCTTGAAGCTCCACAAGCATCAACTGGGATCAAAAACAATGGATGGCTACGAGCACGGGTGTACTTATCTGGAATATAGAAGTTAAAACATTCAAGAATCCCAGGGTTGTGAATTGTACCGCGAAGAAGAAGGAGTGAATGTTTGAGAGCGGCAATTTTCCTCTGGGACTCTAACGAATGGATAGAAAGCATCCCTAGAAGAAAAAGATTTTGGGGCGAATTTTAAGGCTTCACGTTCCTTGTAAGACGTTGCAAATGTTCTGTAGCGCTGCCAAATATAAGATTCAAGTATTGAAAGAATGTGTTGAGCCGTCCCTTAGGACAAAAGTTCATCCGAGTGTCGGGTTAATCAGTTGATTTCTTTAAGAAATCGGACTTACAAAACATCCAAAAACATGTCTCGGATACTACTACTCGTTTCAAGTATTCGGAATTCTGCTTTGGAGGTTGTCGGGAACCAAATATGTTCTTACGTAAACATTCGAGTCTAGATGCAATAGCAACTGACAGAACTGAGTTACAGCAATTTTTAATATGAAGACTTAAGCGTTTTTTTTTTCTGTTTCAGATGGACATTTGATGCAGAGTTATTTTGTTATAAGGCATGGACAATGAGGGTTTTTTTATAATTTGTATTACTTGCGTGCACTCTATGACGATATGTAGTGCAAACTATGACGCTCATCCAGAGAGGCTAAACGCTGCATGCGGAAAACGTACGTAGTGTGAGGTTTGGGAAGATTGCTAGTGTATATTTATCTGTTTCTTGAAGAGAATCAGATTGTAGGAAGGAGGAAACACAGACGCTGGAAGAGCATTCCAAAGTTTACCGGTGGCATAAACACGTAATGTTTTTAATGCATTCGACTCAGAGGCGGTATATAAGTGATATTCAATGTTAAAATACCATTTAAATGTAAACGCTGGCATACAGGGACTGTTTGTTCGAAGAAAAAAACGTAGGTCTCCGATGACCTACGTGGAAGGAGCTTTGGAAACTGTCAGTTCTTGGTCGACACATATTAACTGTGCATTAACTAACAATCCATATTTTCCGAAAATCATAGAATATCGTTAATAATTCAATTTGATGTAAGTATTCTGTAACTTTTTACCTTTAAATGTGATTAATTATTAAGCTTACTTACTGACATTAAATCCCTCGTGATATTATACTGTTTTGTTTTTTCTTTTCTTTCTTGTTCGGAATGTTTGGAGTATTTCCAGTGATCCCTTTCCAACACGCATAACAATTTTTTCACAGCAATCTAATAATCACAACACTTCCACGTCACGCTCCCACACTTCCGACAATTTTAATATTTCCTATCGAATAATGTTTCTTGCAGATATTCGACACTTGATATAAAACCTTGTTAAAATCCGCAAGGTATCTGTTAAAATGAAGTTGTACCCTTTACGTGCGAGGTGCGAATATATATCCACACCAAATTGCACTGCTCTTAAGTGCGAGGTGCGGATTTATCCCGCGCCCTGAAAATAACACGTCGCTTCAGTGCGAGATGCGCATTTATCCGATTACCGCCAAATAACTTTTTTTTGTTGAAAATCGGGCGCAAAACATCGAGTGTAGCTTCGGCTGTGTGGCACGTAGCGCCGTCCTGTTGAAACCAAATGTTGCCAATATTCTCCTATTAATTTTTTGTGAACGAAAATGGCCCGATAACGATCGCCATTGACTGTAACGGCCACTCCTTGCTCATTTTCGAAGAAAAATGGCCTGATTTTCAAAGTAATGTCGCAATATTTCCCAGCATTGTTCAACCATATACACAACCATATTCGTTTAGCGGAAAAATAAAACTAATTATCTGTCAAATCAGACATGAGCTAAGTGTTACCATTCACGAAATAAACACTAGTTAAAAAAACAACGTTAGATGGCGGACCCTATATATTGAATGTAATTTTGTTTCGTATTACGACATTCCTTCGTCATTTTTTTTACGAAATGTATTGAGTTGTGGGTCATTCTACACATGTTTTAAACTTGCCTTTTTTAAAAATAATAATGATTTTTTTAAATTTAGTTCTAAAGGTATGTAAGGTAATAAATGCAGCACTGACCAATCAAAACACATCAAAAAAATCGTCCTTAAATGTTCAATTTAATTCTTCATTGACTAATTGACTTATTTCGTGACGCTTTATGAAATCTTATTTCGCACGTAAAGGGTTAAAAATAAATTTAACAAACATTATCAAACCAAGTTGAAAGGTTGCCAATTTCTGTTGTAGGAAAAAACCTCAGTGTGCCTTCTGAGGGAAAAATAACACGGAATGAGCTTTTGGGTTGTTTTAAATGTTTAAAAATTAAAAGTTTCCTTAAAGGAAAACCAGCGCAGAGGGGGGACCGAGGGGGGTTTTAATTAAAATATTTGGGGTAAATGTATTTTTAATTTATTACCCTCTGCGCACTCCACCTGGGAGTAAAACATGAGTGAAAAGTTTAATTTTTTTATTTTATTTAAAATTATAGTAAAATATAGCATTTTTTTCACATCATGCGCCACGATGGACTTCTTCCCGACATTGTGGAAGGGATGATTGAGGGTAGAAACTGTAGAGGGCGCCCTAGACGGGAGTATTTGCAGCAAGTGTTCGAGGACATGAGTTGTAGCTCTTATGCTGAGCTGAAGAGGATTGCGGAGGATCGAGAGGAGTGGAGATCGATATGCAAGATTTTGTTGCTGCAAACCAATCCACCGGATTGATACTACGAAGAAGAAGCATTTTTTAGTACAACTGATCGATACAAGTGTGCTCTATGACGCTTAGCCAGGACGGCTGGACGCTGCATGTGAGAACAATGTGTTGTGTTTGTGTGTGGGTTGGAGATTGCAAGCGTATATTGATCTGTTACTTTAAGAGATCCAAAATGTATTAAAATGGAAACACAGATTCTGGAAGAGCATTCCAGAGCATACTGGTGGCATTCAGGAATGATTTTTTTAATGACATGCATTAATTGTGTATTGTTCAGCAAGTGTAAGACGAGTCTGTCTATTGTGGGTAGATACAGGAGGTTTTTTTTTCAGTTCAGAGAAGCAGCGGTTATGGTAATAACGTAATAATATATTGACATATTCGGTTTCATATTACTTCGGATTCGGTGCTGTGTGGACGGATACGAAATGTTAGATGTTTCATTTTGTGACAATAATGCCGTGTTATTTGTGGGTCAACCATGATATATTTATGACTTGGTTTTTGTTGTCACAATTCCTAACTACTGGCGCTGCGTATTCCGACACCACTTGTTTTTTTTTATGTAAACACATACATGAGAATATCGACAGATGGTGATAGTAACTCTTAAGTCTCATCTGTGGATTCTATGACGCTCACCATGTTAAATATGGTTAAGCGCTGCATGTGGAGTGTTGATCCACCAACGTCGTAGATTACAGCCCGGCATTCACGCATCATTTTTATTATTACAGGATTTTTTTATGAATTGGCGGTCTTCACGGGACGACTTTCGTCTACCACCAATTTTGATTAATAGCCTATGACTGGCATTTTACGGGTGAGGGATCAAATTCACACCAACAATATTTTGGAGCTCAAAAATAGTTTTTTTTTTAAATCTCCGTCAGGGATCGAACCCTCGACCTTTGGCTTGCCAAGCAAACGCTTTGACCATTGAGCTATACCCGCCGGCAAAATAATAATAATCGACTTTCAATTAAGAGTCAATATATTACTTAGGATGGACTTGATTGAAACATGTAAAATCACTTAAAAATAAATGTGAAACCAAACTTTTATTTTATTTTTTAATTAAACTTAACATAAAACTATAAAATTTAATTTACTTAGTTAAATAGTCAGGGATAATGCCGAATTTTCTTGAGTATACATAATATTCCCTTCATACAAATTTACCTTCAAAGTAATGCCATTAAGCCCACACTCCATATACTCTTTTCCTACTTATACCGAGAGAGATGGCGCGGGTTGTTCGTTAGGGGTGAATGGGGAGTATTGTGGGTGAATGGGGAGTGGGGAGTGGGCAGGATGGGTTAAAAGCGAGCCGCGGGCCATGCGGGAGGCAGGTTGTGGGTGAAGCAGTCTTCGCTGCCGCCATCTTAGTTTTACGTAAGGCTGTTGCCTCCTCCTCTCCTCATCGCTTTTTAGTTCACGTCCGCCCGCGCGCGATTCTCCCTTCTACCCACATTCTAGCGCGCCTGGATCTCCCCCTTTTTGAAGGTGCAGCGGGGTTATATTTTGGGGTAATATCAAACAAAAAGATAACTTTAAAATGAGACGAAACTAGGAAACCTGACGAACAACTTACCAACGTTTTATGTACATAAATAACTACAAAAAATAGTTATTTTGAATGTATTTGTTGCGGAACCGAGGTCGTGGTCCCGAAATTACAGCATCAGCTTATATGGTGATGCCGGAATACCAAAGTTCCGGCACTGAGGATAAATCCAAAGACCAGAGTTGAGTTAATACTAATTTATTTGATACGAGGCCAATTTTTATACCCTAATTCACAACATGAGTAAGCATTTATAAAAACAAAATATTAATACATTGAATTTCATACACTGCACATTCATTTTTTAATAAATCAACGTTTTTGGTTATTGATCCCATCAATCCACATAGAGTGGCAGATTATTGGGATGTTCAATGCTCCGTATCGATGCGTAAGAACTCTTATTAAAAGACGAGCGAACAAAATAAGCGACAAAAGATCGTTTTTCGTGGCTTTACGGCATTAGCCTAAAGGAGCTATATATCAAGCTGATATCAAAGCATAAGCATAAATTACACAAAATAATCAATTTCGCAATTTCACCAAAGAAAGTTGCATATTAACTCTTCTTCTTCGTGTTAGCGACGTCAAATTATTTCTTATTCTATTATGCCCAGTATCTGGCAACATCGATAGCCCGTGTGTTGCCTGGCATTAGGTCTTAAGGTGTGCAGCTTGTTGGGCACATTTAGGTGTGAGACAGTCTGCAGGTCTCCACAGTCGAACAATAGTGTCTTTCCCTGCCGAAGAATTCCCACCGCTCGCGGTTGTGCTTTGTTCTACCAACTCCGGTTCTTAATCTGTTCAGGAATTTCCAGGTCCGGCAGTCAAGGTTCTTGCCAGTTGGGAGGCCTTCCTTTGGAGTCATGAAATCCTCTAATGCGACTTGTTGCCAGAGCTGGAGTCTCTCATTTTCAGGGCCGGTATATTAACTAACTTTATCTTATCTTATTTGCCCCTTTACCCTTTTAGAATGTATTATTTAATACACACACAAGTCCCGCGCCGCTCGACTTTAATATATGCGCGCCTTGCCCCCATAACTCCCCCATCTCCCCCATAACTCCCCCAGAAAGGGGGGTTTGCCCCACTCACGCCCCCCTATTTGCCCCTCTTTTGCCCCTTTTCTGCCACCCGGCTGTGTTCCTTCTTCTTCTTCCGGCCGTAGCTTGGAAATTAGCCGAGAGACCCAAAAAAACACTTAAACAATTTTTATTTAAAAAATATTGTATGGCATTTCGCCGGCCATACGAGAGGTTAACTGTCAACTGCCGGAATCACTGTGACATGCAGCGCCGCCAATGATCGCGGCAGAAAAGAAAATTTAAGATGACAGTTGCACCAACATGAAACCGAGCAACTTTCATAACAAATAATCGGCAGCGTGACGGTCATCATACGACACCACACTGATTATTGAACACCCAAAAATTTATCTTATACTACAGTCTCAGTGTATGCACGTTCGCGGGCTCTTGCCCTGGAGGCTCCCGGGAACCATCTATGTTTCCGTGTGAACCTCCAGATATACAGGTGTTCTGGGACAAGGCATACACAATCTGAGAACAGAATTGTGAATCTGCAATGTGCGATGTCTATATACTACAAATATGAAGCGGATATGCTAACATAATATCAAGATACGACTAGGTTGAGTCTTCCCATAAGACAAAATGGGCCTGGCCTCGGGAGCATCGCGCTAATCGTCCGATTTTCTTAAATAATCCGATTAAAATATCATCGAAAAATATGACTCGTATACTACAGATACGCCTTCTTCAGCGTAAGGAGAGCATAAGCTATAGCTGCATTTCCTTCAAGCCTCCGAGCTCGTGCCGTCTTGTAAGGCCGTCGGGAATTATACATATAATGTACTCGGAAAAGCTGCGGGAGGCTGAGCTGATATGGGATTATGCAAAGATTAAGAAAGTTCATTGTGACGTCAATATATGCTCCAGTTAAGAGTGCTGAAATGGAAATGATATAAAAGTATTCATTAGTATATAAGTAACAAGATATGTTTTTTCTCTCTCTATATACAAACATCCTCCTCTCTAGGTTTGTTATTTAATCGTGTGGTGGCAGGATGAAGAGCAGACGAACAAACACAGATTTTTTCAGAAGCACATATATATATTTTCAATAAACTTTACAAGTATACGGCCCGGGTGGAATAACATGCCGGGCCGACCACAATACGACCTTTTCGCGGTCGGCTCACAACTAACTGGGCACCGGGCGCCGTGATCGGTGACACCCTACGCCGCAAGTAACGATCTATATAACTAGTCCTCCTAACGGCATTACACAATGACAACACACGCGTGTCCGATGAGCGAACGAAAATAAGAGACGAAAATAAGAACAGCCTGCAAGGGCTATATCATGCTGATATCAATACGTTCCATCTTCTTCTTCGTAGTATCAATCCGGTGGATTGGTTTGCAGCAACAGAATCTTGCATCTTGATCTCCATTCATCTCGGTCCTCCGCAACCCTTTTCAGCTCAGCATAAGCGCTACAATTCGTGTCCTCGAATACTTGCTGCAAATACCCCCGTCTAGGGCGCCCTCTACAGTTTCTACCCTCAACCATCCCCTCCACAATGTCGTGAAGAAGACCATCGTGGCGCATGATGTGACCAATCCATCGGGCTCGCCTCTCTGAGATGGTTCTTATTAGGTGCCTATCTTCTTTGATTATCCTGAGAACCTCATTGTTCGTGACGTGGTCTCTCCAGGAAATTCCGAGAATTCTTCTGTACAACCACATCTCAAAGGCCTCTAGTCTTTTTTTATCACTTTCAGATAAGCACCATGTCTCACAGCCGTACATTAAGATGCTCCAAACAAGTGTTTTGGCAAGTTGCTTGCGGACGGATTCCATATCTGGATCATATGTTCGTCACAAATTGCAGCCACTCAAAATATTATTATCTGATTATTGATTTATATGATTTAGGTCCACACGTTACTTACCTATTCCTTTTAAGAGCGCCGCCGTTGGGCGGGCGGAAGCATGAAGAGTCTCTGTAGAGAAACATCGCGGAGAGAGGCGTGGGGAGACTCACGCTATGAGGTACGACAAGCCGCATATACAAATATACATTATATACACTATCTGAATATTTATACAGCTATGTACTGCGGTAAATTGAGTAGAAGTCAATGGATTGAAAGTATCTTATATACTTAGTAATTAAATACACATATACAATTATAAATTTTTTTATACGCATCAATTCATTCAGAAAAAATATCGGCAGACGCGGGATTCGAACCACGAGCCTTGCTCTGTTCTTTTTCACCGCCCAGTCTACTCGACTATTTCTCCGCCTGAACGGATACGCGATAGATGGTGTATTTTATACCATTGTTACCATCGTACAACGATAGATTTCTACATAGTATACATTCAGAGTATGTATATTATTATTTTTTATTATCCAATCAGGCGGAAAAATAGTCGAGTGGACTGGGCGGTAAAAAAGAACAGAGCAAAGGTTGGTTCCAAGGCTCGTGGTTCGAATCCTGCGTCTGCCGATATTTTTTCTGAATGAATCGATGCGTATAAATAAAATTAATGTACATATTTGTATGTGGGTACATATTTAATTACTGATAATATTGGGTTGCGGAGGACCGAGAGGAATGGAGATCGAGATGCAAGATTCTGTTGCTGCAAAACAATCCACCGAATTGATACTACGAAGAAGAATATTGAAATATGGTCAATGAGCCGGCCAGCCAGCCAGCCGGCTGGCATAAAAGAAGATTAGAGTATTGAAAAAAAATACTAATAAAATTTAAATCCATGTATCTTAAATACATATATTTTTTTTAAATTGTGGTCTAACTATATTTATTGAAGTTAAGCAACATTGGACGCGGATCAAAACTTGAATGGGTCACCGCTTTTTGCAAAGCGTTTATCGCTGGTCGCGTTAATCCAATTCTTTGAAATAAATAATCAATATCTCGGGAACACGATTTTCTTATAAAAAATCTGATTTATAAATCACTCAAAAATGTGTTTTGCATACTACAGATGCCGTCTCTTCAAGTTCATGAACTTTTTACACTTAGTGATGACCATATGCTCCAGTTACTGAACGCATATTAGGGAAGAGAAGATAAACCTGTTAGTTGCATAAAACATTTTAATCCAACACTTTTTAATACCTTTTAAAATTAAAACTTCACCAAATGTTCCCACACTGACCAATGGCCAGTTATAAATAAAATTCAATTCAATAAATTAATTTCTACAATATATACAAAATATATCCCACGATAATCCAGTTCGGATATCATTCAACTAGTTTAAGCATCTATTAAAACTAGTTTAACTTGTAAACACATCATGAGAAATATCACACACCGTACCTGTTACATTTCCATGGACCGGTTTTTTTTTCAAAATCATATCAGGTATTTTTTTGATTATCTACTTGATATTGAAATGAAAAAAAAAACTCGTCTCTAAAAGGGTACTCTTGTAAGGGACGAGTATTTTTTTCAAACAGGGTGAAAAAAAGGATCTTGTATGTTGTATTTCAATTGCTTCTAGACCTAGATTTTTTCTTTGCCGGCGGGTATAGCTCAATGGTCAAAGCGTTTGCTTTGCAAGCAAAGGGTCGTGGGTTTGATCCCTGAAAGAGATTAAAAAAAAAGGATTTTTAATTGATTTCTGAGCTCTAAAATATCCTCAGTTGATTAATTATTTTTATTTATTCGAATATATCTTGGGCAAACCAACACCTTGCGGTAATCGATCACAAGATACCTTGCGGCAAAAGAGACAGAAATTAAGCCTAGACTTATTTAAGAACTCAATGAGCTCAAGGTACAAGGCAACCGGCCTGGGGGCCTTAGGCCCAAAAAAAATTTAACAAATCCCCGGTTGGTATAAATTTGAAAAAATATGATTTGGTGATATGTCAATGTGCTTCAGAAAAAGACTTTGTGTTGTTAATTTGCTCTTCATCCTGCCACCACGCGACTGAATAACTACCTTTTAAATCCTGATCTATCTCCTTCTCGTGGTGGGGGTGAGCGACATCAGTCGGCCAATATACACAGGGACCGAATGTTGGCCGGAATAAGCTAACACCCAGCTAACCTCACCAGGTCAAGCTGGTTAGGGCACTCTATTGTCCTGGAGGTAGTAAATGCCCTCCTAAATACCACATTAAAGGTCTTAAAGACATCCCATGTATCAGCAAAAAAAAAAGATTGCATCTCAAGTGGAAACTGTAGAGGGTGCCCTAGACGGGAGTATTTGCAGCAAATATTCGAGGACATGAATTGTATCGCTTATGCTGAGCTGAAAAGGGTTGCGGAGGACCGAGAGAAATGGAGATCGAGATGCAAGATTCTGTTGCTGCAAACCAATCCACTGGATTGATGCTACGAAGAAGAAAGAGAGGAGGATGTTATTATAAAGCATTCTTTATGTATTCAATGAATATTATATCATCAATGTATATAAATATATAAATTTCATATTTTGTTAGCACTTAAGCTTTATATAATAAAGAAGTCTAAGATGCTATAATATGAGTATATACCTTTCTCAAACACTTATCTTCTGGGAGTTAAAGAGGGGGACGGATGGCATCCAAGGTGTTCGGGACAGAATGAGACAACACCTGCCAAGTGGCGGATATGAAAGGGGAGCGGGATCTGGAAGATTGGGGAGCGGGATTAGCGGGTGAGCGCGCTGGGGACTAACGGGGGAGTGGGGTTTAAAAGGGAGTCGCGCTTCTGAGGCTTTCGCGCGCTTGTTCGGAATTGAGAATATGATTTTCTCGAAAACCCTGCAATAACCGAAATCAACAAATACGAGGGTTATCCGCAAAATAAGGTTCCCAGTGATTTTTCACAGTGTAAAACATTGTGAATAAATGTAGACTGAGTGAATAATAAAAATTATAAAATATACACACTCTGAATATATACTATAGAGACATTTATCGTTATATGATAAACAATGGTATTAATACATGTTATTCGGCGCTTCAGTTCGGGTAGGAGATGGTCGAGTGGTCTAGGGTAATGAACTTGAGCAATGGTTGGTTCCAAGGCTCGCTGGTTCGCATCCCGCTTCTGCCGATATTTTTTCTGAACGAACTGATGCGTATAAATAACTCGATGTATAGTGTGCGTATATTTTATTACTTGTAAAAACATGTTTAATTCCATGAATGCGTACATTTTTAGAAAGGTCAGATTTTTACCTATTTTTCTACATTGTCACCACTGAGGTCAATGCATTATTGCATGCGGTATACGAGCTTTTGAATCCCCGAGTCAAAAAAATCTGCCACCAAGCCATGCAGATAGCCTCACGGGATCTACCATAACAGCACTTTTCAGGAATGTAGCACCAAGGGAACCTTATTTTACGGATAACTCTCGTACATTACTAATTTCATCATCATCATCTTGTGTCTGTCTACTGTTGAACGTAAGCCTCCCACACGAGTCTCTATCCTTCTCGATCCTCCGCCCTCCGCATGAAGGCTACTTTCGTTATAATTCTGATGTCGTCAGTCCATATTGAATGCTTTCGACCAACAGTCAGTACGCAGTATGAACAACACTTTTCTTCCACATCGACAGTCGAAAGATATGTCTTACCTTAGTAATTTAAGCGAGAATATTAGTTTAAAATCACAGGTAAAGCAACATTAAAGTAGACTTAATATGGATGTTAATGGAAATATAGAGTTTCTGTAAAAGTGTTTATCTCTCGTGTTATATATGAAGGTTCCTTAACAGACTTCGGACCAGAGTATGCAGGACGAGGACACAAATGAAAGCCTGGCTGGAATGTGACTGCGGCGTGGAGCAGACCCTGTCACACCTTCTGGGGTGTGTGCTGCGTCCGAGTAGCTGCACCCAGGAAGACCTGATGATGGCCGAGAGTAACGCTATCGACGTCGCCCACTTGTGGACAAACAGGATCTAACCCTGTTGTTTCCGACACAATTATATATCACGTGTTGATAGTTACTTTGAGCAAGCCTCATTACTAAATAGTCTTAGTATTGGGAGCGTCAAGCTGATCATTGGATCTCCTTAAAAATGCAGATGAACAAATCATCTTAAATTCATCATAGTTAGCTGCCGTCTCACCAAGTTCCAAGCTTTCATCCTGGAGGTCATCCAGAACTATACATGTTTTCTATGCAGACATCTCTTTACAAAAACCCATTATTGGTGAGATGCTAATATTCAGAACCGTATAAAAGAATAAAGACGATACATGCGCTGTATAGAGAGTACTTCGTTTATATTTTCAAAGAAATAATGGTTATTTTAGGGTTGTAAAGTTTTCGCTTAGCATGGAATAATACGATTCCACCTCAAGTTTTCTCCATCAAAGCCAGACAGACTATAACCACATACACGGTGAGTGCTGGGTCTCTTTACAAAGGCATATGCGTTCTTCGTTTGGAGCATAAGGCCATCACCAATATACGAGAACATCCCATACATGATGGCGAAATAGTATTAACGTTACTTCTATTTAAAATATACTCAAAAATATTTTGCATGCTTTTTGGCTACTTAACTGAATAAATTATATTTACTGAAAAAAACACTGAAAGTACAAGCAAGCTATCAGTTATTTGGGGTAAATGTGCGAACAGTATTACAAATTATATGAATAAAAATAATTAAGGCAATAACTCAGTGATCATGCTAAATTTTCTTGAGTATAAGATCGAATCATCATCATCATCATCATCAGCCTGTGTCCGTCCACTGTTGAACGTAGGCCTCCCGCATGAGTCTCTATCCTCTTCGATCCTCCGCCTTCCGCATCCAGGTCACTCCCGCTATTCTTCTTATATCGTCAGTCCATCTTGTAGGGGGTCGGCCAATGCTTCGTTTGCCAGTTCTTGGGCGCCATTCAAATACTTTTCTTCCCCATCGACCGTCGTCTCTTCGACAGATATATAAGATCGAATGTAGACTATAAATTATGTGATGTGTAAAATGATTATTTATATACTCGGCCACTAGTGCCATAATCAAAACTCTACATACAATAATTCCAAGCAAATACAGAAAAAATCTGTGAGTGGAGCACCGGATCCCCTCTGGATGGCCACGTGAAGGCGCATCCAGTGCCCCTCCAACCGTGAGTCCCACCCATCCACCCACACATATTTTATACATCTTCGTGGCTGATTATTTTCGTTTCAAAATCAAAGTATTGTGTTTTCACTCAAATAAAAGGAAAACTTTCGAATCACTAGAAATTAAGAAAAGCCTACGAGTTAGGTACGAGTTAGTCGAAACTGCAGTCTCCTAAACAGAGGCCATATCTCACGCGATCCATGTACAAACTAGTTAAATAAATAAATATTTATTATTAAAAAGAGCCACTAAAAATAACAGGAAAATCCTTAAAAATAAATTACTATTAACATCCTGTAACTGTGTATTTTTGTTTAGTTTTAAATTTGTCCTGAAGGTGGTGAGATTTAACCGAAACCGGTAGACGAATAAATAAATGATATCTCTTTTTCTTTGATTCTTCAAAGAAAAACGTATTTAATGTGCGTCTTACGATCATTAATTTTGAACAATGTTATTTTGCGCAATGTTGCCAAACCATAATCAGGAGGTTCGTTCGGTAAGACTTGCTGTTAGATTCCAAGCTCTGCGCCATAAGTTAATACTGGGAGGATGCATTGGTTGAAGGCCTTAGTTTGAAGATATTGCGGAATTTTCGCTTTAAAAATATACTAGAGTGTTTCAAATGCTGCCCATCCCAGTTGTATACGCTTTCGATACAACATATATTTATATATAATATAAGTAAGTGATGCTTTTATATGAGCGCAAGCAGGAGAACACCAAAAATCGATATCTTAAAGGAACCGCCCTTTTCTTTCGCGGCCGCGCCAGCGAAGACGCGCGCCCCCAATAAAAGCTCGCTATTGATCGCGGTGGAGCACCCCACTGCTCACACCCCTGCTCACTCCCCTGCTCCCCACAACTTACTCCCCCACTCTCCCACTCTCCTCGGGGCGGTAGTGGGGAGGATAGTGCGCTGTTTTGTAGCAGTAAATGAAAATCCGGGCCGTCGGAAAGTTTAAGTCGACTTTTCTACCGGTTTGGTATGCAAGGAGGCGAGCCGAGGGTGACCACACTTTGTATCCAAATCATCATCGGCGGTCATAGCTCAATGCTCAAAGCGTTTGCTTTGCAAGCCAACAGTCGTGGATTCAATCCCGAAAGAGATTTAAAAATGTATATTTTTAATCGATTTATGAGCTCTAAAATACCCCCGGTTAGTGAGAATTTGATGCATCGCCCGTAAAATACCAGCCATAGCCTATTAATTAAAATTGGTGGTAGACGAAAGTCGTCCCGTGAAGACCATAGTAAATTCCTGTAATAATAAAGGATGATGCTTGGATATAAATATACCATATACACCATGGTAAGCATCATAAAATTCCACAGATGAGACATCAGAAATACTATCACCATCTGTCGGTATTCTCCTGTAAGTGTGTACATAAAAAATCATATCTCTGTGTCTTCTGAGAGCTGAAGTATCCTAGCCACTAGGCCATACCGGCATTCTAACTCTACAGCCTTTACACTGAGGTCTATTTGACATCTAACTGATGCACCTAGAATCACGGGAATGCCTTCAGCCACTCTCTAACAAGTAGCTTTTTGCGTGCGTCCAGCAACGAGTCTTCATCTCGGTCTCCAAAAACAGGACGAGACAAGGAGGTTTTGTACATAGCGATCACAAAGCTTGTGTCCATTTTGAAACTCAATTCTTTTTATCCATTGCCACACATTTCAAAAACTAGCAACATGTCATCAAGGAAGGCTAAAGTCTTCAAGCTTAGCCTCGTTGATAGTCCAGACTGCCCATGCGGTAGCCCCTTGCAGGACGCTGAACACGTTCTATGGCATCGCTTAATATTAGACCTTAGTAGGTAAAGGCTCTTTAGCGTAATCCAACAGAAGCCTGGACTGGTTGGATATCTCGACCTCGTCGCTACGAAGTCCAACTACCATGCCTTCTCTGTATACGCGGCATAATTTTTAAATCAATCCATTGATTATTTTCTGGGATTAAAACTATTTTATACATACAAATAGGAGCTCGCTCGAAGGATTAATTAATAAAGATCGTAAGAGCAGTGATATTTTTTTTATGTAATCGCAAGCAGGAGAGCACACCCGGTCAAGATCAGTGCACTCTATGACGCTCATCCAGGCAGGATGGACGCTGCGGGAAACTTGTGTTGTGTTCGTTTTTATGTGTGGGTTAGGAATATTGCAAGTGTATATTTATCTGTTGTAGGAAGGAGGAAACACAGACGCTGGAAGAACATTCCAAAGCTTACCGGTGGCATTAAGCAAAGGAGCTTTGGAAAGTTCCAGTTCTCGGTCGACATATATTAACCGTGTATGGATGTTCGGCAAGTGTAAGACGAGTTTGTCGGTTGTGGGTGGGTACAGGAGGATTTAATTATTTTATTTGAGAGAAGAGCAGCGACCGTGGTAATAACGGTAGAAAAGACTAAGTGAACCAATCTTACGCCTGTGTTCCATTGATTCAGGTTAGACGTAAGAGTGTCATTGTTTATCAAACGAATTGCTCTTCTTTGAACTGAATCAATTAAGTATAGAAGGTATTTTGGGGCTCTAACCCAAAGGTGACTGCCGTATTCAAGGATAGGTCAGATTTGTCCTGTATATAGATCATGATTGTAGCAATAAAAAAAGCTAAGTGAAATAACTGACTTTCTGTGTTACATGGTAAAAAAAAAATTGTCATAGAGCACACTGCTCTCGACTAGTTGGGCATGTGATTAAAAAAAAACATTTTACAAACAAAAAAGGTTATATTATTTGATTTTAACATTCAGTTAAAATCAATCAAACAAATAGTTACACTACACATGTATGAGAACACAGCACGCGTACTTACAACCCACACGACGCGGCCCACCAAGAAGCACAAAGCGCAAGAATCCCTGCGATTTCATTTGGCTTAAAGTATATCTCGAACTTTGTCTTAGACTTTCACGCGCCATCGATTCCAATTAGATTAGACCCGGTTTTTGTTCCGCAACTCGTGGTCGCCCCTCGGTTCCCTAGGCTGGAGGGGCGGAGAGGGGCAGGAGGATAGTTGGAGCTGCCTCCCGGGCTGGGGTGACCCCACTTTAGGGGGGGAAGAGATGCCTCTTTCTGTTTGAGCTTTAGAAAGGCACCGTCTGCGCACTATTGATTTTCAATCAGTAAGTGTTTTACTTTCGTTACAATACAATAACTTTCACTATTACATATTACATAACTAAACATTTCTATATATATTTTAATGTATTGTTTTTTTTTTATTACATTTTTTATATATTGTTTTCTTTTTAAAATTTAATAAATGAAAAATGGTTTTGTAATACTTGTAAAACTAAACTTTTTACCTTTCGTTACAGCTCGGTGAAATACAAATTATACGGTCAATACGGTATACATGTTTCAAACCATTTTTTTTTTGCTTACAACTAGTATTCAAGCATAAATGTAGATAAGTACATTTGTACCTTTGGAACCAACCATTTTGCCCAGGTATTTATACCGCTCGGCCACCGTGGCCATTTCTTCCGCCTGAGCTGACTCGCCTTGGAACTTCTATATATGTCGTTATCATCGTATGATAGATGTCGCTATAGTGTATATTCAAAGTATGTATATTTTTATTTTTTATTATTTAATCAGACTGCTTGTTATTCACAAGCCTAATATTATTACTTTCCGACAGTCTATTTATTTCAGTAAGCACCACTCGGGACTCGAACCGAACTATAGATTGAATGGATGAAAAATGACTCGTTATAGTTCCGAACGCGGACTTTAAAACCAATCATTTTACCTGTGTTACTGATGAATAATTTTACCTTCTTGATATTGTCTCAAGGTGACATTATTTTACAGCGTTATAATCTATTGTTTTTGTATAAGCAAGCATTGTTTTATTAGCTGTCAAAATATTATATAATTTTGCGGCTTAAGTATGAAATTAGCTGTGAAAAAATGCAATTACGTCCTGTGTTGGCATAGCTGGAAATTTCTATCAAAACAACCTTGTATAAGTTAAAAGACCATTCATTCCCGAAGACCACAAAGGCACGGAGACTATTGAAGATATATTTTTTAAATTGGATTTATCAAAGAGATCGGATCATTGGTCGTTAAATACGATGTACAGACCGTTTGGTCCTAAGACGCAGCTCAACTTGACCAGAAATATGGGATGACCAATCCAAGTTGTGGTCTGCGTCGAATGTTGCTTAACTTAGTGATTTAATGAAAATCGCGCTAACAATTTGCTATCGTTGCTGGAATGCATTCTTCAATAAGTTTTTATATGCTAAATAATACAACTTTAAGGCATCTCTTCACTGTTTCGACTGTACCAGGAACCCCCCAGTTGAGTGGCCAGACGCCAGTCGAATGGTTATTTAGTTTTAGTTTAGAACTCTCACACACACCACTCGGAAGACTGCCAGAGAAAATGCAAATAACCATGTAACATCAGCATGTATACGTACATAATATCAGCAAGATCTCTACTTATGTACACAAGAAACGTTAAGTAAATACTCATTATATTTATATAATACTAAGCATACCCGGCGATACTAAGAAAAGGAATTTTTAATCATATTTATTTATTAACATTGAATTTATTATTAACCCTTTCTCATCGGTTGTTGGCATATGATGTCATTAGATTCCCCGTTGACGCGATACATCGTTTTGCTACTTTCATTATTCATTGTGACATCTACTTTAGGAAAATATAAGTGCAGTCATTCCCTTTATCAAACTACATGTATTATTTACAGTATTCTGTTGAGCATTTAAAAAAATGTTGTTAGGTTTCGTCACAGGAGCGATTTTTCTGTACACCAAATGCGTCAATGCCACCACATGTATGGAGTTACATAATGAACGTTTGCTAAATATAATAGTTTTTTATGCATCATCTGATAGCTAAAGGATAGAATAATCAATGTGATATATAAAAATAGGTCATAAAAGTACATTCATGCTTCAAATACAAGTTTTATAATTGACAGTATAATTTGTATTCAAACCGAGTAGTAATGAAATGTTAATATAAATTCATTAAAACCAAATATAATCGTCCCTTACGATTAGACTAAGTATGTACATCGAGAATGATTCTATTAATTGTTGCTTGTGTAACTCCGGTGACTTCAACAAACGACAGATTTTCGACTTGGTACTGGATTTATTCAAATTTAAAAATAGTCTAAAATCGTATTGAAAAATGGTTTTAATGATAATTTGATTAACCTTTCCGAATTTGCAATTAATTTATTCATAAAATTTCATTGTTAATAATATCCAAATAAATATTAAATGCATCCATAAGTAAGAAACAAACAATCATATATTTTTAATAAACATATATGGTGGCGTCGCGCTGCTCTGGAGAAAGGCGGCCCTGCTTGACCTGTCGGTAGTGATATTTAGCAGTGCGCGTATTGTTTAATTTAAATTTTTCGTTTTTTTCTGTATTTGCTGGGAATTACTGTGTGTAAAATTATGAGTATGGCACAAGTGGCTGAATAAATAATTTTTATTATTATTATTATATACGTGTTTATTTACATAGATTATTATATATTTTTAAGCAGCGATAGTGCATCGTTAGCGAGTTATTCGTTGGATCATCAAAGGTAAGCAACATTGGGTGTGTACCAAAACAGTGACGGGTCACCGCGTGTTGCTAAACGCGTCGAGTTAATTTAATGGATCGATTAAGATGCAAGACATATAAAATAGCTCAAAATTAAACGTGAAATACAATTAAATATTGTCAATTTGCCGGCTGGTATAGCTCAATGGTCAAAGCGTTTGCTTTGCAAGCCAAAGGTCGTTCGTTTGATCCCCGACACAGATTAAAAAAAAAAAAAAAAAAAAACGATTTCTGGGCTCTAAAATAACAAAAACAATACAGGAGAATGCCGACAGATGGTGATAGTAATTCTTAAGTCTCACCTGTGGAATTCTATGATGCTTACCATGGAGCATATAAGCGCTGCATGTGGAGTGTTGATCCGCCAACGTCATACACTACAGCCTAAGATTTACGCATCATCCTTATTATTATAGGAATTTACTATGAATGGGTGGTCTTCACTGGACGACTTTCGTCTACCACCAATTTTGATTAGAAGACTATGACTGTCATTTTTCGTGTCAGGGAACATTCACACCAACCGGGGGTATTTTAGATTTTTTTAAATCTCCGTCTGGGATCGAACCCATGACCTGCGGCTTGCAAAGCAAACGCTTTGACCATTGAGCTATACCCGCCGTCTAAACATACACCTCTTTCATAATTATGGGTACAAATTTTAAATTAGTCAGCTTCAAATAATTTAAACAGATTACAGCTGTTGTTCTATCAAAGTAAAAACTATCCGTCTTCCAGGGCCGGAGTGATTTATCGGCAGGGATTACAAGAGACGGATCCAGACTTTCTTAGTGGGTGTACGTACCTACAAGTGGCCCTTCTAATCCTGGGCGATCTGGGCGGGATTTATATTCCTAGTTTGTTTTCTCATTAAAACTTGGCAAATTAAATACTCCGCCCCCTCTGTTCATCATACTCCTCCTTGGAGCCGCCCACTGATAGCCGCCCACCGTCAACGTGGGCGGCAGAGATGTACTCGACTTATTTAAAAAATACATTTTTCATAAAAATTAAACTTTGTAAAAATAACACTAAAAGTTTAATTTGTTATTCAGTCTCCTGATGTCGGTGGCATGTCACCATCGTTAAAACCTTCTTAAGCTCTAAATATTCTTGTCAGCGACGTCAAACTATTTCTGCCCAGTATCTGGCAACATCGATGGCCCGTGTGTTGCTGCCTAGCATTAGGTCTTGAGGTCTTGAGGAGTATTAGATGTTGGGCACATCGAGCAGGATCTTAGGTGTGAGGCGGTCTGCAGGCCTCCGCATTCGCACAATAATTAATGTCTATGCCAAAGCATTCCTCACCGCTCGAGGTTGTCCTTTGTTCTACCAACTCTCGTTCTTAATCTGTTCAGGGATTTCCAGGTTCGCCAGTCAAGGTTCTTGCCAGTTGGGAGGCCTTCCTTTGGAGTAATGAAATCATCTGATGCGACTTGTTGCCAGAGCTGGAGTCTCTCATTTTCAAGGCCGGATGTGAGAGGTTGTGCGGATCTCAGAAAGCTGCTTTGTGACTTCAGTCTGGGTGTTGAGAGTATCTGATTATACAAGCAGTGAGACGGTTGGTTGATTGCCTTACGCGTTTCTTCGGCGTGACTTTGCGTATTATGTTTGGTGGTGCGATGCCAGCCAAGGGGTATAGTTTTGAAATGGGTGTTGGTTTGAGGCAGCCTGTGGAGACTTTGATGCATCTTCCCATTTATAGAATATGAAGATATCTCTCGAAAGGGTTTCATTATTGGGTAACCTTTACCTCGTCATTTTTTACGTTTCCAAAACCAAATCATGCGCTTTCTCCACCAAGAAGGCTACAACGGTTATCATATCTTTCAAGGGTTGCTCTCTTCGAAAAGTAATCTCTATTAACATCCTTGGAGTGGTACTAAATTACACACAATGTTATTTCGTGCGAAGACACAAACAATTAAAAACTTAGTCTATTTCGTGCCGGCCTCGTTAACCACGCATGTTATTTCAACGATATTCTTAATGTGGTTTAACAGCAAGAGACTATCAGAAACAAGCAGCAGTTCAGAAAGGTCTTCTAAAGAAACGGCGGAGACTCCCAGGCGACAACACAGAACACGTCTCCTGTTCTCACGGATGATGCGCTCCATCACAGAATGTTTGATACAGCTTTGATATCAAAGCTATATAAACTCTCGGCCATCATCCCACCAAACATACGGCGAGAAGTCACCATCAAGAAGGAGCTCACCAAAGCAACCCACGACACACTGCACACTATGTTTCGGTATCAAAAGATAACCACACGGCTCAAATCAAGAAGAAGTTTCCTACAGTCGACAACGAAACTAGTAATACCTGAGACCAGCCTGCAGCAGCACGTAAGAGAAGCGCAACTGAGCGGAATACTTGGATCGCCCCAAAAGAGGACCTAGCCTCTGGACATGACCAGGAGTGGAATATATAGAGGTCCCTTAACAGACTTCGGACCGGAGTACGCAAGACAAGAACACAAATGAAAGGCTGACAGTTTTACAGCGGACCGACTGAATGTGACTGCGGCGTGGAGCAGACCCTGTCACACCTTCTGGAGTGTGCGTTGCGTCCAAATAGCTGCACTCAGAAAGACCTAATGATGGCCGGGAATAACGCCATCGACGTCGCCCACTTCTGGGCATACAGGATCTGACCCTGTCGTTTCCGACACGATTATATACGTATAGAATGTTTCACTGTCTGTTGTATGCCAGGATCACATAGACAGGCGTCGTAAAATTAAAAGTAGATTAGGATTTGCGACACTATTGTTGCTGTGCAGTGCGCCCCTGTTGCCTGCTGACAAAGGTGTGGAATGAGAGGAAACTCTAGAAGGAAACTGTCTTTCAATATAATACAGAGCTCACCTAGTAATTAGTCATGTGGTTGGACTCGGAGCGGCTCCAGGAATACGCAATAGTGTATAAACACTACACGGGGTACGTCTGTACACTCGGTACTCTAAAGCAGCAATAACCAACCTTTTATCAAATGATTTGTAAATTTTTAGCATTCCCTTTGAGATCCATTTCAATATGAATTAGATAAATGTACCGTGATTTTTTTAATTTTTTCACAAAACCGCAGGTACAAATAATAAGAAACATACAGTATACATAAAAATACAATACATACCACGGAGAATAAAAAATAAAAATAACATAAAAAAAGAAGAAGAAGATGACGTGTGTCAAAGATCACAGAGATCTAGGAGAACAATACCATCGACAAAAGAGGAAAAGGATGTAAGAAAAGGATGCTTGTAGGCCATTTAGGAGCTCCGTTGCCGTTGTACTAAATTGAATGCTCGAAGCTCCACAAATATCAACTGGGATCAAAAATAATGGATGGCTACGAGCTCGGGTGTACTTATCTGGAACGTAGAAGTTAAAACATTCAAGAATCCCAAGGTTGTGAACTGCACCGCAAAGGAGAAGGAATGAATGTTTGAGAGAAGCAATTTTCCTCCGGGACTCTAACGAATGGAAAGAAAGCATCTCTAGAAGAAAATAGTTGGTTAATGTTCGGAATTAATTGAATTGAATGGATAGTTACCGTAAATATAAAATAGAGACGTCGGATAAATTATATACGTTTTTTTATTTATTTTCCTTCAATGACATTAAAAAATATAAATACAATTTTAATTTGTTATTGAAGTACCAACGTAAGTGTAATGATGTAAATGTATTTACATATTTAGTGTCAATTACCTCACACTCAGAACAAGTGTCGGAATACGTATGTAAATAGTTAGGATTTGTGACAACAAAAACCGTGTCATAAGTATATCATGTTTGACACACAAATAACACGGCGTTATTGTCACAAATTCAAACGTCCAACATTTCGCATCCGTCCACACCAGCACTGAATCTGAAGCAATATTACAGTAAACATGTCAATATCTTCACTCAAGTTGGTTTCAACCACTGTTCACTGCGATTCTTCCGTCTTACACGTATCATAGTGTAATAGGTGTGCCAAAATTGGACCGCAAATCGGATAAAATATTTTTTCAGGCCAAATCCGGTCCGCAGGCCGCAGGTTACACACACGCGATCTACAGCCAGTACGCTCGCGTATAGACAATGTATTTCACTAAATATATACTTTGAAGGAAGATTATATACTCTGTGTGTATGTAAAGCAGCCTTTGATAAATATTTACTCAATCTAAATTCACGTCAAAATATTCTGAGAGGAATCTCGCATGTACGAGTAGAGAGTATCAATCTTATATTATGTACGAGTCTTAAAGGAAATAACGCGGCATATACTAGTACACACTATGTACGTATATAACGTAAGGGATTGAATAAACTTTCATCAAGTATTAGTATATATATAATATCATTTCTGATGATGATGTTTTTTGCTTAATAAGGTTTTTTAGAATGTAATTTTTAGTTTGAAAAAATTAATGAAATTTCAAATGATAATGAAAAGTTGACATTGATAAATTTAATCTTTGACGAATTGGTTCTTCGAACCAGACTACTGAGCCGGATATAGAAAGAAGAAGAAGAAGAAGTTGCCTTGCAGTACGACATCAGTGCTGGAGGTGGAGCTATCGAAGAAGAAGAATCAACAATCAACCAACAAATCATTGGTCAAGTCCTTCAGCCACTCTATAACAAGTAGCTTTTTGCATGCGCCCAGTAGCGGGTCCCCATCTGCGTCTCTAAAAACAGGACGATACAGGGAGGGTTTTCACCAAGTGCCAGACTAACTGCACATCCCAAGACCTAATTCTGGGCAGCACACGGGCCATCTATGTTGCCACATATTGGGCGGAAACAATTTGACATCGCTGACACGAAGAAGAAAAATAAGAAGAGTATCCATTGTTTAACTGTATGTTATGTTGTGTGTTATCTTTTGGGAAATTTAAGTACATTGATTAAGAATTCAATTTAACATCTTCCTCTCTCTCAAAAAGGGTGTTACTCCGCTGCGTGAGGGCAGGATGAGGAGCAAGTCAGCAAAAATAGACTTTCTTTTAGAAGCACATTTATTATATTAACGTTAAAACTTGACAAACTTCCGGCCATGCGGGATGACAAGCCGCTGGCCGAAATGCGACCTTCTCGATTGTCAACACATATCTGACGCTCATCGGAGCTTAGACTCCTGGGGCTCGTGGTCGGTCACCAGCGCCGTCGGTGGCAAAACTATATAACAAGTCTGAATATGGCGGACACATATATGTATGGCAAGCGACAAAATAAGAGACGAAAGATTGTTGATAGAGGTTTTCGGTACCAGTCAGCAAGGACTACATCATGCTGATGTCAAATTATATTCTTAATAGGAAAAAAAACTACCTTTCGAGTACATTCTACGAATATAAAACCTAATATATACTCGTACATGTCTATATACAGTGAATTCCTAACTTATAACAAGTTTCTAAACTATTTGTAGAATTAAAAGTAACTCAGTTGAATTTCAGTTCGGCAGAGTGTTTCTCTTAGTCCCAACAGTATAAGCCGATTGCAATAAACTGAAACTCTGCCTGAAGTATTTTCGTTCCGGCTTCCTGAAATTTCAGCCGAATTTATTAGAACCAATTTAAAGGCATTTCATATCACTTGGCAGCTCTCTCTCCAACTTCCAACTTGCGAGCACACACTCTCGCACCAACTCCCAGAAGACTTGCAGAACTGATTTCGGATTAAATTCCAAATTGATTTCGACAACTTTTCAAAGAATTCGCACAATCTTGAGGCGACGGTTTTCGCGCTTCGGTTAACACATTTTGGTTTTTGACAGTGTCGAGAATTGCAGAAAATGTTCGCACAAAGCATCATCACCATTCGTTCCTTCTTCCTGCCTTGTCCGCTTTCTCACCTCGTCATTCTTCACAAAGTGAAGGCATCGTACCCCCAGCATTCTACGCAGGCAACTGCTCTCAAATCCCATATATATATATAATCGTGTCGGAAACAACAGGGTCAGATCCTGTCTGCCCAGAAGTGGGCGACGTCGATGGCGTTACTCCCAGCCATCATCAGGTCTTCCTGGGTGCAGCTGCTCGGACACAGCGCACACTCCAGAAAATGGGACAGGGTCTGCTCCGCGCCACAGTCACATTCAGTCTGTCCGCTGTAAAACTGCCAGGCTTTCATTTGTGTCCTCGTCCATATATTCCACCCCTGGTCATGTACAGGGGCTAGGTCCTCTTTCGGGGCGATCCAAGTATTCCCCTAAGTTGCGCTTCTCCACATGTTCAGCCGCAAGGTGGCATCAGGTATCACCAATTCCGTTGTCGACTGTAGGAAACTTCTTGATTTGTGCCGTGTGGTTATCTTTTGAAAACATAGGGTGGAGTGCGTCGTGGATTGCTTTGGTAAGCTCCGAGCTCCAAACGAGCTATAACTTATCTAATTCTCATACATCTAACTGATGGCTCTACACGCTTCAAGACACAATAATTCGAACAGTTTGCGTTACATTATTTTGATTCAATTATACGCAAACAATACATTATTATTAATAACAACTACGAACATCACACGATGCTGTCATCTATAAGGGGCTCTCTAATTAAGATACGTCTTTATCAGTCCCCCTTGTGATGTAAAGAGTTACGCCCCTTGCTGCGGAGGCCCCCCTTAAGGCCCACATACGCCGCCCATCCGCGCTTCTTCTTTCACCCGCGAAATGGAGAAAGGGGCGTTCGAAACAAAGGATAATTGAAGTTACTTGGTTGCTTATAGTATGTACTTCAAACTGTATTATATACCTTATATTATATACGAGTATACGAGATAGGCAACTATTATATATATATATATTTATATATATGCCGGCGGTCATAGCTCAATGGTCAAAGCGTTTGCTTTGCAAGCCAAAGGTCGTGGGTTCAATCCCCGACGGAGATAAAAGAAAAGTATTTTTAATCGATTTCTGAGCTCTAAAATACCCCCGGTTGGTGTGAATTTGATCCATCACCCGTAAAATATTAGTCATAGCCTATTAATTGAAATTGGTGGTAGACGAAAGTCGTCCCGTGAAGACCACCTATTCATAGTAAATTCCTGTAATAATAAAGGATGATGCGTGAAACTTGGGCTGTAGTCTATGACGTTGGCGGATCAACACTCCACATGCAGCGTTTAGCCATATTCACCATGATTAGCGTCATAGAATTACACAGATGAGACTTCAGAAATTATATCACCATCTGTTGGTATTCTCCTGTATGTGCTTACATAAAAATAAAAAATTAAATATTTATATATATTTCTTGAATTTTATATTTAAATACTATACTGATACATATATATAAATAAGTGTAAAGTATTTTTTTTTCTTCCTATATCAGTTTCATATTTGGAACATACGGTCACCTCAAATTACTGCTACTTAGTAGTCACTATCCATGCCTCATCTCAAGACGAGGCATGGACAGTGACTACTAAGTAACAGAACGCTCTCCTGGGATCATATATGGTTCCCGATGACGTTCAGAGCAGAAGACTTAAAGAGACGATAGCTTTTTTTTCCGTGTATATTTTCTAATGATTTTTTGATAAATTATATTTTAGTAGATCGGATGATTAGCACGACGCTCTCATGATACATTTTAATACTCGTATAACTTTAAGTCTTAGAATAATTAAATATCGCGAAAAAATATATGATTCACATATTACTGAAGCGTGTATTTTTTTCATAAATAAGTAAGTTCTAGTAAATATTAAATATTTATCCATTTATTTTGTTTTTACATATTCTTACTTCCTTGTTTAAGAGACTGCAGTTTCGATTTACTAGTAGCCTTTGTCAATAAGCATTCTAAGGAGATGTAATAACTAAAGTAATAGTATAAAACTATAAATATAAACTAAAATAATATAATAAAGTGAAAGAGCATACACTATAGCTGCCTTTTCTTCAAGCCCTCGGGCTTGCGCTGTCCTGAGACACCTGAGTTATTGTGTTGTAAATTTTCTCCTCATCCTGCCAGCATGCGACTGAATAACAAACTTAAATTAGAGAGGAGGATGTTAGAGTATTTAAATTTTTACTCGAGAAAATAAAGCGTTAATTTTGAGTAATTACCTAAATAATAGTTTTTATTTGTTTATTTAATGTCTCAAATGTCCGAACTCAAATAAGTAATAGCTCGATATTGTGGCATTTGGGCTTAGCCGTGTGTGGCGAATTATTAATTTCCTATATTTCAACCGCCATCGCAGGAGTCTTCTTCAGGGTTGATGACTTACGTCTTATGTCATCAATCCTAGAGAAAACCCTGCAATGGCAGTTAAAATATTAGAAATTAGTAATTCGCCACAGACGGCTAAACCCAAAAGCCATAATATCGAATCTGGCCGTGAAAACCATAGAGGTTATTTAACTATTAGCTTGAGTATATCTTAAGTGATTTTAAGTATTTATAATTTTATATAAGCGCGGGTTCTAGTAGATACAATTTATTAAGTTAAACAGATGGAGCTATATTTTCTCAAGTCTATGTCGAACTTTGGTCTAAGGTCTGCAAAACCCTCGCGAAACAACGTATTGGGTGTTCCAACAAAGGAAATTCAAAGATTCCCGGCTTGCGAACGAAGCTTACTGTCTATTGTTTGGTTTATCTTGCCCCCTTCCGACCCCGGGCCCCCCTTTTCACCCTCACGAGACCCCCTTCCCGCCCCGCTCGGGGATCCGCTCTTATCGCAGCTCGCGGGGCGTGGCCCGGGAGTAAGAAAGGGGCAAAAACGGGCGGAAAAATGGGGCGGCGGGGGATAGGGGTAAAAAGGGGGCTTTCTCTGAGATTACGGCGCTGGGGGGGGCCCGAAAGGGGGCGCTAAAGGGGGGAGTGTGCGCCGGAATATTAATAATATATGGGCGCGGCTGTATGGGGGGCGTATGGGCGCACGTAGTAAGAGCAATCTTTAATATTAATTTGTCTTGTGATCAATGTCTATATATCTGCATGTATAGTGTTAAGAAATATTTCAAATAGAATATTGTAATACTGATAATACATCCTGAAATATATTTTAATATATTATATCAAGCGTGTTCAGAAATCCTGATATTTTGTCGCAAACGGTTTGTCTGTCCCTGACAATTATTTAAGGATGAGGAGCCACAGATTGTTTCTTTTTCCTAGAAGTAATACTAACCTGCCAGAGACTATGCCTCTTGGAAAAGTGATGTCTAACCATATCGCCTCGAATATTGATATATTCCACTTGAGAGAAGCCTAGTTTCGACATGACCTCCACGAATTTATTTAATAAAATAATTTCGTGGAGTCTTGTAAACTTAAGCGAGCTTCGGGACTTTTTAATAAATGTTGTTAATAATCATAAATACCTATATTTATAAATTGTTTCTATTGTATTATATATTATTACAGGATCGTATTAAATAAAATCTATAACTTCTTCCCAAATCTGTTCCATATTTGGAACATATGCTCACCACAAATTACCACCAAAACCAAAAGCAAGCTCCATCAACATGCTTGGATTATCAATCTCGAATAATGTCAAATATTACGAGTCAATTAAGTACAAGGCCGGTCTCGCTTCCAAAAAACTAGGTGTATTATATAGATCACGTCGGTATTTCAACGATAAACAACTTCTTCTTCCATATAAAGGACATATCCGACCTATCCTTGAATATGGCAGTCACCTTTGGATTGGAGCCCCAAAATACCTTGTAAACTTAATTGATACAATTCAAAAAAGAGCAATTCGTTTAATAAACAATGACACTCTTACGCAATCAATGGAACACAGGCGTAAGATTAGTTCACATAGTCTTTTCTACCGTTATTACCACGATCGCTGCTCTTCGCAACTTAAAGAACCAATTCCTCCTACACCCACCTACAACCGACAAACTCGTCTTACACTCGCCGAACATCCATACACGGTTTATGTGTGTCGACCAAGAACTGACAATTTCCAAAGTTCCTTCATTAATACCACTGGTAAGCTTTAGAATGCTCTTCCAGCGTTGTTTCCTTCTTCCTACAATCTGGATCTCTTCAAAAAACAGATAAATATACACTTGCAATCTCCTCAACCCACATACAAACACGAACACAAGACACGTTTCTAGTTTTAATTAGGTAATCAAGGATAATGTTTTTTTTCTTAAGATTTAAATACGTAAAACTTTATTTAGTTGATCTTGCCAAATTTTTTCATCCTATCGAATGACATATTTGATTTCATCAATTTACTTTTGATTTTTTATTAATTTTAAATTTCAGGTTGTCGCCACGCGCCGCCACTGCCTCCGCGGAATTATAATCCGTGCCTCCTCCCGCCCCTGCCGAGACGCCGCTGGCAAACTTTAATACAACTTTGGTTTAGAAATTAGACACGTAAAGGTGAGGCGTCGCTGTGAACCCAGTGGCGGGGCGTGAGATAACAGTTTCACGACAAATAATATTATATATATATATTTTTTTTGTAATAATTATGAGAGACCAGTGCAATCTATGTCGCACAGCCAAGGTGGCTGGACGCTGCATGCGGGAAACACGTTTATACGAGTGTGTTATGATATAATTACATATTCACTAAAGTATATAGTATGTTTTATTTTTATGTAAGCACATATAGGAGAATACCGACAGATGGTGATAGTAATTCTGAAGTCTCACCTGTGGAATTCTAAGACGCTAACCATGTTACATATAGCTAAGAGCCGCATGTTGAGTGTTAATCCACCAACGTAGACTACTACCCGACATTCACGCATCATCCATTTATTACTGGAATTTTCTATGAATGGGTGGTCTTCACGGGACGACTATCGTCTACCACCAAATTTAATTAATAGGCTATGACTGGCATTTTACGGGTGAGGGATCAAATTCACACCAACCGGAGGTATTTTAAAACTCAGAAATCGATTTAAAGGCCTTTTTTATCTCCGTTGGAGATCGAACCCACGAACTTTAGCTTGCAAAGCAAACGCTGTGACCATTGAGCTATACAATCCATCACGTAGATTGCTGACGATAATTTGAAATAATCATTTCAGATCCTGTTCAACCACGTCGCCTCGATTTCAGATCCTGTTCAACCACATCACCTCAGTTCAGACACGAGCTTCACGAATTTGTTTGAAGGATTAATTGCAAGGGGTTGGCCTACGTTCCGTTTGATAGTTATAGAGCGCCAGTCTAACAATTTTCTTCCCCATCGACCGTCGTCACAGATATGTACATTATCACTTGAGTGTGTATTTTTTATGTTAACACATTCAGAAGAATACCGACAGACGGTGATAGTAATGTTGAAAAGTAATCTGTGAATTCTATGACGCTTAACAAACGTTATATTTGGTAAGCGCTGCATGTTGAGTGTTGACCCACCAATGTCGTAGACATTCACGCATCATTCATTTATTATAGTAAGCCAAAGGTCGTGGGTTCGATCCCCGACGGAAATTGTGAGCTCGATTTGTGAACTCTAAATACCCCCAGTTGGTGTGAATTTGATCCCTCACCAGTAAAATGCCAGTCATAGCCTATTAATTAAAGTTGGTGGTAGACGAAAGTCGTCCCGTGAAGACCACCCATTCATAGTAAACTCCTGAAATAATAAGGATGATGCGTGAATGTCGGGCTTTAGTCCATGATGTTGGCGGATCAACACTCCACAAGCACGCATAGTCATATGCACCATGGTAAGCGTCATTTTTACAGATGAGACTTCCGAATTACTGTCACCATCTGTCGGTATTCTCCTGTATGTGCTTATGTAAAAATAATAATCTTCTTCTTCTTCGTGTCAGCGACGTCAAATTATTTTTTGCCCAGTATCTGGCAACATTGATAGCTCGTGTGTTGCCTAACAGCTGTTGGGGTGTGTGCAGCTTGTTGGGCACATGGAGCAGGATCTTAGGTGTGAGGCGGTCTGCATGTCTCGACAGTCGCACAATAGTGGATCTCCATACGCGAAGAATTCTCCACCGCTCGAGGTTGTCCTCTGTTCTACCAACTCCGGTTCTTAATCTAAACAACAAAAGAAGAATATATATATCTAAACACAAAAAAATATATGTTTATGTAACTCTTCGTACGCCTCTTATCCAAGTGAACGCTTATATGAAATATACATTTGGAATTTCCATCGCGCGCCGCCCACTGCAGACTTCGCACCTATATTGTATATATATATATATATACATAAAGACGTATACATCAAACGTAAACGTATATATTATTTTACGTGCATATACGTATATATGCATATAAATTAATGTATATACACAACGTAGTTATTTCACGGACGGATTAAGTTTGTCGCAAGTTGCCGTCGCAAGTATCACGTAAATACGTTACGTTCGAATACGTAGTTGCGTCTTGAGATAAGCAATTAAAGGGAAAATACTTTAAAAGACAATTAAGCTTTGAAAAATTAAGTTTTTTTTACATTATAAGTATTCGGAGTAATTAATAAAATACAAGCAGTTGTGTTAAAAATTACAAGTTGTTGTTGAATATAAACATTTAAAAATATATTATTTTTCTTTTGTGTATCAAAATTTCAGCTGCCATTTTTTACGCTTTGCTTCAAGACATCTCTGCACTAAAAATATATATCTGGAAGCATATTAACATGCTCCTCTCTTTCAAAAGGTTGTTATTCAGTCGCGTGATGGCAGAATTAGGAGCAGATTAATAACACAGACTTTTTCGGAAGCACATTGAAATATATTTACGATAAACTTTACAAATCTATGGCCCGACTTAGTCACAGTATTAGGCCGAGCCACAATTCAATATGCTCTCGCCGACGCGCGGCACACGACTTGCGCGCACGTGATGTGCTGTAGCAACGGCGCCACAAGCGGCGGTCTATATAACTAGTCCAAAAATGCCAATATGGCGTGCACATTCATGTCTGCGAACAGAAATAAGAGACGAAAGATTGTATATCGAGGTTTTCGGTACCAGTCAGCAAGGGCTATATCATGTCAATATCTCAACTCTTGGGACTACTCTAGAGCAAGAACCCGGGGACTAAAGCTGTAGTATGCAAGACATATTTTTGATGTTTTTTTTTTATCATTATTTTTAAAGAGTTTGGATGATTAACCCGACGCTCCCTATAAAGATGCCCATTTCGCAATTGAATTTATTTATTTATTTGCTATGTTATGTAAATAGAAAAATGTGTAGGCCTCAAGAATGTCATATCTTTTTTTATGTAAACACATACAGGATAATACCGACAGATGGTGATAGTAATTCTAAAGTCTCATCCGTGAAATTCTATGACGTTTACCGTGCTGCATATGGCTTAGTGCTGCATGCGGAGTGTTGATCCGCCAACGTCATAGAATACAGCCCGAAATTGACGCATCATCTTCATTATTACAGCAATTTACAATGAATGGGCGGTCTTCACGGGACGACTTTCGTCCACCATCATTTTTAATTAATACGCTATGACTGGCATTTTGCGAGTGAGAGATCAAATTAGCACCAACCTATTTAAGAGCTCAGAAATCGATTAAAAATATTTTTTTTTTATCTTCCCTCGGGGATCGAACCCACGTCATTTGGCTTGCGAATCAAACGCTTTGACCATTGAGCTAAACCCGCCGGCATATTTCATTTATACTATTTATTTATCATGCAATTTAATATACTGATTAAAAAATAACGTAAGATATGCTTCTAGTTAGTTTAGTGAGTCATCCAGTGCTCAAGTTGTCAAGTGCGCCAAATGTCCCGTGCACCAGTCGTCCAGTGCGCCACACATCATAACCGATGAGTCGCTGAACGAATTGTCTGTGAACGAAACGCGACGTAACCATTATGCTTATATATTAAATACATTTATTTTCTCTTATGTAATGTCACTCTCCCACAAATGACTAACGTATTGTATTGGAATGTATGTAAAGTGATTAAATTAAACGTTATATGACAGGTGACACGTGGCGGAGGTGACAACACCATACTTCAAGAGAGATACCTATACGTCAGAGACAATCAAGTACCATACCTGCATAAATATATTATTATTTGACATGTCGTATTAAACATAGTCTTCACTTCTCGTCTCTCTTCACGTCTGTCACTTCTCAAAAGAAATCGACAGGCGCATACAACTGGGATGGGCAGCATTTGGAAAACTAAAGTACATTTTTAAAGCGAAAATTCCGCAATGCCTTAAAACTAAGGCGTTTAACCAATGCATCCTCCCTGTATTAACTTATGGCGCAGAGACGTGGAATCTGACAGCAAGTCTTACCTATAAAATAAAAGTCACCCAGCGTGCTATGGAGAGATCCATGCTCGGAGTGTCGCTAAAAGATAGAATCCGAAACGAGGAAATACGCAGAAGAACCCAAGTAGTGGATGCTACCCAACGAATAGGCACACTCAAGTGGCAATGGGCAGGACATATCTGTCGAAGAGACGACGGTCGATGGGGAAGAAAAGTATTGGAATGGCGCCCAAGAACTGGCAAACGAAGCATTGGCCGACCCCCTACAAGATGGACCGACGATATAAGAAGAATAGCGGGAGTGACCTGGATGCGGAAGGCGGAGGATCGAAGAGGATGGAGACTCATGCGGGAGGCCTACGTTCAACAGTGGACGGACACAGGCTGATGATGATGATGATTAAACATAGTCAGAATTTACACACCTGATCTTAAATTACATTAAAAATAATTGACAGTTATATATATATATTTTTATGTAAACACATACAGGAGAATACCGACAGATGGTGATAGTAATTCTGAAGTCTCATCTGTGGAATTCTATGACGCTTACCATGGTGCATATGGCTAAACGCTGCATGTGGAGTGTTGATCCGCCAACGTCATAGACTACGCCCGAGATTCATCATCCTTTATTATTACAGGAATTTACTATGAATGGGTGGTCTTCACGGGACGACTTTCATCTACCACAAATTTAAATTAATAGGCTATGACTGACATTTTACGGGTGATGGATCAAATTCACACCAACCGGGGGTATTTTAGAGCTCAGAAATCAATTAAAAATCACTTTTTTTTAATCTCCGTCGGGGATCGAACCCACGACCTTTGGCTTGCAAAGCAAACGCTTTGAGCATTGAGCTATGACCGCCGGCAAGTAATAATAAAATAAAAATAATAATACAAATTATTCATTCAGCGACAAGTGCCATATTCAAAATTTTACATACAATAATTCCAAGCAAATACAGAAAAAAACAAAATTTATATTTAAGCAGAATAGAAAGAAAATATACATCGGCATGTACACATACACCACATTATTATTATCGTACTACTCAGTGAGTGGAGCACCGGATCCCCTCTGGATGGCCACGTGAAGGCGCATCCAGTGCCCCTACAACCGTGAGTCTCACCTAACCGCCTACACAGCAACCATTGTGTTGGGACTGTCGCGAACGCGCGCCCACAGAGAAGCGCAACGCTTCCTTATTATGGCATGGAAGCCGAGCACTCGCGCCTCCGTCAACATGCCTGAGGAACTGCAGTATCGTGGCAGACCCAACAACATACGGAAGGCGTTACCACATTATTATTATTGTACTACTCAGTGAGTGGAGCACCGGATCCCCTCTGGATGGCCACGTGAAGGCGCATCCAGCGCCCCTCCAACCGTGATAATCAAAACCAAAATTTCGCTAGATCTTTATATTTGTAGCATATATAACATATACAAGCGTAGAATATAAGGGGGGCGAACAAGGCATCCTTCCATACCTCTTTTAAGACACAAATATTTAATGGACGTATACTTTGGATGCCGCAAGAGAGCATAAGTTACAATTTCATATACTTCAGGGCTCCAGCATTGAAATTTAATTGAGAATATGATATAAAGTGACACCAGCATGATATAGCCCTTGCTGACTGGTACCGAAAACCTCGATGTACAATTTTTCGTCTCTTATTTTCGTTCGCTCTACGGACACGCATGTGTTGTCATTTTGTAATACCGTTAGGAAGACTAGTTATATAGATCGCCACTCGCGGCGCTGGGTGTCACCGACCACAGTCAATTGTATGCCGACCGCGAGATGGTCGTATTATGGCCGGCCCGGCATGTTATTCCGCTAGGGCCGGAAATTTGTAAAGTTTATCATGAAAATATAATGTATGTGCTTTTGGAAAAGTCTGTGTGTTGTTAATCTGCTCCTCATCCTGCCACCACGAAATTCAATAACGAAGTTAAGAGAGAAGGATGTCAATAGATTTTATAAATAACATAATATTGCGCCATCAATCTTCATAAATAGCAAGGAAATATTGATATTCAATTTCTGTCTCCTACAAAGTGGCGTACAATGTATACGTATTTGTACGTTGACACCCACACCCCAATCTTCCGCACAGTTTTATTACGATGGGGATGCTCAAGGGAGTGGGGAGTATTCTTCATTTCCCTCCCCAGTATCCACATTCCCTCCCGAATCCCCTAATCTTGCGAGACACCTCGTAAGCAGACACCTTCCATGTATTGTTTTACACAAAATCAATATTACTACTATTCGGTTACAATAATACATATTTTGTATGGATTTTAAAATACTTTATTAAAAATAAAAATATTTTATTATTTCAATATTCTAATCTACTTTTATAGATCATTGACTATACTACAATATTATAAGTAATTAAATATATCAGTTCGTTCAGAAAAAAAAATATTAACAATCTAAATATATACTATAGAGACACCTATTGTTATATGTTGGTAGCAATGGTATAAATACAAGTTGTTCGGCGCAACAGTTCAGGCAGAAGATGGTCGAGTGGTCTAGGGTAATGACCTTGAGCAATGGTTGGTTCCAAGTTCACATAACGCCTCTGCCGATATTTTTTAGAAAATTACAACTAAAATTATATATTTAATTACTTATTTTTTTATTCATTATTATTTCACTTATATTTATTTATGAATTATATTTGGATTATATTGCCACCAAAATAACCCTTTCGTTATGGCTCGGTGGAATACAAATTATACAGTCAATACGGCGAGAATTTTTCAAACCATTTTTTTGCTTAAAACTAGTATTTGAAGCATAAATGTACTTATCTGACCTATTTTCATATATCACATTGGTTCTTCTATCTCCTTTGACAAAACAAAACGATATTTATTTACATGCTTTACAGATTCATGTAAAGAATACATGTAGGTTGATAAAAGAAATGACTGCACTTCCAATTTTCTACCGTAGACACAGTGAGTACTGAAAGTAGCAAAACGATATATCACGTCAACCGATGTCAACGGTCGGGGAATATTTGACGGCGTATGCCGACAACCGATGCGAAAGAGTAAACGGCAGATTTGGTGCTCTCATAGTTTTCATATACGTTTCATATCTAGAATATATGATCACAAATTGCCGCTCATTTATGTCATTAGCCATTGTTCATGCCCTGTCCCATGACATCTCTGCACCCGAAGGTCCACTCGGGAACATATATGGGAGTGACCTGGATGCGGAAGGCGGAGGATCGAAGAGGATGGAGACTCACGCGGGAGGCCTACGTTCAACAGTGGACGGACACAGGCTGATGATGATGATGGTTCCCGACAACCTCCACAGCAGAGTTCTTGAAGAAGTAGTAGGTGAAGTATCCGAGGTATATTTTTGGGTGGTTTGTTCATTATTTTAATCAAAGAAGATAGGCACCTAGTGAAAACCATCTCAGAGAGGTGATCGGTCACATCATGCGCCACGATGGTCTTCTTCATGACATTGTGGAAAGTATGGTTGAGGGTAGAAACTGCAGAGGGCACCCTTGAATGGAGTATTTACAGCAAGTGTTCAAGGACATGAGTTGCAGCTCTTATACTGAGCTAAAGTGGGTTGCACAATATCGAAAATAGTGGAGATGGTGCTCTTCACGGGACGAATCTCGTCTACTACCAATTTTGATTAATATGCTATGACTGGCATTTTACGAGCGACGGATCAAATTCGCACCAACCGGCGGTATGTTAGAGCTCAGAAATTGATTACAAATCTTTTTTTTAATCTCCGTCGGATATCGATCTCACGAACTTTGGCTTGCCAAGCAGACGCTTTAACCATTGAGCTATACCTGCCGGCATAGATCTGTTAGAACTAAGCAGCAATTCAAAAAGGTCCTCCCAAGAAATGGTTGAGACACCCAGGCAGAACATTTACGTCTGTTCTCATAGATGATCACTTCATCTCAGAATGTTGGACTATCTGCTGTATACTAGGATCACATGGATAAGCGTCGCAAGAAGAGAAGCCAAAATTTTTAAGGAACTCTCTAAACATACCGTGTAGACGACAGCTTCCAGTTCCGCTGACGATCCGCTCTACGGGCGTGTATCGGTTTTCCGCTCTTCACTAGACCATCTTCTCCCATGACGCTCAGCCAGGGAGGCTGTTACGCCATCAAACCTGAAGTGGGTGGACAGCCTCATTTCTCCAGATTTCAGGCAGCCGAATTTTTATTTGGAGGGTGGGAGATAGAAATGAAACGCAAGAGATTCAAGTCTAAACTGATTTATTTAACGTTCAAGTCGGTGCTTTTATACATTAATTTTCTGGTACCTACTTTTGCGGCCGTGGGAATAGTTTCGGTCGCACGGGTCTGTATTCCTTTCTTAGGGTTTTATTACTATACGAAACGTTCCTGGAGATAGGTAATCCCAGCCATAAACATCGGTTTATGTTTTTATGGCTAAAACTGAAACGTATCCCAGGTCCGTTCGCACGCTTTACTAAACAAAGGAACACTTTCTGAATATTTAATATTTATGACATCTTCCCGAGAATAGACGCATCTCACGCTGGCCAACAAAGGGCGACGTTTTTGGCTTATTTAATATTTATGACATCTTCCCGAGAATAGACGCATCTCACGCTGGCCAACAAAGGGCGACGTTTTGGCTTATTTAATATTTATGACATCTTCCCGAGAATAGACGCATCTCACGCTGGCCAACAAAGGGCGACGTTTTTGGCTTATTTAATATTTATGGCCCCCTTTCTAACAATCGGTCGGGGCTCACGGACTGTTTCTTTATTGAAGGTCCGCCCGATAATACTCGTGGGATGCAAAGTATAATAAACCATCGAATTCCTATATCATTACAAATAACACATAACTATCAACAGCTGTCGTTTTCAGCGTGAGACGTACGTAACATACCGTGTCATGGGTATGTAATGCGATTTTTGTAAGCGTATGCAGGAGAGCACACCCGTTCAAGACCAGTGCACTCTATGACGCTCAGCCAGGGAGGCTGGACGCTGCATACGGGAAACCTGTGTTGTGTTCGTGTTTGTGTGTAGGTTGGGGAGATTTCAAGTGTATATTTATCTGTTTCTTGAAGAGATTCAGATTGTAGGAAGGAGGAAACACAGACGCTGGAAGAGCATTCCATATCTTACCGGTGGCGTTAAGGAAGGAACTTTGGAAGCTGCCAGTTCTTGGTCGACACACATTAACTGTGTATGGATGTTCAGCAAGTATAAGACGAGTTTGTCGTTTGCAGGTGGGTGCAGGAGGAATTAGTTCTTTGTGTTCCGAAGAGCAGCGACCGCGATAATAACGGTAGAAAAGACTAAGAGAACCAATCTAACGCCTGTGTTCCATTGATTGCAGGTTAGACGTAAGAGTGTCATCGCTTATCAAACGAATTGCTCTTCTTTGAACTGAGTCAATTAAGTTTAGAAGGTATTTTGGGGCTCCAATCCAAAGGTGACTGTCGTATTCGAGGATAGATCGGATTTGTCCTTTATATAGAAGAAGAAGTTATATATCGTTGATATACCGACGTGATCTATATAATTATGATGTTGATGATGATGATGATGATCTCAGGGCGCGGTTTTGTAGGGGGCGTCGTTTTATGGGCGGTGGAGACGCTAGTTCTAAGAAATCGATAGGCGTTCGTAAGGAGCCTCCGGTGGGCGGAGATGCGCGGAAATGTCTACAGTAAGTATGGACGGAAAATAATAACAATAAACAAAGCGTCTAGCTTAAAACACTGTAGCAATAACCCTACCTTAGGAGTTTCAGAAATAACTAAAATGCGGGGACAGAAATTGACAGTGTCTTTGTATGACAATAGATTCAAGAAGAACTGTAGAAATCTGTAAACTTAATCTCTAAGCGATCTTACGAGCTGCTCGTTCGTTCAGAAATGAATAACAAAAAGATTGTTTTTTTTCATTATATATTCGTAAGGATATTTATATTAGCAAGGTGGCGTATTCCAATGGTGAAGTAGTTTCGTCGGTTCAAAACACGACCAAGTTTAGATTTTTTAAATCGATTTAATCAAATCTAAGCGCTATATATGCCCGTGATAAGGTAAAACCACCTCTTAAGAACGAAAGCTCCGTCCTGAAAGACCGACGGGAACAATACTTAGAATATTGGAGGAGCTGCCGGAGGCGGAGCTGAGAGGCGAAGACTATGGCGGCTTACAGTGATGGTAATGATAATAGTGATGATGATGACAAGCTATTTTTTAGTTTTAAAGATACCTTGTCTTTTGCGTGCCTGTCTGAGTTCTGTGGGGAGGCTTAGCGTATCCAAGATGGCCGTCTCGCGCTTCTTGGTGGGGCCTAGGGGCTACTCGCGAAAACAGGTGATGGGAGGTGGGATGTAAATATGCGCGGAAAGAACAAAACGATGATGTGAAGATGAAAATGTAACGCTTTTAGTGTTGACAGAATTCTGAGAAGAAGGTTCTGTCTTTTATATTTAGCATTCACTACGAGATCCATTTTAATATAAAGTGGATACTTGGTGAAAACCCTCCCTGTCCCGTTCTGTTTTTGGAGACCCAGATGGGGACCCGTTACTGGACGCACGCAGAAAGCTACTTGTTAGAGAGTGGCTGAGGGCCTTCCCGTGATTCTAGGTGCATCAATAAGATGTCAAATAGACCTCAGTCTAAGGCTGCAAAGTTAGTATACTACAGCGAGTTACACGTTGCTAACCACGAAATACGTTGGGACGGATAAGGAAATGGTAAGGTTGGGAAATTGATTCTGCAGAATGGCAGACATCAGTTAGGAGTCATTACTTGCGTCTGCACTCTTGCAGACGGACGCGCAGAAGCGCTCAAAAGCAGCGTAATTCCGTTTGTTAAGGGGATAAGCATTTCATCATCATCATCATCATCTTAACTGGAGCATATGGACAACATAAGCCGACACAATGCTCTGTCAGTCACCTTCATCCTCATATATTTAATATCTTTAAAGTCGTGATCCATGTTAAAACAAGATATGAAATTTTTATATTATAAATTTTAAATTATATTTTACGTATATATGCTGGCGGATAAGATTTAGTGGTTAAGCGTTTGATTACCATATCAAACATTATGGGTTCGATTCCCGACGGAGATTAAAAAAGTAATTTTAACCCGGGATTTATAAAGCTACTAAATGCATTACAAAATGTTTATTATTTTAATCTTTGTCGTGGATCGAAGCCTCTACCTTTGGTATGATAAGAAAATTCTATGCCTCTAAGCCATACCCGGCTGGCAATATTACCGACGGCAGTCTTACAATTCACACAAAAATCTGCCTTTTAAAAAAAATTAAGTATTCCTACTTAACTCCCTAGTAGAAAAAGTTTATTACGGTTTTTTATGTTTTTATGAAACAGATAAATAAATATGCACTTACAATCTCCCAACCTACACACAAACACGAACACGACACACGTTTTCCGAATGCAGCGTCCAGTCTCTCTGGCTGAGCGTCATAGAGTGCACTGGTCTTGAGCGGCTGTGCTCTCCTGTATGCGATTACATATAAAAAAACACTTCGGCAATATTACCAACGACGGTATTTAATTCACACGAAAACCTGTATTTTTTAAAATATTATTTAATAAGTCGTATTGTCACTTATTATTTAAAAATCAAAAAATATTAAAATTCAAAAATAAGAATCATTTCTATAATTTTCGTTATTTTTTATTTTTATTTATTAATTTTATTTTAAGCTTCGGCAGCCGTGATATCGTTTTGGTACTTTCAGTACTCATTGTAACATCTACGATAGGAACTTGAAAATGCATTAATTCCTTTTATCAACCTACATATAATATTTACAGGAATCTGTAAGGCATGTAAATAAATATCGTTCGGTTTCATCAAATGAGCGATTATTCTGTAAACCACATGTGTCAATGCCACCACATGTATGGAGTTACAAATTAAACGTTTGTTAAATATAATAGTTTTTTATGCATCTTCTGATAGCTAAAGAACCAAGGTGATGTATGAAAATAGGTTATTAAAGTACATTTATGCTTCAAATACTAGTTTTAAGTAAAAAATGTTTTTAAAAATTCTCGCCGTATTGACGGTATAATTTGTATTTCACCGAGTCGTAACGAAAGGGTTAAAAAAACGTAACTTTTGACACTATTTAAAAATTATGAAAATGCTTAATAATATTATTTAAACATTACTATTTTATAAACATTTTTCAGAAACACATACACACCAACCAATACTTTTTCACAAATGTAAGACATCTAAATTATTACATATAAATGTTATTAAATAAGTAGATATATAAGATTGACTTTAAAAAGTATCAAGTCGAGAACAAGTTCAAAAAGAAACTAAACCAAAATTCCATAAATTTTTACATCTAACCTGTACCTTTCAATTCAATATTAAAAAAACAAGTTTCCAAATCGAAAGATTCCCACGAATAAATTTGAAAAATTCGAAATTTTAAACTAGTTTCGATTTGTTCTGTAACAGGTATGGCATAAAAAAGGGGGGAAATCAAAATTAAAAGATATTAAATTTCCAGAATAAGATGACAAATTAATTTTATTTATTTCGTTTCGATAAATATAACTCGTTTTTTTTTCGAATTGTATCACACCTTAAAAACCTGTATTCTGAATTAATACCATTGTCGCGGAGTATCTTATACCAGATTGGTATTTTGACATGAAAACTGGTATTTACATCGCCCACTGAATTCGCGCGAGTTTAGGATGGACATACTGGGATTGTATTGTTGTACTAATACATGAGTTGTAAACTCAAGGCCCGCAAACCAATATTGGTAATTTTATTTACATTTTAATATTAAATTATTTTTGATAATTCTTATTGAAATGTAATCTTGAACAAAGATAATAGCACATTATAAACGTGGTTCTCGTTAGATCACCGAAATGAAACAACATTGAACGCGAACCGAAATTTGGATGGGTTACCGCCTATTGATTACCGCATTCTGTTATTTAATCATTACGGCTCGGTTTGAATACAAATTATATTGTCAATTATAAAACTAGTATTTGAAGCATAAATGTACTTATCTGGTCTATTTTCATATATCACATTGGTTCTTGTATCATTTAGCTATCAGATGATGCATAAAAATTATTATATTTAACAAACGTTCATTATGTAACTCCATACATGTGGTGGTATTCACACATGTGGTTTACAGAAAAATCGCTCCTGTGACGAAACCTAACGATATTTATTTACATGCTTTACAGATTCCTGTACATAATAAATGCAGGTTGATAAAGGGAAAGAGTGCACTTCCAATTTCCTACCGTAGATGTCACAATGAGTACTGAAGTAGCAAAACGAAGAAAGGGTTAAATATATTTTTTATAGTACTACTCTAGACATGTTTGATTTACCTGGTGCAAGGCAGTGCAAGGTATCACTTGCCGCTTGAAGATGACTCCCCGGCGAGGGGACGATAGCGTACGAGCAAAACGCGTTTGATGTGAACGAAATCTGGATCGAAGAAATCAAAGGGACCCAAGACTTGTCCGAGTTCGGGTCACTTTCGAGGGTGACCATTAGATATGCTTCATAAAACAGCACTTTTCATTATTTTATTTTGTTGAATTATTCAGTATGTATTTGTTCATCATCGTCATCAGCCTGTATCCGTCCACTGTTGAACGTAAGCCTCCCGCATGAGTCTCCATCCTCTTCGATCCTCCGCCTTCCGCATCCAGCTCACTCCCGCTATTCTTCTTATGTCTTCGGTCTATCTTGCAGCCGGTCGGCCAATGCTTCGTTTGCCAGTTCTTGCGCGCCATTCCAATACTTTTTGCCCCATCAACCGTCGTCTCTTTGACAGATATATGTCACATTGCCACTTGAGTTTGCCTATTCGTTGGGTAGCATCCACTACTTGAGTTCTTCTGCGTATTTCCTCGTTTCGGATTCTATCTTTTAGCGACACTCTGAGCATGGATCTCTCCATAGCACGCTGGGTGACTTTTATTTTATGGGTAAGACCTGCTGTTAGATTTCACGTCTCTGCGCCATAAGTTAATACAGGGAGGATGCATTGGTTGAACGCCTTAGTTCTAAGACATTGCGGAATTTTTGCTATTTATTTATTATATCGTTATTAATTAAGTCATTGATATCATTGATGTATATTAATGTACAGAAATTTAATACTATTCAATTTTTTGAACATGTAAATAAGTAAAATGCATATAACATACTCGTATCTTTCAAGTCAAAATATTCATAAAAATATTTTTTTTGTACATTATCTATTATGTTTGACATATTTATATTAACTCGTAATATTTGTCATTATTCGAGATTCATACTCCAAGGATGCTTTTCGGAAGAGAACAACCGTTGAAAGATACAGGATCCATAGCAGTCTTCTTGGTGGAGAAAGTACATGATTGGGTTTTGAAATGTTGAAACTAACAAGGTTGAGGTCACCCCATCTTGAAACCCTTTCAAGAGACATGTTCGTCTTCTCAACCAGAGATTCCCTAGCAGCAGATAGTTCCGAATGTTTCGGAGGTTTATGGAAGATTATACTCTCATGGACAGTGCTGTCGTCGGCATAACAGTGAATGTTTGCGCATTGAAGCAAATCATTCACATGCAGAAGGAAAAGAGTGGGCGACAGCACGGAGCCCTGTGGAACTCCTGAGTTGATTTTATGGCAGGAAGAAGATAAGCCATCTACGACAGTGATAATGCTTCGATCACTCAAGAAGTTTTCAATCCAGGAGCACAGGGAGGGAGTTAGTCCATAAGACGGTAATTTGTTCAACAGACCGCGATGCCAGACTCTATCGAACGCCTTAGAGATATCCAGGGCAACATTGCGTAAACAAATCAAAACTAACCTAAACGAAAGCAATTTAACTGTCTTGATATTAAAAACATTTTAAATTTAGATGAAAACACCTATAATTGATTTAAATGCTCACTTCTAAATTTGTTCATTGAATGTAATGCTTATTTAAATTACGCATCAGTTCATTCATGATACCGAATTTGGGGTCACCCCAACTTAAGGGTAAGAAGTTTTATGAATGCGACCAGACTGACCGTGCGGTATCGCACTGACCCATCGTCTACTACCTGCGAAGATTAAACAGGTCATATCCACACGCCATACAAGGGGGGAAGGATGGGAAGACGCATGAAGAGAACACATCTACAGCAGCAACGTCTACGACAACCTTCAGAGTGGACAAACGAGAAATCGGGACAAATCAAGTTATTTATATCGAGTCCCGATTTTTATTTATAACATCATTGTTATAGTGACCACCCTATTTTTATAATGCTTTTTTCTCACGATATTTTTAATGTACTGTCAGTGTGTTTTTGATTGTGATGTGAAGAGGTTTATTTCATCATCATCAGCCTGTGTCCGTCCACTGTTGAACGTAGGCCTCCCGCATGAGTCTCCATCCTCTTCGATCCTCCGCCTTCCGCATCCAGGTCACTACCGCTATTGTTCTTATATCGTCAGTTCATCTTGTAAGGGGTCGGCCAACGCTTCGTTTGCCAGTACTTGGGCGCCATTAAAATACTTTCCTTCCCCATCGACCGTCGTCTCTTCGACAGATACGTCCTGCCCATTGCCACTTGAGTGTTCCTATTCGTTGGGTAGCATCCACTACTTGAGTTCTTCTGCGTGTTTCCTCGTTTCGGATTCTATCTTTTAGCGACACTCCGAGCATGGATCTCTCCACAGCACGCTGGGTGACTTTCACGTCTCTGTGCCATAAGTTAGTACAGAGAGAATGCATTGGGTTTTATTTAAAGTGGATTAATTTAAATAACTTCTTAGGTTTTCATGGCCAGATTTGACATTGTAGCTTTTGGGTTTAACCGTGTCTGACGAATTACTAATTTCCAATATTTCGACCGCCATTGCAGGGGTCTTCTTCAGGGTAATTCAGGGCACTAAGTCATCAACTTTGAAGAATATCCTTGCAATGGCGGTTGAAATATTGGAAATTAGTAAATCGCCGCACACGGCTAAACCCAAAAGCCACAATATCATGAATTTATAAAAATACATTATTTGTAAGCGAAAGAATATATAATTTAAATGTGTTGTGTGGATACCAGTTATGTGGTACATAAACGACAGTTTTTTTTTATGTAAACACATAAAAGAATACCCGAAAGATGGTGATAGTAATTTTGAAGTCTCATCTGTGGAATTCTTTGACGCTTACCATGGTGCATATGGCTAAGCGCTGCATGTGGAGTGTTGATCATCGTCATAGACTACAACCCGAGTTTCACGTATCATTCTTATTATTACAGGAATTTACTATGAATGGGTGGTCTTCACGGGACGACTTTAGTCTACCAGAAATTTTAATTAACAGGCTATGACTGTCATTTGAGGGTAAGGGATCAAATTCACACCAACCGGGGGTATTTTAGAGCTTAGAGATATCGTTTAAAACTCTTATTTTTTTTAAATCTCCATCGGGGATCGAACCCACGACCTTTGGCTTGCAAAGCAAACGCATTGACTATTGAGCTATACCCGATGGTAAATGGGTAGTTGCTTTTTTACTAGGCTCATGTTGTTACTAGCTAAAATAATAAGTGTACGATGGCTTGATTGTGTTACCTGCTTATAAGATCTTCTTTAAGATTAGATGTCACGGAAAAGCTTAAGCTAAAGTTCCTTTTATTTAGGCTTCTGGGCTCTATGTTTAGGTTGATTGGAATTTTACTAACGTTAAGGTTATCAACTGACAGTACTTGGCGAAACTGCATAATTATAATTTTAAATTAGTTTTAATTTAAAAATGAACAAATTAAAAATATTTAGTTTTGATTCACACTTATTTTAAACGATTACATGTTTCGGCCTCTTATTTTTTAATTTAATCTAACGATTAAATTAAAAACCGGCAGTGGCTTATATAAACATATATATACAATCTGTAAATATGTCTGTACCAACATAGAAAATAATACTCATACATACCTATATGAGCCATTGCAACTTTTAATTTATCATTATTGAAGATGGTCTCGAGGGAGGCCGAAACATGTATTCGTTTAAAATATATGTGAATGAAAACTATATATTTTTAATTTGTTAATTGTTTAATTCTAATTAATTTAAAATTATACATTTATTTACAACCTCGATTTGTCTTGTTTCAAAAAAACTTTTTGAAAAAAGTATTTTTCACTCCAAAAATAAAAATAAATATTTTATCAGTAAATAGTAGTGAAATGTATGTTATTTTCAAATGCAAATACACAATATTCATAGTTGTACTGTATGGAGATATAGGTGCGCAAACTAAGATAGAGTAAAAGGGGTGATACAGTGGGGAACTCTGGTGGCTCTGCGGGGGAGTGGATGGGCAGGGGAGCAGGTGGGCGGAGATAGCAGGGAGCGAGTGGAGAAAATTCCCCTTTTAACGGGGAGCGGGGCGGGGAGTGGGAGACAAGTTTTAAGATGGCTTCCGCCGTTTCCTTTCGGCGGATGATGGAGGGGAAGCGCGGGAGTGGAAAGAGGAGTGTGGGAGGGGAATGGAGTCACCAGGGATGAATTTAAAATAAATATCTATAAAGAATTGTTCCAGCGTTTATAGCTCAATGGTTCAATGGTCATGGTTCCATTTAACTAACGACTCGCGTTAAGCAACGTGCGGTAACTCATCTACGAGTATGTATTGTTCCGCGTCCAATGTTGTTTAATCTCAGTGTTCTAGTAATAATAATTTGCCGGTGGGTATAGCTCAGTGGTCAAAGCGTTTGCTTTGCAAGCTAAAGGTCGTGGGTTCGATCCTTGACGGAGATTAAAAAATATATTGAATCGATTTCTGAGCTCTAAAATACCCCCGTTTGGTGTGAAATTTGATCCCTCACCCGTAAAATGCCAGTCGTAGCCTATTTATTAAAATTAGAGGTAGACGAAAGTCGTCCCATGAAGACCACCCATTCATAGTAAATTCCTGTAGTAATAAGAATGATGCGTGAATCTTTAACGTTCGGCCTGGTATAGTGCCTCAAGAAATAGCGGCAAAAATAAATTAAAAAAAAACGTCAAAATAGAAAGAATACTAATAGAGCTTTAAAATGATACCAACCACGACGTGCTAACTCAACGGCGACTGTTGACAAGCTGACGTCAAAGTGACGCAAAAAAATGACCATTTCTTTCCGAATTACCTAAAATGTTAAGGATTATGTTGTAAAGATGGATCTCAAAGTGAATACTAAGAGTATATATAACATTTTTATTTCTTCTTTAAAAAGTATATACTGAAAAAGGAAAAAATCTTATTGGTATTTTTGTTGCAGATTTGCTCCTGGTTTGTTTGTATAGTCGCCCAGCAGATAGAGGGACTAGCATGATGAGGGTGGGCCGGCTGAGGGTGGAAAGAGTACAAGGCTGTATAAGTTCTCTAGCGTTTAAAAGGGTCTCTGCCGTAACTTTGCCAGCGGCTGCCTGGGTGGGGACGCGGCCATATTTAACACTCCTCCATACACAAACTAATCATAGATATACAAACTATAATAGTATTCCAAAAGTTACAAAGAGACCATAGAGTAAAAGGTACAAATCAACTTCGAAGAAGTTACATTTCAAAATGAATTGATTAAGGTAGAGACAGAAACCTGCAGACCGCCTCACACCTGAGATCCTGCTCCATGTGCCCAACAAGCTGCACGTCTCAGGACCTAATGCTGGGCAACACACGAGCTATCAATATTTGCCAGATATTGGGAAAAAAAATTTGACGTCGCTGACACGAAGAAGAAGAAGATTAAACAGTTCATTTCAATTAACGTCACGCGGTAAGCAACGGGCGGTAACTCATCTACGAGTATGTATTGTTCTGCGTCAAATTTTGTTTAATTTCAGTGATCTATTAACCCTTTCGTCACGGCTTGGTGGAATACAAATTATACTGTCAACACGGCGTGAACTTTGCAAACCATTTTTTTTGCTTAAAACTTGTATTTAAAGCAATAAATGTACTTATCCGACCTATTTTCATATATCACATTGGTTCTTTTACGCTTTAGCTATCACATGACGCATAAAAAACGATTATATTTAACAAACGTTCATTATGTAATTGCATACATGTGGCTTACAGGAAAATCGCTCCTGTGACGAAACCTAACAATATTTATTTACATGCTTTACAGATTCCTGTAAAGCATGAATACATGTAGGTTGATAAAGAGAATGACTGCAGTTTCAAATTTCTACCGTAGATGTGACAATGAGTACTGAAAGTAGCAAAACGATATATCACGTCAACTTATGTCAACGGTCGGGGAATCTTTGACTTCATATGCCGATAACAGATGCGAAAGCGTTAATGTCACGTTGGGTGTCTGATAATGCCGAATATTGAATTAAAAATATATATTAAATAATGCTTCGAAAATTTTAAATATTCTACTACAAGTATTACAAAAATCAAAGATAGTTTTACACGCCATTGCTATTTCAGGGACTTAGGAGGAGTTGGGGTGGGGAATAGGTTTTGAAGGGAGTGGGAGTAAAGGGGGGGCGTCAATTCGAAATTGGAATATTTTAAGGTGTGCGGTATAGGCCGCTTACGTGTACATACCCTTCTGCTTTCCTATAGGTTAAGGGGTGTGGGGAGTGTTCTAAAAACGGGGGAGTGGGGGAGTAACTTTTATGGGATAGTTTGTTTCTGAATTCACCTTTTGTTCGAACAAAGTTGAAGGTTTTAGGAACACGAGAGGTATTTTAAATTTATTAAATTTAAATAATTAATCATTTTCTCTTACTTTACAATGAACGAGAATATGTTTATTTGTACTGTGTAAATACATAATCGGTTTTTATATGTAAACACGTACAGGAGAATGCAGACTGATGGTGATAGTTTTTTTTATTTTTTGTAATCGCATGCAGGAGAGCACAGCCGGTTAAAACCAGTGCACTCTATGTGGCTCAGCCAGGGAGGCTGGACGCTGCATGCGACAAACGTGTGTTGTATTCATGTTTGTGTGTGGGTTGGGGAGATTGCAAGTGTATATTTATCTGTTTCTTTAAGAGATCCAGATTGTAGAAAGGAGGAAACACAAACGCTGGAAGAGCATTCCAAGGCTTACCAGTGGCATTAAGGAAGGAACTTTGGAAACTGCTAGTTCTTGGTCGACACACATTAACTGTGTATGGATGTTCGGCAAGTTTAAGACGAATTTGTCGGTTCTAAAGTATCATGTGTTGACTTCTATTCGACGCTTACCATGCTGCATATGGCTAAGCGCTACTGCATGTGGAGTGTTGATCCGCCATCGTCATAGACTACAGCCCGACATTCACGCATCATACTTATTACTACAAGAATCCACTATGAATGGGTGGTCTTCACGGGATGAATTTCGTCTACCACCAATTTTAATTAAAAGGCCATGACTGGCATTTTACGGTGAGGGATCGAATTCACACCAACCGGGGTTGTTTTAGAGCTCAGAATAAGTTTTTTTTTTATCTCAGTTGGGGATCAAACCCACGACCTTTGATTTCGCAAAGCAAACGCTTTAACCACTAGTAACCACAGTTTGTTCTGGAAGATTATAATTTATACCACAACTTAGTGAACTACAATACCTGAGTTAGTTAGCCATAACTCGAATGCCCCCATAGCTAAGTTTTCTTATACATAATATTAGAGAAGTACATAGAAGTTATATAATTTATATCTAAGCTGGTAGTAATCTTAGTAATCTATCTAAAAGGCAACCAAACAATAACGATGCGAATTGCGTAATTGATCAATTATTAGAAAGAAAAATAAATATTTATGGATGTGTAAGATAGGCTTTGAATTTGGCCGCTTAACGCCGTAAAAACATTTCTTTTAAATATCTAACAAATTAATCTACACATACAAATCTACAGCAAATACTATGACATATCTCTCGTCAATATTGCAGAAAAAAAAACAGCAGATTTTGGGATTTGAACCGCGAATTTTGCACTTCTGTTGTATTATATATTTATAAGCATACACACAACGCTGGTCCATTAACCCATTGCTTCCAGCTACCGGCCTGAGAATTTTTATGTATTTATATTATTGTCGGAATGTGTGGGACTGCATGTAGTGGAAGTATTGTGATCTGTGGATTGCTGAGAAGGAATTGTTATGCGTGTAAGGAAGAGATAAATGGAAATACACCGACATTCCGAACATAGAAAAAAAAATCACATCTAACTTCACACTCGAGCCGCATGATTATTACATTTTTTCAAAGTCAATAAAAGAAAGATTCTTTGCGAAAAAAATCAAATGATATTACGCAGTAGTTTTTGGATGGCAGTCTTTTAAATATGTAATGTGAAAAGCAGCATTTTATGCATATTTAACTGTTTTAATATCGGCTGTGGAAATAAAAGGGAAAATACCGCATTTAAGGTTCAAACAACATCCCATGTTCTTCTTCCTGGTATCAATCCAGTGGATTGATACTACGAAGAAGATGCAAAATCTTGCATCTCGATCTCAACTCCTCTCGATCCTCTGCAGTCCTCTTCATCTCAGCATAAAAGTTATAAACTCATGTCGCCGAACACTTGGTGCAAATACTCTCGTCTAGGGCGCCCTCTACAGTTTCTTCCCTCAACCATCCCCTCCACAATGTCGTGAAGAAGACCATCGTGGCGCATGATGTGACCGATCTATCGAGCTCGCCCCTCTGAGATGGTTCTTACTAGGTGCCTATCTTCCTTGATTATCCTGAGAATTTAATTGTTCGTGACGTGGTCTCTCCAGGAAGTTCCGAGAATTCTTCTCTAGGTCCACATCTCAAAGGCCTCAAAGTCTTTTTTATCACTTTCAGATAAGCTCCATGTCTCACCGCCGTACATCAAGATGCTCCAAACAAATGTTTTGGCAAGGCTTATACGATATAAAAGTCGACATGTGATCACAGTACGTACAGTTATTAATTATCCAAGGTCAAGAAGTAATTATTTATTTAAATACTTAAGAATCGTGGTATATATCTTTTATCAAGTGTAATATTAATGAAAGTAATAACCTTAAAAAAAAAATTAAGCGTTAAAAAGGCGATTTCTTGAAGAAATCCTTTCAGAAGGTTTTCAGCGTCTTTGCTGAAAAAATCACAAAGCTTTCAGCCGCGCAAACGCGTCTATCGATCGTCTTTTCCGCCCCCACTCTTTTGAGTCCCCCTCTCTGCTCCCCGCTACCCCACTCCCGCGCAGACCCGCGAGCTTTAAGCTTTCTAAGGCAGGTCTCGAGAAGAAGCTTCGCGGGGCTCCCCCATTACTCCCCGACTACTACCCCCTTACTACCCACTCTCCACTACCTTCCCGGCTCCTCCTCCACCATCTTGCACGCGCGCTCCGCCACCCATGCGGGTGTGGTAGTTCTGTAACGCACCACGGTTCATCGTCTTATATTCCATGTCCTCTCCATCACTTTCTTTCGTATTCAATGCAGAGTATGGTGACTGCTATCATAACTAGTCTAGTAGATGATATACATGTTTTTTGTTTTATGTAAACGCATACAGGAGAATACCGACAGATAGTGATAGTAATTCTGAAGTCTCATCTGTAGAATTCTATGACACTTAACATAGTGCATATGGCTAAGCGCTGCATGTCGAGTATTGATCCTCCAACGTCATAGACTACAGCCCGAGATTCACGCTTCATCCTTTAATATTATTATTAATTTACTATAAATGAGTGGTCTTCACGGGACGACTTTCGTCTACCGCCAATTTTAATTAATAGACTATTACTGGCATTTTACGGGCGAGGGATCAAATTCATATCAAACGGGGTATTTAAGAGAAATCGATTAAAATTCCTTGTTTTTTAATATCCGTCGGGGATCGAACCCACGACCTTGAGCGTGCAAAGCAAACGCTTTGACCATTGAGCTACTAATGCCGGCAAATCACAATCAGCACAAAAATCACAAAATGCAAGATCACATTACCACTTGAGTGTTCCTATTCTTTGTATAGCCTCCACTACTTGAGTTCTTTTCAGATACCGTCAATTCGAATTCTATCTTTTAGAGACACTCTTCTCTTGAACTTTTCTGTGATACTTGGGTGCTTTTATTTGCATACGTCTATTAAAAGACATATAAAGGTGAGTTGGGGACGCCGTTAGAGCACTTTCCCACCGACGTCCAGTTTCGCAGGATCAGCTTTTTATTGGATTCCGCAAAAATCATATCTGTGTTCACACACAGAAGCTTGCATCCTGTCTTTTACAGGATTACATTGGCAGTTGGAGAAGAAAATTCAGACGCAATGGACGTGAACACTCTTCTGACATTATACTGGTACTTTTGCCGACGAAAGCAATGCAAAAAAATAAGATTTTAGGTTCACCCGATCCTAAAACTACGATCGAGATTAGGCACATTTCGTAATCTCATGGGTGATTTGAGAAAGGATGAATCCAACTTTTTTAACTACTTCAGAATTTCCACGGCCTTGTTTGACAAGCTTTTAGAAAAATTGAAAAATAATCTAAAAAAACAGGATACAATTATGAGAAAATGCACAATGCCTGAAGGTTAGCTATATGTTTGAGGTTATAAATTAAAAAAAAACAACTTCCCTTAAACTTTGTACGTAAATAAACTGGATACCGTTTTTTATTGGACCCATTCGTCCAGTTTGTAGAAGCAAAACCGTACAGCACATTTAGAGCGGATCGAATTTTCGCGGTATCCTGCAAACCAAATGCTTATGTGAATGTTACCATAGTAGCACGTATACTACTAAAACTGGACGTCCGTGGGAAAAAGCGATGTTTTAAATATTTGATCGTGTCCCTGTATCGCAATGGCCGACGGAAGTGCCCGGCGGGTTGAATCAAGGCACCGCCAGGAATTGAAGTTGGATAATTATAATAGTTGGCAAAACTTGCCGCGAGTCTCCCGGCAGCCGCTCCTCCGCCTCCCGCAACAAAACATTAGCGTCATCTTAGCAGCACGAGGGGGGTGACAAATGGCGTAACCACGAGAAAAATGGAGGCACTTGAAACACTAAAAACGCATATACCCATCACACAATTCATATCCACCTTTTCAATCACTCTTTGCTTTATATAGAGCCAACACTCACTTTACTAACTGACTTGAAAACGGCCATTCGACCTGGCTGAAAAATGTCGTCAGCAAATATATTGTGGGATAAATTCTAAAAATTATTTTATTTATTTCTGACACTAAAAACATTTAGAAAACTCACTATGTAATGCTCTTGTGTATTAAATAAATATGATTGGCAGAATAATTCGAACAGCCATTTCTAAATGCTATAGAGACCTTTTTACACATTCGAACACCAATTTTAATTAGTAGGCTATGACTGTCATTTTACGGGTGAGGGATAAAAATCACACCAACCGGGAGTATTCTAGAGCTCAGAAATCGATTAAAAATCCTTTTTTTTTAATCTTCGTCTGTTATCGAACCCACGACCTTTGGCTTGCAAAGCATACGCTTTGACCATTGAGCTATACCCACCGACAAATTATTATTACATTCTATCGCCGTAAAAAAACCCTAATCATTGAACACCCAAATATTTATCTGATATTACAGCCGCAATCTTTGCAAGTTCCGGGTATAAAGGTGTTCTGGGAGAAGGCATAGGCAATATGAGCTGCATCGGGCTATTTGACAGAACTGATCAAGCCTTCGGAGATAAGCGCGCGTGGAGAGACACTCAGATCAGCCAGAGCAAATAGAAGCACCCTGCAGCTGACGGGAGGTAGTCCTAGCATGATCTTTGGCAATTGTGCTTTCAGCTACGCGGCACTATTGGCCTGAAACTCGCTGCCGGAAAGCATAAGAGAGCTTAAAGCGGAGGCGTCCTTCAGAAGCAGACTCAAGACCCACCTTTACTCAGAGAGGCAAAGAAGCGTTTTTGGAATGACCATTTGGTCATAATCGCAATACAAATACTGATACAATAATAATGAGAACTGTGAAACGGAAATTTGTGGTGTCCATATGCTCCAAATATGGTAAAAAAATAATAGAAAAGGATGATTTAGGGGTGTATGTTACGTCTTGCCTTTGAGATGTGGTCATACAGAAGAATTCTTGGAATTTCCTGGAGAGACCACGTCACGAACAATGAGGTTCTCAGCATAATCAAGGAAGATAGGCACCTAGTAAGAACCATCTCAGAGAGGCGATAGGTCGCATCATGTGCCACGATGGTCTTCTTCACGACATTGTGGAAGGGATGGTTGAGGGTAGAAACTGTGGAGAGCGCCCAAGACGGGAGTATTTGCAGCAAGTTTTCGAGGACATGAGTTGTAGCTCTTATGCTGACCTGAAGAGGACTGCAGAGGATCGATAGGAGTGGACATCGAGATGCAAGATTTTTTTGCTGCAAACCAATCCACCGGATTGATACTACGAAGAAGAAGTTACGTCTATGTGTCGCTAGATGACGGGGAGTTAGGCGAAGGTATTCCCCATTCCCGTCCCACTCCCCGCAATTTCTAAGATGGCTCCCCGAACTCAATTTAAGTTTGAACGTTTGTTTTGATTATGGTAAAGACGAGTCTCACGCTCACCTATATACATATATATTATATATATACATATCATCTTATGTACAAGCAGAGGTGCGCGAGTTCCCGACTACATTATGTAACGCCGCTATGTGCCCACCGCGGGATAACTGGTAACACATATTGTTAATATATACAAACCAACGGGCGTAAATGAATAAGTAAAGATTAATACTAATAACGTTATACCAACACACTCATGTTACATGGCAATTCTTTCGTCAAATAATAAAAGGAAAATTAAGCAATTAACCCCATACGTGATTTGCCCGAATACAATTCGGGCAGGTATTTTGATGACACAGTGATTTGCCGAACTGGACCGGAAACTTTTAATACTGATTTGCACAAATCCAGCTCGGGTCATTCCCCCACCAGTCTAGAGAAAGCATTGGAAGGACGCGAGTGGCAAAAAAAAGGAGTTGGCTTTTTTTGACCAACTTTTTCCAAGAGGTTGACCACAGAAGTGTTTCAAGTGAGAGTTTGAACCATAGACAGTAGGTACAGTGAGATCCCGCTTGACGCAGTTTCTTTTTCTTTTTTTTTCCCCTTAAAAAAATATAAAGTTGCGAATTGTACCCTGCAAGTTACACACAAGGTTAGAATATACGTCTGAGAAATAGTTGAAGAACGTAGGAGCCTTCTCCACGTCAGCCTCGTTAACCGCTCTTGTAGCCCCGACGATTTCCCTGATGAAGTTTAACAGCAAGGAACCGTCAGAACAAAGTAGCAATTCAGGAAAATCCTGCAAAGAAATGGTAGAGACTCCCAGGCCAGAACACATAATGTATCGCCTATTCTCATGGATGATGCACTCCATGAGAGAGTGTCTCACCGTCTGTTGCATGCCTGGATCATATGGACATGCGTCGCAAGAAAAGAGGCCAAATCTTTTTACGAATTCTCTGAAAATTCTGTGTAAACGCTTGCGTGAGATGAGAGACTTTTTCCACGTCAATAAGTGTTCGATGGATGGAAAGAAAGACTTGGTTATTCCTCCGGAAGTTGATTCTTGATATGCTGTGTTCCAGGCAGTTAGCGAATCGGCTCAATGATCAAAGCGTTTGCTTTGCAAGCCAAATATCGTGGGTTTGATCCCCGACGGAAATAAAAATAAAAATGCGATCGATTTCTGAGCTCTGAAATACCCACGGTTGGTGTGAATTTGATCCCTCGCCCGTAAAACGCCAGTCATAGCATATTAATCAAAATCGTCGGTAGACGAAAGTCGTCTCGTAAAG